>OZ018322.1:104416721-104833813 GCA_963969495.1 Ceratothoa steindachneri | reverse complement strand
AGTAAAATGGAGAAAGGAAGAAGTGGGGAAAAGCAAGAAATAGTAGAAAAGAGGAGGATGCAAAGCAAGAGGACGAGAGGAAAGCGGAGGAAAACTGGAAGAAGCGGAGAAAAAGAAGAACAAAAAAAAGAAAGAGCGGTGGAACGATGAGGAGAGATGAGAGTTAAAACAGAGAGGAAGAAAAAAAAGAAGAGGGGAGGGAGGAATAAGAGGAAGAATGAGAACTAGAAATAGAAGAAGGGAAAGGGGAATGGTGTAAGAGGAAGAAAGGAAGAGGAAACACAAATAGATATAGCTATATGCTGAAATCACCCCAAAGACAGAGAAAAAGGTACGTAGAGAAGTTTATTTACATCCAAAGGGTGTGGACGATAATACACAGATGTATGAATATAAACATGTACAGATGATAATATACACAGATGTATGAATATAAACATGTACAGATGATAATATACATAGATGTATGATTATACGCAGGTACGGAGGAAAATACCAATATGTATGTTTATGCATATGAACAGACAAGAAAATACGAAGATGCAAGAGTGTGCCAATGATACATAAATATACAGGCAGACTGTGGGCAGTATTCTCCCGCTTATTGCCCCACCAAAAGCCCCTTAAAGGGTGCACATTCACCCAATTCTGCGTCATGAACAAATCCACTCATATTCTCCACAGCGACATTTATTATTACTTACTTAAACGGCGAAAACAAGCGATAGTTTCTCCACCAGAGCGTTTGTAAAGAGCATATTTAAAGAAAATGGCGAATAAGGGGGAACTGAAATGTGTGGTAGTTATATAGCTGCATTTTCATCCGCATGTGTTGGGCCATAAGGGCCCCGCAATCCTCTAAATTACACCTGCATTATGGTTGACGATGCGGCACTTGACAACCCTCACACATCCAGTTACCTACTTAAACGACAACAATCAACGAGGCCATCACAATCATAAAGTTTATAGGGAGAGATATGTAGAGAAAGAGGTAGAGATAGGAAAAGTAAAAATGTGCGGAAGAACCATCTGTAATAATTTGAGGCCGGGGTAGTGTAGCACTCCTCTAGATGTTAGCTACAGCTTGTTTGTCCATGCAGCACTTAACACCCTCATACAAGGATCTCAACAGCAAGCAACAAATACATCCTTCTGGAGGAGTTGGGGCCCGGAGGGCTCACAATCTTCCTGATGAGATTCGCAGCATGGCTGCCCAAGTTGCATCCGACACTCCTTACAAGTTTCTCATCAACAAGCAACCAACACATCGTAGGAGAGCCTTAACACATTACAACCCAAACTAGGGAGCCAAAATAACGCATAAAATTCATTCAATTAATAATTAAATAGTAAAAATGATACTGGCGAGCCTTCCCTATGCTCTTAACGACAAGAGAGAGCAAAACATCCTGAAAAGCTATCAGGAGACGCGTCAACTAAAGCAACCAGGAATAAGACACGCACGAAGCCATCTACTCTAACGCTCACAGAGTTAGCTTCACCAAACAAAAACACTAAAATAAAAAGAAGTATAAATTTCATTATTTAACCTAAGCTCCATTGAGGTTAAATCACTTTTAGAAGCTATATTTCCATCCATTTAAACCATTTCCATAAAACTGAGGATTTTAAGAAAAACGAGGGTCGTTCATGTTTTTTTAAGGTTTGAAAACAAAAAAGTCAGATGGAACTAGGTCAGGTCTGTATAGAACGTGTGATATCAACATCTAACGAAATTCTCGCAAGGTTGTCTTTGTAAAAGAATCAGAATGCCCGGAGGCGTTATGATGATGCAAAAGGACTCCTGTGATTTTCTGGGTCACTTCTCCGCTATACTTTTGTGAACCTTTTTCAAAACACTTTCACTTTTCCAGAAAGTCAACAAGTATCATACTCTTGGCCTCACCAAAACAGTGGACGTTACCGTTCCTCCTGCCGTTCAGACTTTGCTTTGAAGGGTCTTCTTCCACCTCTTGGTAACCATTGCTTAGACTGTTTCTTTTCTTCCGAACATATTGTCAAATCCAAGCCTCCTTCCCGATTACAGTTCTTTGCAAATCCTCGTGATTTTCAGCCCATTTGTTTGAAATTTGAAGGGAAATAATATATCTCTTCTCCTGCTGATATTTTTTAACAATTTTGGCAGCCATCGAGCGGAAAGCTTACTGAGCTTCAGTACCTCGGTCAAGATGGAATAGAAGGAACCTGCCAATATGTTCAATGTGCCTGCTATCACTTTCACTATTAATCGACGGTCATCTCCAATTAGTGCCCACACATGATTGATGTTTCCTTGACTTACTCCGGTCTGCCATCAGTAAAGCGATTTATCCATTGATAAGGAGTAGGCTTTCGAAGGGCACTGTCTCCCTAAACTTTTAGCAATGCATCAATAATCCTACTCTTCTGCCAACAAGCTTGACCAGAAATATGATGTTTGCGCTTACTTTAACTTTAATGGAATTCATCATATCGATGCAGCCTCTAAATTTAAAGAGTTGTCATGTCATTCAAAATGAAGCAAATAAATTTCTGTGAGCGTAACTAATAGCGTATATGTAGAAATTTAAATTCAGTGTAATTAGAATTTTCAGTGGGTACCACATTTTCTTCTTGTAATATTCGTTCTCTACGAACAATTTGAAGATCCTTCACATACACACACACACACACACACACACACATATATATATATATATATATATATACATATGTGTGTGTGTGTGTGTTCTATTGAAGTCCACAGCTGTGGCAGCGTTATTAATTTTATCTTGTATTTTCTTAATATTTCTTACAAGTTTTTTAACGAGGTCTTCGAGTCGAGAAAAAACATCCGCGAATGATATTCTTTATTCCTAGACGTCTTTCGACCATGTTAGGTCATCTTCAGGGAATGAAAAGAAATGGAATTATGAAATAAAATGAAAAGAGAGGTGGGAGACAAAGAATGGCTCTTCCAACCCTCTCCCCGCCCCTATTGGCGCTCATGGAGCGGCCAAGGAGGGAGGAAGAGTTGTGCGTTACTCCTTTATAGACCCCCATAGTCACACTATCTAAAGCCAAAGTAGGCTCCAAGCACTGTGAGTACGGCGGTTAGAAGTGAGAGGGAGAGGAACAAGAAGGTTTTAGGATAGGACCGAAGAAAAAAGTAGGAGACAAAAGTGGACATACTTTGTCATGGGACCTACAGCTTAACGTGGATCCGAACCACGATGTGTCGCTTGTCTCTAACTATACCCTTGCAGTTTATTGTGACCCCTATGAGTCATGTGTGCGAATGTAATAGTAAAAAACGAATAGATGCTGAAGGCTGAAGGAAGTAAGAGGTTTGCAAAGATGCTAGTTGCCTGGAGGTCAGGCTTATATCTGTCCATTTTAGGTAAAGTTAGAAAGTAGTAGTGATATTTATGAGGCGTTTAAACCGTTATTAGTAAATATTCTTACTAAAAGCTGGTGAGGTTTCTATCTCTCTATCTATTCTTTCGTATTCCTATCTTAGTTATAATTGACTATATGCTTCGGTTAATTAATTGTCTGACTAGACAGGAGCGATACTGATGTTACAGACTGGACTAATCTCAAGCTCTCCGAAGAAATTTACCATCGATCCAACTATTCAGGCTCTTTGATATACATAATTTGAGGCGGAGAGGAAAGCAGGTTTGAGGAGTAGCCCACTGTGGAACTTAACGTCAGAGGCAGCTCGATAAGAGGCGATGCTGAAAGCTTTGGGGAAGAGTTCGCTCTAGTCTCTAAGGGTAGTTTCAGGCCAGAACCGCAGGGAAACATGTAACCGTTCCTGTGTAAGTTGGAAGCAGCATTGATAACCAAACCTCGCACGAGGCGGCATCCCTGGGTGGTGGTAGCTGATTCGATCACCACTCATCATTAATTCCGTTACATTTGACTCGTCTGAGGGGCCTCCTCGGGTTCACCTACCCTTCACCTACCATCATTCATCCATTCCATCCGGCAGTTTATGTTCATGGAAACTTGCTTGCAACGAGGAGGGGACGGCTCTCAAAGCGCTCTACCAAGAAGAAGCGAACCCTTCAGTAAGGAAAATACATTGAAGAATACAGCGACGAACAACCAGAAGCCACAAGAAGAAGGAGGCTGCAACCCAGCTACAATAGACGACCGTGAAGGAGCGAAGAGGGTCCCCCTTCGCATCCTCCCCAGGCGGGAGAAACCCTCCCGGGAACAGACGCTGAAGAGCATCTATGCAGATATAGGAGTGGTCCTCCTATGACTAAAGGGTCAACACAATGGATACGTGGCGCTTTGCGACACTGAAAAAGACCTTGATCTCCTTCTGAGTGAGGGCGCAGCGAAAAAACCCTGGAAAATCGGACTTGTACCTACGACGCCGGCTGACGTGCAAACAAAAAGATCTGTAATATGCCAGGGCCTTGACTCATGGGTAGGAAAACACACGGCCCAAGAAATAAAAGAGGAACTCGAAAAAGAACCAGAATGGGCAAAGATCGAGGACGTGATCAAATTTAAAGACTAGAATTGAGAAGACCATAGTCACATCTTCAAAGTGATCTTCAGATCTACGGAAATTTCAAAGAAAGATGCCGAACAAGGACTCCTTGCATTCTACACGAAAATCTCTCCTGATCAAATCGAAAGAGAAACATTTGTTTCAGTGCAACTGTGCTCCACATGCTACGCGCTAGACAAGCACCCAACCAACGAATGTACCTTCAAAGGAAAAGCATGCTCTTAATGCTCAAGCCAAGATCAAAAGTGGGACGAGTCCACAAACACATAAAAAAGTGCTTAAACTGCGTAAATAGGCATAGAACTCTAGCCATGTCATGCCCAGTTAAAAATCAATTAATTCGGAAGAAAAAAGCTGAGATTAACACAGAGAAGGAAAGAAGGAAAAATACTTCCTACGCCGCAGCAACAGCTAACAGAAGCATCACTGCACCCGCTGCACAGACCACAACAGTCAATATCGAGGGTAGCATGAAGCCCGACTTAATTCTGTGCATAGTGCATGCCCACTTTGTCAAGATGGTGAAACCGGGATCATATGCAACTGAACTGAATAGCATGCTTGAAAAAAACGGGATAAAGAAAATGTAGTTCTCGAAGAACCCACCCCCGAGCGAATTGTATAAAATAAACATGAATCCAAAGGACAATACTAACCAAGTAGAAGAAGAAGAAGCCAAAAGTAAAATTGAAACCGACTCTGAAGAAGAAAACACAAAATGGAACTCAGAAAAACAAATATCAAAAGTGACCACCCAAGACTTCAACATAAAAATTTACGGATCTCATGCTTAGCCCATTCCAAAGCAATATAAGCAGAAGGAAGTAGTTTATGGACTAGTCAAGGGAAAATATAGATGGGAATACGAGGCAGACGCAGACGAAACGGAAGCTCACAATGCACTGAAACAGGGCATGATACACATCGCCCCAGAATCATGCAGCAACATCTCGTGTGGGGAATTTGAAAAGAAAAGAAATGGACGCACTCGATCCCTAGGCCGACCAGAAAAACCAAAGTCAGGAAGAGACTACAAACAGATATAAACAACAATGGACACGTAGCAACGTAGAATTAAAATATTCACCTCGGACATTAACGGCTGGTAGGAGAAACGCATAATCTACTCGAACATAATAAGAAAGGCAGATCCAGACTTAATAATCCTAACAGAACATGGTATGAACACAGAGACGGAAACAATAAAAATCCCCAATTATAAATTCATAGCAACCAACTACTCCCAGACAAGATATGACGGAGTTGAAATAGGTATTAAAATAGGAATTCATTTCACAGAAATATAAGACCTAGGAAGAATCATTTTAGCAAGAAAAATAAAAATGACCACAGGTGATCTGGTCATAGCCGGGGCCTACCAACCCCCAAGACGCTCGTACCTACCGATACCCAATTTCATTAAGCTCTTCCGTAGACAGGCCTCAACCTTTCTAGCCGGAGACTTAACGCAATGTGCAGGGAAGCAGGGTACACAACCCATACAAATGGAACGGGAAAAACCCTTCAACTCTTAATGCAAAGAGGCCTACTAAACAGAGAAGGACCCGACTTCCCTACTTATCATACAGCCCGAGCCTTGACTACCTCAGATATTATTTTAACGAATCAAAACGTCAATCTATATCACTACACACGGCCAGGGCCTGCAACCCCCTCCGACCATTTAAACATAATTACCACCATCTCAAATTCGCCCATCCAAATAAAAATAACACGCATAAAACAACCAGCAGAACAAACTGGGATGGACAGACAGTACTTAAACACAATAGAAACTGGATCCCTTAACAACCGAGGTAAAGAGGAAATACGAGTAGATGACCAACTAGAATTAATTACCAGAAAAATAAGAGAGGCAGACAGTATACACACCCCAACAATAGAGTACAGATCCATACCCACACCTAGATGGACCCAAGAGATCCAAGATGAAATAGAAGAGTTTCAGAACATAATAAACGAAATCAGGATATCGGGAAATACGATGCAAAGGTACAGAAGTATAATCGCAACCAGAAGGAGAATAGACACCCTCATCAAGGAAAATTCAGACCGTCTCTGGAATAATATAATAGGTAAAGTGGAAATAGAAAAGGATCCAAGGAAATTGTGGAGACAATACAGGAAATTACGCGGATCACAGCCAAATGAGGAAATAAGCCTGAAAATACAGAACCAGAAAGTAGAACAAAATGAGGAGCTTCAAGAAAATTTCCGAACACACTGGAAGAAAATTTTTTGTATTTCACCGGAAAAGAACAAAGAATTCGACCAAAACTACGAAGAAGAAATCATACATAGCCTTGAAACACAACGTGAACGCACTATACCGTTTAGAAACGTTGGCGAACAAAGACACAATCCCACGGGAGAAGGAAAGCCTTTTACAATGGATGAATACCTGACAGCCTTAAAATCCTTTAAAAAAAGGCTCCAGGACAAAGTGGGATATCTAAAACTCACCGAATCAATGCCGCAGAAAATGTGCAAGAATCGGTAGTGAAGATCTTCAATGCTTGCCTAAATATGGGATACTTCACCAAAGCATTTAAAACGGCAAAGATGATCTTCCTACCAAAGCCAGGGGGCAAACCGAAACACCAAGTCGGAAGCTTCCGTCCGATCTCGCTCCTGGAATTTCTAGGTAAAGTCCTAGAAAAGCTCCTTAACGAAAGGTTGATCAACCACCTTAACGAAAACAACCTATACAACCCACTACAGCACGGGTTCCGGAGCAAGCGAAGGACAGACACCGCGCTAGCAATCATAACGGAAAAAAATTCTACAGAAACAGCGCGAGGCAACAGAGTTGATATTGAAATCCGTGATGTTGCTAAAGCCTTTGACTAGGTGTGGTTGCCCGGCCTAAAAGCCAAAATCTGTGACCTTAATCTAGAAATAAACCTCTGCAAAACGCTCTGCAACTACTTAGATGAGAGGAAAGCCGTATTGCGGATAAACGGCCAAACGAGTGACGCAATTAATCTGCAAACGGGTGTCCCACAGGGAGGCCGCCTCTCACCAACGCTGTACACAGTGTACACCAGGGACCTTCCGCATCCAACCCATGAATGTGCGATGTATATACAACTAGCGGACGATATCGCATAAATAGTGAACAGTGACAGAAAAAAAACAGGGAGATCGCCCTAAGAACAGGAAGAGAAATTAAAAACCTGAATGATTATGAAAAAAGTAACAAAATAAAGACAACAAAGATAAGTTCAAGTTAATACCCATCAACAGAAGGAAAAAAGCCACTGCACGCGTAGATGGAGAGGCATATCCTTACTCAACAGAAGGACGTGTCCTCGGACTAAAATTAACAACAACAGACTATATATACTTGCCATCTACCACAAAAAAATCATCGAAGCAAAATCCACCTTATCAGCACTATACAGATTCAGACAACTATCCACCAAAATTAAAGAAAATTATACCTGGCCTTAGTACAACTTAAGCTCCTATACCCAACAGTACCATTGAACGCATTAAATAACTCCCAAATCAAGAAGATCCAAAGAGACCAAAATCAAGCCAATAGATTCATAACAAATACAAGAAGACAAGCTAACATAAGAGCAGAAGAACTCCACTGCAGATCTACTATAGAACCCATAAACACAGTATTACACAAAAGAGCAAGAAAACTGTGGGAAAAAATTAAAAACACAATACCACAGAATATCATAGACCAAAGAATCGTACAAGAAGACGAGATCCGCCGTACGCATTATAAACGATGCTTCGGCGAAAGCCTAAGAAAAACATTAACAAACGTCAATCCAATCTAGAGGTAATACACTATAGTGCATAAATGTAACTAACAGAAACGTAATAACTAAAAAAGGAAAACCGATTATGACTACCAACTATACAACTAAAATAAGAATACCATGAGAAATTAAGAAAAGTAACTACTGATAATATTAAAGAAGAAAAATTAATAAATAAATAAAAAGAAATAAACACAAAACAAAAAAAACGAAAGAAGCACAAAAAATAAATAAAACCAAAATTAAAAAAATTATACAGACACTTAATTGAGCAAATGAAAACAAAGGCTCGAATGCTTAATATAACTATGTATCTCCCAAAAAAATGTATAAAAGAAAAACGAAGGCGTTAGCCAGGCAACCTAGCACAAATCATTAACATCCTCACTGCATCATCTTCATCTATCATCTTATACACATTAACACCAACACACCACACTTTAATTTCTATCTATCCTATCGCTTTCTCTCTCCACATTCTAACTTTATGCATCTTATGCTCTTATACTTATCTGACTATTTGACTGTTCTGGTTGCCCGAATAAGTCGCATTCTCTTACGCTGGTGAAGAATTTTTTGCTTTTCATAAAGTCAAAAGCGAGTTAGTGTTTTGTACTCACAAGTGTAGTGTTTCCAATCGCTAAATTTCTTAGCAAGCGATATGTGAGATTTTGTCATTTACGATTTGTGTTAATACGTGAATTTTTGTTCACCCGCTTTTCGAGCCCTGTGGGGGGGATTTAACCTGCTTCACTTCCCCCCCTCCCCCAATCTGCAAAGAGTCTCCTTCGGCTTCGGAATTTCCTAAAGCACCTCCGGTTAAGGTAAAGTGCCTGTTGGGTTACATTTTTTGCCATTGGTTTTGGAACATATACTCTAAGAAAATTATTTTCTATTTTTTTTTTCACCCTGGTGATAGACTCTCTTAAATACACACACACACGCGCGCGCGCGCGCGCTCACCCTGTGGGGCTACCCTTTCAAATTATATTCTCCATATGTCAAAATTAGAACAGATGGAGAATAAATGATAGAGAACCGGCGGATTACACTAAATACCCTCTCTGATGGCTCCAAGCCTGATCGTGGGAGGGTCTTTGCCAAAATCTATGTGGATCTTAATATCACCCAGGTGAGGCTCATTGATATTCACAATGACTATGCAGCCATCTGTTCAAGAGAGGTTGATTGCGAGGCACTCACCTCCATTAAAGCAGGAGAGTGCTTAAAAAATATAAATCTAAAACCAAATATACCACCTCAAAAAAAAAGCCATCGTAGCGTTATCCTTCGCCGCCTCGATCCATGGGTTGGGGGCACTCCGTAGAAGAAATTCACGCGGAGGTGGAGAAAAACCAACTTGGGCTAAGGTTGCTGAGGTAATTAAATTCAAAGACTATACTCATGTCTTCAAGAATATCTTTTGCGACACGGCAATGGTGAACAAGGCTGCGGAGGGAGGTATGCTCCTCCTTAACGTCCAAGTCTGCCCTGAACAGATCTAACGGGAGGAGTTTATCGGCCTCCAGATGTCCTCCATTGCTATAAGTACGAAGAGCACACCACAGCCGCCTGGCCCAGGGGTAACGCTCTTTTATGTTCCATCTGTTCTTCAGATACACATTCATGGAGGGATTGCAATAGCACCTCTTAAAAGTGTCTGAACTGTGCAGGAGCACATAAGACCCTATCCATGGCTTGCTCAGTTAAGAAAGATATGATTAGGAAGAAATCAAATGGTAAAAAACAGACTAAAGAAGCTAAAGCAAGCAGCACCTATGCCAAGGTTGCAAAAGCTGTGATTGCGGAGTCTAGGGAAATTGAGACATACCTGAAAACTCGACGAAATTATGTGTTGCATCTATTATGCTCAGATCGCGAATCTCTCCTCCCGAAGACCTTTGCGAAAGAGCTAAATAAAATGCTGACGCATAATGGCATGCAAGAAATGTGGTTTCCACAGAATCCACAGTCCAAGGAGGTTCTAAAAATTAGTGTCAATCCCCAGTGCGAGACTAGTTGCCAGAAACTCCCCACTCCCCGCAGCCCTTCAACTCCTTCCAGACACCCCAAGATTCAGGCACAGGCAGCGCGAGATGCAAACTCACTCACTGAAAACTCGAGCAAGCAAACACACAAGCACAAATGGAAATGGAAGCTTGAGTGATTGAGATTGCAGCCACAAACACGTCCGAGATCGCCCTATTCTTGTAAGAGGGAATCTAGGAACGTATACCACTCAAGAAAAATAAACTTGAAGCTCTACACCGCCGAAAGGTTCCCTTTCCCAAAGGAGATGACTTCCCTTGATGTTACTGAAGGATTAATATCCGGAAAGTACAAATGGTGGTTTTCTTCGGACGACTGCACGGAAAAGGAAGTCGAGGAGGCTTTACTCCAAGGCTCAATTAAAATGGCTCCCGAAACCTTTACTACCCTCACAGATGGCGAATACAGAAAAAAACGCAATGGTAAAACGATTACGCCACCAAACATTCCACAAAGGCCCAAGCTCGTTAAAGAATAAGCTATAACAACAGCACATACACAGGGACCTTACGTGAATAAGACAATGGACAAATTAAAAATACTATATTTTAATTCAAATGGTTGGACCGAGAAAAAACTACTTTACCGTAACATAATACGACAAATTGACCCAGACTTTGTATTTATCTCAGAACATGGGATAACAACAGACAGAAACCCAATAAAAATTTTCCATACAAAGTCATACCAGAAATCACAGTGGAGAACAACGATTTGACGGTTGTGCAATTGTTGTGCAAAAAGGTATTGATTACAGAGAGATAAGTGGGCTCAATGAATCTTATTTAGCTTTGTAGGTACGCACGGCAGTGAGGCCCCTGGTCCTGTCACAGGATACCAATCCCCAAGGAGAGGGTATTTATCCCTCCATAACTTCTTGCAGCTTTGCGGTCACGGAGGAACCGTTCTTTTTGCCAGCGACCTCAATGCGAGGAGTGCTGTCTCAAACTATACGTCGACCAACTCAGCAGGCAGGAATCTCGAGACACTTATTGACAGACAAATTATGACAAGAATTGGACCAAACTTCCCAACATACATCACAGACAGATCAGCCACAAAACCAGACATAGTGCTCACAAGCACTTCGTTCCCCTATAATTACTTCATTGAACCGGGCCCTCTTGTCCCCAGCGACCATCAGGCTATCCTTATAAAAATCTCCACTGCCCCTATTTAGGTCCCTATCCTAGAACGCAAGAGCTGCGCTCGTGCTAACTGGGATACGTATAAACAATTCCTCGAAAGCTACATTCCCGACCCCTTAATTGATGCAAATTTAGAAGAAATCAACGAGGAGTTGAATAAAATCATTACTCAATTAATAAATGCCGATGAGGAAGCCATTCCCCGATTAAAGTATTATTCACTCCTGGCCCTTTCTTAGACCCCTAGAATGAGATCTCTCGCGAGGTAATACGGGGAACGGATCAATGAAGTGAACCTCACTGGTCCCAACATCACTACACACCGACGAACACGATAAATACGAGACGAACTAATGACACTCATTAGAGAACAGCAGAATGTATTTTGGGACAATTTAATAAGCAGACTTGACTTAGAAAACGACTCGCGTACATTCTGGCAGACTTTAAAAAGACTAAAAGGAGGACAGACACAGACGTAATAAAAATCACACCAGACAACACGGAAATTACTGAGACTGATAAAATCGAGGAAGAATTCAGACTCTTTTGGGCATCTATTTTTAAGAGATCCCCGGAGGAGAATGACAACTTTGATTTAGACTTCGAAGGCAGAATCATTAACGAACTAAACGACTAGATCCACAAAACCTATCATCATCATTATTTGACGCAAGAAAGGAATATGTAGGGATACAGCGGTAAAATTACTACCGAGGAGCTCTCGAAAACTTTAAAATCCTTTCATCAACGGGCACCAGGGCGTACAGGACTGACAAGGGATAATTTTATTCGAGCCTCGCCAAACATCCTTTTGGGGCTCATGAATATCATGAATGCGTGCTTGAACGTGGGTTACTTCCCTGACCACTGGAAGGTAGCAAAAATGATATTCTTCCCAAACCCAGTAAGCCACTGGACAGTCCAGCTAACTTCAGGCCTATATCTCTCTTAGAATTTGCAGGGAAAGTTATCGAAGAGATATGGCAAACAGGGTGAATACGTTCCTCGAAGAAAATAATTTGCATTACCACCAACAGCATTGCTTCCGGGGGAAGTGAGGAACGCACACGGCGCTAGCCGTGATTACCGAGAAGTTACAAAAATAAAAGCAGAAAAACGCCATGCAAATCTGGTGCTCCGAGACGTCAAAAGGGGCCTTGACAAAGTATAGAGAAGAGCTCTGCAATACAAGATCTTATACCTGGGCCTCGAACCCATACTTGAAAGGATACTTTGCGATTACGTGATGGAGAGGAGACTGTATGTTCATTGTGCACGTAAAAGGCTTCGATGGCCCTGAGTTCGAACTCGAGGCGGGGTGCCACAAGGCAGGTGTATAAGTCCCCTGCTCTATAATATATACAATTGACCTTCACCAACCTCTGACAGAAGGCTCGGTGTACGTCCAATTTACGGACGACGTATCAATGATCTGTACGACACCTTATCGGAATGTTAATTATATGGCACAGAGTACGGCGGTAGAAATCAAAAACATCAACTCTTTCGAGAGGAGATGGAAGATATCTACCAATGCCCAAAAGTTCCAGATAATCCCACTATTCCGCCGGACCTTCGCAGACATCCGTGTGTGGGATGTACGCATCCCATAGCGCAGGGAGGGTACGGTTCTGGAACTCAAGATTACGACTGGTGGGTATGGGAGTCATGTCGGTGAATGCACGGAGAGACTTAAGTGAATTCTACCGATTCATGTATCTAAGATCCTCCAACACACTCAAAATCTACAATGCGTGCATCCGATCCAAACTCCTGTAAATCCCGGTCCCTATAAACGCGAGTCACAAGACCAAGATCCTTGAACTGCAAAGGGTTCAGAATAAGGCTGTCTTAATTATAACGAGAACCCGAAGTAGAGAGAGGAGAAAGCAGAGTGAGCTCCTTGGTGAACTGGAGTTGATCCCATAAACGTGGAGCTTCACCAAAGAGCAATAAAGATCTGGGACGCCGTACACTGGCACCTCCCTCCCGAGTTTGTGCTCGAGCACATAGACTTTAATGACGCAAGACACGCAAAATTATTTAAAAGTAGCAGACTGCTCATCAACGACGACATAAACCGAACGTTCACGTAAAATTCCGTTCACAAATCAAACACAAACAAAGTCAATCACTTTAAAACCCGATTTCTTTTTTATTTATTTTACCTTGAATTAGTAAAACACTAATTACCCGAAAATAAAAACAAGAACAAAAAATAAGAATAAACGTAAAATCAGGACCTAAAACACCCAGATTAAAAACTCTTTCCCAGCAGTAGGGGCCAAAACCCCTCTGCTATAAATGCTTGAATGTCTTTCGTATATATATATATATATATATATATATATATATATATATATATATATATATATATATATATATATATATATATATATATATATATTGAAAATCACATGACGCGTGATTTTTTATAGATGTATTTTTAAAGGCCCAAGGAAATAAAAATTGGTGACACAACCCGGAAAAACACTTAGGAGAATATCACGTGATCCAATCAAAGCTTAAGAATGAAAATGGGAGACGTAGAGAACGGAAATATAGGACAAACTATTTTAACCGTTATATGAAAATAAATAAAGAAGTGGGATTTGAACCTGTATCATTAACCGCTCATCGTTTATATAACCAAGACACTGATCGCCAGAGCTACTATTTTTGAGAAACAGAAGTATGAATTTCTTGTTCATTAAGGTATTAGAATTTTATTGGCCGTCGGAAGTATTAAAGTTGGGAATTTCTTTTATAAGTGCCGATTCAATTAAGCGTCAATGTATATAATAACGAGACTTATAAACTATTTTAGCATTATCAATATCAATTTGATGAGGAAAACAGATGTGACAAATATTATGTTACCTTTCCATACTCCCCCCGTTAATCAATTTCACAAGGTTGGCACGAACCAACAACATAAATGTTGCCTTTCAGTAGGAGAATACGATCAAAAATAGTCTATCCAAAAATAAATCTATCGATAGAAAAGAGAGAGTTTATTTTATTCCCTGCAAATCATGTAATGAATTATATATCGGTGAAAGCAGCAGATTTTCCGAGAGAATGAATGAACATAAATGCGATATGTGACGTGGTGACCTCTGCTCGAGTTTATTTTTACATATGTCCAATGAAAATCATCAAATTTATATTCATAATGTAAAATAGTTTATAAGTATCACAATTATATACATCGACGCTTAATTTAACCGGCACTTACAAAAGAAATTCCCAACTTTAATACTTCCGACGGCCAGTTCAATACTAATACCTTACTTAATAAGCAAGAAATTCATACTTCCGTTTCTCAAAAACGCTGACACTTTCTCGCGTAATCCACCTTAGCGCCACTGATTTGTTTGTTTGTACGTTAAGCAACTTTTGTATCTCACTTGTTCACTGTTCACGAGCGATTGACAATGATGCATATAAAATTAGGCCCTATTACTGTGGTTTTATCAATATATATATATATATATATATATATATATATATATATATATATATATATATATATATATATATATATATATATATATATATATATATATATATATATACTCAATACAAAAAAAAACCGCAAAGAAAGCCAGAGCTACCCTTTCATCAGGGATCTGTTTTTCATTCTATTTTCATTTCACTTTCCTTCTATTTACCCTAATTTTCCCCACTATTTTTTTTCCTACTAAAACACCTCTACTGCTATATTCCTCACTTATATATGTCCAAGCTAGCTCGGAATTCTTGAAAAGAGTACTGGCAGATTTACTTCAGAAACGGAAAGGGAGGAAAGGTTTGGGGTTTATTTTTTTTACAGACGCCTCCGGAAACCACTTTTCACGAAAGAGAGATACTCATCACCATTCATTCATCATTACTAATATTCATCTTTCTTTTTAGAGGCCCCACTTAGGCAGATGACTGCTTAAGTCCCCATCCCTGCCCCCCTAAGTGACCTGCTGCCAGATGTGAGGAGGGATTGCCAATTATTTTTCGTCCCAACTATGCCGAGCTGTTGCCACGGCATAATTGAATTGGGGGCATTGGTAAAAGCTTGTTTGAGGATTAGCCTAGAGCCGAGAACAATGTCAGAAATAATTCCAGACAAGGGACGGACTGCAACCTCCGCTGCTGATTACAGCGGGGGTTCCTTCCAGGACCATAGAGGGACATACAACCGTCTCTATGGTACGAGTATGTTGGGAAGCGGTCGCGATTAAAACACCCTCAGGGGGGAGGTGGCGTTGTCAATAAGTCCGCCATACAATCACACCCCTGATAGGATCCCACCCGGACTCATCCTAACCATTTTATCATTCATCCTAAAAGGCAATTCCTTCTTCCGTCGAGGCAGTGGGCAAACAAGGGGGGGGGGCTATCTTCTCCCCAAGGTAAATAAACAAACCAAAAAACGTAAAAACAAAAAAACTCTGAGGAACACATTGGTAGGTAAACATTCAAAATAAAAAGATAAAAAGGTAAGTAAGAAAGTAAGTGCACCCCCCTCCTCAAGGGGCTGCACGCAAGCAGAAATGGCAGACTCCAGTGCTGCAAGGGCAGCCTAAACGTTGCTGCCCTTCGCCTGATCGACGCATCGACAGGCTACGTCGCTATATGCGAAAAAGAAAAGGATGTTGAGTCCCTCACACAAGAAGCTGGGATTTATTTCCAGATGGGAATAAACTTACAACCAAGTACCCCTCCCCAGATCGAGGCACACAAAAGTGTGATCTGCCTAAAGCTGGTTACCTGGATCGGCTAACGTTGAAAAGATGAAATAAAACAAGAAATAGAGAGGAACCAGCAGTCGGCGAGCGTTACCGAAGTGCTAAAATTTAAAAACCGAAGAGATAACATGGACTACAGCCACGTGTTTAAAATCATCTTGGCGATACCACTATGACAACCAAGGCGAAGGAGAGTGGGTTACTGCTCTTCAACGCCAAAATAAGCGGGAAACAAATCGAGAGGGAGGAGTTCACCCCAGTCCAAATTTGCTACAGGTGTTTCAAATTAGAGAAGCATGCCACAAAAGACTGCAAGGAGCAGGAAATAATCTGCTCCAGATGCAGTGGCAAAGGACACGGCTGGCTGGAATGCCCGGCAGCCGAAGAAAAATGCCCGAATTGTGGACAAAAACACGGGGCTATGGCCATGTCTTACCCAAAGAAGGAGGTGCTGAAAAGAAAAGCAGACGAGAAAAAGGCGGAGGGAATAAAGAGAGCAAACACCTCCTATGCCCAAGCAGCAAAAGTCTCCCCCGCAAGGAGAGTAGAAAGTGCCGCTACAAAGACACATCTGAAGGTTGGGAATAAAAATTCAACCAAAATCCTCACGTGCATTTTGTACGCGCACGTAAGAAACCTCACAAACCCGGGCTGCTTCGCGACCGAGCTGAACACCATACTCAAAAAGAATAGTGTAGAAGAAATGTGGTTCCCGGACAACCCTCCATCGGGGGACGTCCTGCAACTGCAATACTAACCCGAAGAAGAAGCCCCAGCGACACCCTTACCACCAATAGAAGTTAGAGCGGAAGCAAATGAAGTCCAAGAGATAACCCAAGCCACTCAAAAAAACAAAAATAGAGACCCAAGGATATAACGGCCTAAAGAAAAAGAGAAATGCAGGCGAAAAAAGCAGCAAGTAAAATTAAACAAGCTGAGGGTAACCTCACAAGCTCCGCATTCTCATCCGAAGATAAAGAAGAAGAGCAGATCCAAACCCCAAAACAAAGCAAGAGATCGAGAAGTAGTAGCAGGGAAAAGGCACCCCAACAAACTAATAAATTAGATGGATAAGAGCTGAATATGAGGTTCTACAAGACCGAACAGACGCCATTCCCAGACAACTTCACCATTAGGGAGATTGTTGAAGGGTTAAGGACCGGCCAATTAAAGTGGACCGATGATGCGCAGTTGCAAGAGGCCACAGTAGATGAGGCGCTCATGGCGGAAAAAATCAAATTGCATACGGACTCCTGCCTAACCATAAGTGAAGCAGAGTATGGAAAAATAAGAAATGGAAAAAGGAGAAGGGATAAAAAGTAAAGGAGAACTCACACACTCACATTTACTACAAGAATACCAAAACAAAAAATCATGGAAAACACAAACAACACGCTAAAAATACTCACACTAAACACCAACGGATGGGAATGGAAATCCATTCACTGCGGAAACATATTCCGTACAGTGGATCCCGACCTGATCCTCATATCCGAACACAGTGTAAACACAGAAACAACCACAATAAAAATACCAAATTACACTGTGATCACCAAAAAAAACATACACAAGAAAGATACGACGGCGCAGCCATCGCGATCCGGAAAAACATAAAATACAAAACACTTCCAGACTTAGAAGAATCATTCTTGTCTGTCGAAATCCAAACCCTGGTGGGAGGCCTAACTGTGGCAGAGGCCTATCAGCCTCCCCGCCGAAAGTACCTGCCGATTCCCAATTTTTCCAACATCTTTGGGCGAGGAAAAATGGTATTGCTAGGTGAAGACCTAAACGCCAGTTGCACAGCTTCTGGTTACGGTAACACCAACCAAAGGGGAAGGAATCTGGAACTTCTCCTCGAAAGAGATAGACTCTAAAGAGTAGGACCGGATTTCCCGACTTACCTAACGCAATGTTCGGCAACCAAACCGGACATAGTGTTAACGAGCCGTAACTTCCCCTTTAACATCAGCAACGAGCCCGGACCTGTGGTATCGAGAAAACATATCCCGATCCTAACAACAATCTCGATGGCACAAATTCTCAAGCCGTCCAACTTAGGAAGAGTTATGCAAAAGCTAACTGGGAGCTATATAGAGAGATACTCAGCGAATATCAACCAGCTGACATGGAAGACGCCAATCTCGAAGAGGTGGATGAGGAGATAAACTCCATCATTAATCTCCTCATCTAAGCCTGGTGTTATTGGGGGCGGAAGGTCAGCCTTGAAGATCGCGTATAGGGTGGGACTCAGACATCCCCCCTGTAGGGGGCCCCGTCTGTAGATGGAAGTTCGGTCACATGTGGTCCTCGATGGAGACGTAGGCTTTCCAGTTGGTGACAAAGTCAGCCAATATTCTCTCCATCTTGATGCCGAGATCGAGCTGGAGGAGCTTATATTTAAGCCCTTCAACCCAGACATTATCGAAGGCCTTCTCGACATCGCGTAGGACCACGTCCACGTATCATTTTTCAGTCTTGGCCTGCGCAATCCTTTCGGTTAGTATGGCTATTGCTGAGGTAGAGTCTCTTTCCTTTTTTGAATCTGAATTGATGGTCATTATATTTTCGGGTTTCTTCCAGGTATTCAACCAGCCTCTGATTTAAGATCTTTTCCAGGACCTTACCAAAACCGTTTTAGCTGTCTGAATTTTTTTCTGGATAAGCTCCTATGTTCAGATATGCGTTGAACAGATCAGCAATTGCCTTGGTTATATTCTCTGTGACATTCTCAAAGTTATATTTTGTGAGGCCTGTGCTCCCGGGAGCCTTCTGCTTCAACTCTTTTTCAGTAATCTGTACTCCTAGACCTACGTTTTCTTGTGTGGTGTAGTCGACTCTTCTTTCTGGGGTAATTATATCTTCGGTTATCTTCTTTTTCATTAGAATATATTTGGCCCCAGTGTTCTCTAAATTTAGTAGCAGTTTCTTCGTTGCTTTTTATGATTTCACCTTGTTCATTTTTTATTTGGATCTTCTTTCTGGGGGTTTATTTTTTATAAAATTTATCAATTTCCAGGCCTTTCTTGGTTCGTCCGTGTTTACAACTTTGTTTATGAATTCATTCCATTGCTCTCTTTGTTGTTCTTCAATGAGAAATATCATGTCACTCTTTAGTTGCCTTAGCTCCTTAGCCTGTATATGACTTGTGCCGGTTTCTATAATTTCAGTGTACTTTTGCTTAATGCTTCTCGATTTTCTTCTTATCTCCTCAGTCCATTTCGGATGAGGGAGCGTTTTGTACTTAATTTTTGGAACGCATTTTTTATCTGCATCTGTGAAGCACTTTATTAATGCGTCCATTACCTCTTCTACCTCCTCGATGTTTTTGCCTTCCAGTTCTGATTGAGCATAACCCTCCAACATAGTCCTATATGAATCCCAGTTTGTCCTTCTGTAGGATTTTCTTAGTGGTATTTGGATCTGTATTTGGTTCTGGTTAATGGTCACCAGAATTCCAATATGGTCACTACATGGGACAGGGATTGATCCCATATGCATGCATAGGGGAAGTTATTACTAGTTAGTACTATATCTGGTTTGGTTAATGCTCTTTTATTTATGAAGGTCGGGAACTCTGAGCCAACACGTGTTAGGATGTTCCTTTCTATCAGGAGTTATAAATTTGTTCCTGCATTATTTTACGTTCTCTAACCAGATTCCAGCAGTCTTGCATTTAGATCTCCTAGCAGTACTGTATGATTTGTTTTATTAAATATTTCCATTATCGAGTGAATTGGTATGTATGAGCGGCGAGGTGGTTGGTAATCAGCTGCTATCGTGAGTAGAGAGAATTTCATCTGCACAGTCACAGCAGCGTATGCCTCATCGACCTCTCTTTCTTGGGCAAAATATAACCCTTTTTTAACAGCAATTGCTGTTGCGTCATACCTTTCCCCGGTGGGGTTCTTCTTGATGATGTCATAGTTTAATATTTTTATTTGTTCGTCGTCTTTGATTCCTTGTTTGGAAATTGTAATTATATCTGGATCTATTTGGCAAAAGAAGTTGCCGTATTGTGTTAGTGTGGTCCATGATCTATAGCGTTAAGTTTTCTAATCTGTTTTGTTTGCTCTTTGTTTTGTTTTGGTGTTCTTCCACTTTCCGCTGGTCACTTTTATTGGGGTAAAATCTGATTTTGTTCTGCCCTAAAAACTTTTTGAGGGAGGACTCCTCATGGTCAGTGACGTAGATCCATTTGCATATCCCTCTTGCCATGCTATTTTTGATGTCTGATGGTTTGAGACCTTTAGGCAGAGGGTATGCCTCGTGTGTCAATACTTTGAGTTTGAAGTCTCTTGCTTCGTACTAGCATCCATCGGTTTTTCTCTCTACTTCGGAATCCATTGTGGTTTCTGTCTCTGTGGTAATTTCATAGGTTTATTTCTTCGTTTTCTTGTGGGTTTTCTTTTTCGACATGGTTTTGGGTTCCTGTTCGGGGTCAGCAGTTTCCATTTCTTCTTCATTTGTTTCTCCAGATTCTTCGTGTTGTTCCTGTTCTTTTTCTCCTAGTGTGGCTCCAACTTCCAGCATGTAAAGTTTTTCCCTGATAAAAGAGGTAAATTTTTGTGCAAGTTTGAATACGCGAGATGCGTGCTTAGTCTGATTGGAGAGACCTCCTATGGCTAATACACGACTTCCAGAAAGCCAACCTCCTAAATAAAAATTCCTTTATTTCCCTGGCTCGTCATAGTGATATGACGTGATAAACGCTCCCCATCCCTGCCCAGCCGTGACTTGGCTCCGTGAATATGACTCTACACATAGAGCTCCGTTGAAACTATGCCGTTCTACTTAGAAAGGGCATAATTGCAAACTTTGGGGAAAGGAGGTCTGAGGTTTAGCCCGCTGCGGAACCCAAAGGAAGGAGCAAACCTGGATTGGGCCTCAGTTACCAACGCGGGGAGGAATAATACCCTACCCTGCAGCACCGTCCAAGACCACAGAATGAGATACTACCGCCTCTGTGAGAAGTCGGACGTAACTGAGAAATACCCAAAACGCAATAAAGGGGGCGGCACCTCGACTGGAGTCATTTGATTCGGGCTTCAGTCATCATTAAGTTCACCATGTTTTCACACCCTCTGAGGAGCCCAACCAGGTCCATACTCACTAATTATCATCACATCCGAGTTATTTTCACGGGGTCATTATCAGCGGGGTGGGGGACCCCCTCTAAAGAAAGAAAAGAAAGTTTTAAAAAGCGATCCTCAATTGTACACAACAATAAATCCACACTCACACTCCTACACATAACAGAAAAAAACACCCACTACCAACAATAAACACACAGTTATCAACCTAGCCGCTACACATGACACCCCCATCATAAACAAAATAAAGACACACACAGGCCACAAACTCGTCTTCCGCTCACAGGAGGACGCAGTCAAGTTCCACGAACTTGCGTCTGACACACTCGCCGCACAAGACCTTCACACAAAACGGTGTACACAAGAAACACCAAATACGAGTCCTCAAGACTAACCCCCTATGGTTGGCTTTCTCCACCGATGACCTCCGCACACACCTCATTCAGAAGTATGGGTAAGAGGTAATCAGAGACTTCTACTACAACCGTACAAAACAATGGATAGTAATTACACTGTCCAATGAACAAAACAAAACAATGCTGCTAGAAAAAGGCATCAAGGTCTGCGGCACACTAACATATCCACATAACATCTAGCCACAGCTGAACATAAAACCCACACAGTGACACCAGTGTTACAAAACCGGACACGAGACACGAACTTGCCAAGCAGTCCTAGTCTGCTCAAGGTGTAGTGTAGTGGGCCACCACTACACCTCCTGCACAGCCACCTCACCCTCTGCACAAACTGCGGCGGCGTCGCCATCAACCCTAAATGCCCTTACTTAAGTAAGACCCGCTTTGACGCCGTAGCGGCAATAGGGCGTCCACAACTCACCAATATAACTACACACTCCGCCCCTGCCCCTCCTCCCCTCACAAGAACATTCGCTTCCGCTGCCAGCACAACGCTGTCCACACCACCCCCTATCCTATCACAGACACACCCTACCCAAGCAGCAACTCACCCACCCAAACACCCTACACCCAGAGACCCCTACTACTCCCGACAACCACCCCTACCCCACACCACACAGCCAACAAGACCACACACCCAAAACTACACCTGGCTGCCTTGCTTTCAATGGTGGCAAACGACATGTCAAGGGGTGACACCCAACTATACTCTAACGTACTAAATACACTGTTTGCCTCGTACGGTCTAGAACAGATCAGCTCCACGCGCACTCCACCCACGTCAATAGTCTCCTCAACATAATACAATTAAACGTACGCAGTTGGCACGGTATTCACCATACTGTTGCCAACTAGGTCCTAAACACACAATGACCTGACTTAATACTCTTGAACTCGACCAGTCTACACCCTCCCAACAACAGACTCTGCATTGCAGGCTACCACGCATATCTAACTCCCCAAGCGCTGCACCTAGGATTAGTGATCCTAATAAAGCGCTCTATACACCACTCCCTCATCCAAACACGCGATGACTCTTTTCTAGCCTGCAAGGTACAGACAAGCTCCGGCCCCATCCTAGTGGCCACGCACTACAGACCACCACGCCTACAATTAAACATAGAAGTCATACTCCGGGCTGTATCAAACTACAACCTACCTATCTTCTTTGAAGGAGACCTCAACGCTTTCTACCCAACACTCCTTTCTAATACCATGAATGATACAGTAGGGTACCTAGCCGGTGCCCTGTCACGTTATCGCTGCGAGCACATCGGCCCTGCTATCCCCACATTCTTTGGTACTCGCGGATGAACCACGTCTTCGGGCGTGGTCTTCTGCAACGACCACGCTACACGCTTCTACACTCACATCTCACCGGGTCCTCATGTACTCTCTGACCACTTACCGATATGCCTTATCATATCCACATCTCCCATGCTCATACCCACACGACCTCTCTTCGAATACAAAAACACGAACTAAGAAGAGTTCAAGAGACACATAACAGAAAACAGGCCACAAAACCTCGACCTGGACCACATCAATCCAGATCTGTTAGACGACCACTGGTGCTCAATCATGAAAACTATAACCGCAGCACGCGATCTACACACACTACAAAAAACCTACTCATGTATAAAACACCACATATTCCACACACTCAGAAACTCATCACACAGCACAATAATTACTACACCAGAGGTATATGACAACACAACATCACTCACCTACGTGCCCGCATCCTCCAGTGTATGCAACTATATAGGAACCGATGACACTCGTTGTACTGACCCCTCCTTCTTCTGGCGGCGCGTAAAAAGGATGCTAGGCAGCAATACACCCAAACCCATCACTCTCCAAGTAAATAACCAAACACTCACAGACACCAACGTCATTCTCGACGCAGTTAGGTCTCACTGAGACACAGTACACAGACACAAATCACACGCACACGAGCACTTCCGAGAAGTCCAGGAGTGGTGTCGGGCCCACGCTCACGAGCTAAGGCCCACCGCCCTGATACGAATGGAGCTGCTCGACAACACATCCGCACTGATCACTCCCATCAGCGTCGAGGAAACAAAATACTCCATTAAAACAAGACCAAAACGCGCTCCCGGCCCCTCCAGCCTACCAGCCGCATTAATACACAACCTCTCCGCAAACATATACTCTACACTTACACACCTATTAAACACCTCACTAGCCTCAGGACACTTCTCTAGAATATTCAAAGTCTCTCACAACATACTTCTACACAAAATGAACAAAACCCCCAAACACCCAAACAATTTCAGGCCTATAGTTCTATTAGAGCACCTAGGCAAAATACTCGAACGTATGATCAACTGCCGCCTACCGGACTACCTGGAAGAGAGGGACTGGTTCTCCCCCTACATATATGGGTTTAGGAGGGGCCGGTCACTCAGGCGGCTGTGGCCATTGTTCACGACAGAATACAAAAAAAAAACGCCAGGTACGACAAAAGACACTCTCCATCAGCAAGGACATGGAGAAGGCCTTTGATAAGGTTTGGCACGAGGGACTCCGTTGGAAACTCGCCAACAATACAGTTACCTCTCTGCACCAGAAGGCTCCTCTTGCACTACCTCACTGAACGGAGGTACCATATAAAATACAACAATACCCTATCGCGTACTGGCACCCACACTTTACACCATGTACACAAACGACACCTCACGCTAGCCGAAAACTGCCATCACACCTACACAGTGTCCTACGCCGATGACGAGACCGTTCTCGTCAGCGGCCGCGGACCAGAGATCGCGCACCACGCATAAATAATACCTTACGAAAAGACAGAATACGAGGATAAATGGCTGATTGCTACGAATCCTCAAAAGACACAGATGACACTCTTTGGCGCAAGAGATCACTACATGCATAACCTACACATTTTCTCACGCACACCAGACAGGAACTATCTAAACCCAACAAGGCTCAACAAGTCCCTTAGGTTCAATATACAACAGCACATAATACAAGCAAGAGCCGCACTCACAAAAAAATGCTGCGGGCAAGAAACTACAGTTACACCTATATAAAACACTAGTGCGAACTCTTCTCACGCACGGACCACTGTCACTCGTAGCTGCGAGTGTCACGTGGCAGAAAAAGGTTCAGCGCGCTTGCCGCTCTCCCATGTACGCGAGAATGTCTAAACTACACGACAACAACAAATTAGCACCCTTCAACACATACGCTCACACTAGACTCACAAAACAACTCGGACAAACTCGCCAGTAACCCAATATATAACGCACTACACGCAAGACTGTATGTTGCGATGGCACTGCGATACCCCGCAGCCCATGACCACCCGCAACCCATACCGTTCTACTCATAAGTTAAGAGCATCATGAATAATGCGTTTCCGACTATTCAGATACGATCTCCTTCCTGACCACCCTCCAACCTTCATCCAGTCATGAACACCCCGAGACACACCCAACTACACTACGCATCGGTGTCTAGCCACCGACCTATCAACTCTTCCTATCCCCTTTCAAGTTATTTCCGTACCCTTTTACTCTACGACTACCTGATCGCCTATGTTACACAGAGATCCCTCTCTGTTTTATCTATATACATCGATCGATCGATGAATAATTCCATTTCTGTTCATTCCCTGAAGATGACCTAACATGGTCGAAAGACGTTTAGGAATAAAGAATGTCATTCGCGGATGTTTTTTTCTCGCCTCGAAGACACTGTTAAAAAACTTGTAAGAAATATTAAGAAAATACAAGTTAAAATTAATAACGCTGCCACAGCATACAACCTGCATACAACATGGGTTAAATTTCATATATATATATATATATATATATATATATATATATATATATATATATATATATATATATATATATAGGGGGGGGTAAGTAGATAAGGGTAATAAGAAGAATTCCTTAATTCGTTAGAAAACTCTCCTAGGGTTCTTCAACCGTCTTCAAGAGCGTTACAAATACGACGAGGTAACTATCCATTTCTCTAAAAAGAGAAATTTCAAGAAGCTTTTTGTATAAGCTAGCGTTTACTTTAACAGATAACAGGAACAATACTCATATATCATTTACTAAAAACGTATATAAAGGGAAGTGCACAAAGACAATGTAAATTAAAAACAAATAAGTAACTCAGCAATATATATATATATATATATATATATATATATATATATATATATATATATATATATATATATATGCGAGGTATGGCCAAGTGGACGGGAATATGCGCACACATGCTCTAAGGTAGGCCAAGCAAGACGACAACTGTTATTGTTCTAAGAGTGCGATTTGAATAGATAGCGGCAGCTTCGTGACCAAGGAATATACCATACACAACGACAAAAATAGATTTTAATACGCACTAAATAAAAGGCACAACAATAAATATGGATATATATGGGTACAGGAATGAGACGGAATTAGGTTCAGAATACTAATTAGATAACTTGGGTTATTGAATGGTTATAATGGGAGATTTAGGGTAGTGAGTGATTTAGTTCCTTTGAACCTCGAGAGTAAAGCGGGGTAAACTTGGGGGAGGTCTTGGTGACCTTAATTACTCACGGGGGGGTAGCCACAAACCAGCAGCGGGTGGGGCTACTTTCTCGAACCTGTGTTTTGCGAGATGCGGGCCCCTTGTCCTCAAGAGGTCACCAGACGAACTTCGAAGGTAGGGGGGAGATGACTTCTCCACACTCGGCTTGAGCGAGCTAACGTGACTCTTGTCTTCAAGAGGTCACCAGAAGAACTTTGGAAGACGGCTTCTCCAATCCTTGATCCGAAAGTGGTTGAGAAAGGCTGACGTTGCCTCACGAGACTATTCTCACTCACCCAAAGATACGGGTGTGATGTCTAGCTCTTCAGGGGCTTGCGACCGTAACTCACACTTCTCTGGAGAGAGCCTCGTTGAGTTGAACTCCTTTCGGGGAAGTGCTGTCTAACAAAATCTGTCTGTAATCCTGGAGTGGGTGCATATATACCCGGAGTTCTCTGAAACAGAGAGAGAGAGAGGCCTTCTCGAACCCTCGTTTTCGGGCGTGACAAATCGAGCGTCTTCTTGCGGAGAAGTATCAACGGGAGGGATCATCGGGCCAGACGGATGACCATCGGCTGGAGCCATAAAAGCTGTTCACGGCGAACCTACAAAATAGATATGACATCTCCCGCCCCGAGACGGGGGCAGGGAAGATTAAGGCGGTGGGGAGGTAGCCTTCAATTTCAGCGTCATGCCTCGGTGTGAATTTTGCGGAGACCTCGCTGCAAGTCCAAAAAGGATGAAGTCGGAGGGGGGTGTAACGGCTCGCTTTCTCTCCCGAGGTAATATCTTAGAATGTGGGGAAATAATATTATTCTAGGGGATGCCTCTACACTCCTTCCTATTCAAAGACATTTTTACAGCACACAACACTTTGGAGTGAAAAGAATGTCTACAATTTTAACGTTTACCAAAAGAGGAAAAAAAACCATAATACTATACGGGATTTACATATGAGTAACCGAGATAACTTAATCTATACATACGCACACACAACATCAACAAGGCAAAAAAAAGAAGAAAAATAGTATTTACAAAAAATAAATCAAACGCGAATTTTACTAAACACTCAGGTTGTTGGAGGGAGGATCTTCTATTAGATTTCTACTCAAGCTATCGGTTAGGCAGTTGTCGGTGCCTTTGACATACAGGATCGGAAATTGGTACTTTATGAGTAGTAGGCTCTGTCGTGGTGTGACATTATATTATATCAATACCATATTATATCTATGGGGAAGGGACTAATAACTTAAAGGTGAACCGACAAAGGGGCGGAACGCCACGAGTTTCGACGCGCGGAGCAGTGAGAATAAACTGCAAAACGAGCTCAGGTAAAATTTAGGTAATGGCACAGATCAAGGTTATTTAAAGAGGCATGTACAAAAATATAATTTTATTTACATAAAATAAGAGAATCAATGGGCAAAATTATATTGGTAAATGAGGGGAGAATTGCAGAGTTATACATCAGACTCTGAAGTTAGAAATTGATGCGTTACAGAGGAAACTATTCCAATGGGGAGGATTAACTCAAATGGGTTGCTGAAGGGGGGGAGGGGTTAGCTTACGGAGGATTCCGGGTGAGACACCAGGGTAAGGTTTCACGGATGTCTTGTGCAGGCAATAAACGTGAGGGCGAGGGCACTCGGAGCTTCTGAGCGGGGAGTTGACGTAACGACGGTTCTCCATGGTGGGGGGAGGGGGCGATAACGTCCGGTCCAGGGAAGAGTATTTCGGCCGCCCGAAGACGAGGAGGGAGCAAGGAGGGCTTTTACAGGAGTTGATGAGTGGAGTTGGAAAAGTCTCTCGGTGGCGATCGTCAAATGGAAATACCTCACTGGCTGGGCTAATTCCAACGACGCGAAAAGTACAGCCGTCACTTTGCTTCCTTGTTAAGCACCTGACTTGGAACTAGGGGGAATGCTTCTTAGATCCTGGCGGGACTCCTCAACTCTGTATCTCCCACTTGAAAAACGAGCCCTATATATCCGAGGCTCCCCCCCTCCGCAGGGGTGGGAGAAACATGAGGTGTTTGGCCAGCGCTACTCTCTAATGGCCTCGAACCTTCACGCCCAGGCGATTCTAACCCGTGAAAAGGTGGTCCGGGGTGGACGTGGGATAGAGGGAAGGGGGGGGGAAGGCTTGCCAATTTAAGCCTAACCAAATTCTAAAATTTTCTTTAACGCATGGACGTCACTTCCGTGCTGGAAAAGAAATTCCACGTGGAATTCCCCCACACATCTCCCATCCGAAAGATGATGCTTTACAGAGCAATTGCGTAGGAAAGGATCATCCCACCCGTCGAACTAGAATTATCAAGGGTCTAGGGAAATTCCGACCTGCTACGACAGGTGTACACACACAAAAAAAAACGTGAATCTGAGCTCAGCGGGCAATTTACGGACATAAGCCTTAAACGGTTCAATTCTAGAGACAATTTAACTAGAATAATTTTAAACTAAAAAAATCACAGGAGAACATTCGTGACATTTCAGTGGAACCAAAAAAAAAGGATGCAATTAAATGGAGGCATGAATATGGGACTAATGACTAAACAAATTAGTGGACAAAAAAAATCATAATTAAGAACATTAATGAGATAATATATACATAAGGGATTATAATATCGGCAAACTTTTGCCAAGCATTTAACCTCTAGGTTATAGAAGAAATACCATATTTACAGTTATTTAATTTAGTGGCTCGTCGGCTTCTTCTGCCAGTACAATACAAAAATTAAAATAAAAGGGATAGACGTGAATAACGAGGGAACTTCTAATGTCGAAATTAAAATGACACGGGTTCGTTAAAACCCCAAACCTGACACCAAAATTATACAATATGTATATTAATAATATATATATATATATATATATATATATATATATATATATATATATATATATATATATATGTCGTGGTGTGACATTATATTATATCAATACCATATTATATCTATGGGAAAGAGACTAATAACTTAAAAGCAAACCGCCAAAGGGGTGGAACGCCACGAATTTCGACGCGCGGAGCAGCGAGAATAGAGTGCAAAACGAGGTCAGGTAAAATTTGGGCAATGGCACAGATCAAGGTTATTTAAAGAGGCATGTACAAAAATATAATTTTATTTACATAAAATAAGAGAATCAATGGGCAAATTTAAATTGGTAAATGAGGGGAGGAATGCAGAGTTATGCAGCAGACTCTGAAGTTAGAAATTGATGCGTTACAGAAGGAGACTATTCCAATGGGGAGGATTAACTCAAATGGGTTGCTGAAGGAGGGGAGGAGGGGTTAGCTTATGGAGGATTTTGGGTGTGATGCCAGGGTGAGGTTTCACGGATGTCTTGTGCAGGCAATAAACGTGAGGGCGAGCGCACTCGGAGCTTTTGAGCGGGGAGTTGACGTGATGACGGTTCTCCAAGGGGGAGAAGCGGTTACGTCCGGTCCAGGGAAGAGTATTTCGGCCACCCGAAGACAAAGAGGGAGCGAGGAGGACTTTGACAGGAGTTGATGAGTGGAGTTGGAAAAATCGCTCAGTGGCGATCGTCAAATGGAAACACCTCACTGACTGGGCTAATTCCAACGACACGAAAAGTTCAGCCGTCACTTTGCTTCCTTGTTAAGCACCTGACTCGGAACTAGGGGGAATGCTTCTTGGATCCTGACAGAACTCCTCAAATCTGTATCTCCCACCTGAAAGACGAGCCCTATATATCCGAGGCTCCCCCCGCAGGGGTGGGGGAAACATGGGGTGTTTGGCCAGCGCTACTCTCGAATGGCCTCGAACCTTCATGCCCAGGCGATTCTAACCCGCGAAAAGGTGGTCCGGGGTGGACGCAGTTCGAGGCTACCGCTTGTGGATGGGGGAGGGAGGGTTACCAATTTGAACCTAACCAAATTCTAGAATTTTCTTTAACGAATAGACGTCACTTCCGTGCTGGAAAAGAAATTCCACGTGGAATTCCCCCACAGGCTCCAACGCATTAAACGGCCATTTTGGCTCTTACAGTTTTTTAGGTACGCCAGGGGTTTGTGATCACTTTCGACAATAAATTCTTTACCTATGAGATACATTCTAAACTTACGAAAGACCACACTATGGCTAACGCTTCGAGTTCAATGGTGGCATACGCCTTTTTGCTATTGTACAACTTCCTAATAGCATATTCTACAGGATATCCCACTCCATCGTCATCATATTGGACGAAAGCACAACCTGGGCCATCCTGGTAGGCATTGGTACGAACCCCGAATGTTTTATTGGATTCGGTAGTCTAAAAATAGGGGCACAGATTAGCTTGTCCTTTAACTGGTGGAAGCGATCTTCCGCGGAAGGGGTCCAATTGACTGGATCGGGGGGCCGTTCTCTTAAGCATGTCGTAAGGGGCAAGGCTATGGCAGCGAAATTTGGCACGAAACAACGATAGCATGACACGTGAAAGCCTTCCAATAAGGCAAGCAATTGAGACCTCTCATTGGGGGCGAGATTGGGGTTCAAGTTTAAGTTGGAGCGAGGCTCCGCTTGGGGAGAAAGAAGAGACGGCAGGGGATACTCATCCTCTGCTTCTACGCCCACCGTTTAGACCAGACACACGGGTTTAACGGGATAGGAGTGTTCCTCGCTTGACGGGGGACGAATGGGGCCTATTAGGTCGATTGCGACCCGGGCGAAGGGCTTGGCCACTCTCGGGGTGACTCTTCTGGCAAAGGTCAAAGGACTTGCAGACGTTGATAATTTCTTTGGCCGCTCCTGACCAAAAGAAATACTTAAAAACTCGCGGTGCCGTTTTGTTATGGCCATCATGAGCCATCTTTAGACGGGTTTGATATTCGTTCTCGGCACACACAACGCGTTGGTCGGAGGGCTCTCCAGTTCAACAGAAGAACGGTATACTAACGCGTCCTTCACGGTGTATTCAACCTTCCGATCGCCTCGCACCGTTTCAGGCTCCTTCTTCCTTTCTTTTTCCCACAGGGATTGCAATGGGGGGCAATTCTTCTGTGCCTCAGCAAATTGGACATCGGTGGCGAGGTCGATGGCTGGAGACGATAGGGATACCGGAAGCGATACATCCTTCTCGGCCTTGGCCCTGGTAACGCCCGGCTGAGAAATTGGGTTTGGGGAGAGCTGTGCGCTCTGTCCAATGATGACGGAGCAGAATTTCATCGGGGCCGTGACTACGTTGGCCCATCCGGTGAAGTACTGGCACGCAATATGGCACCGTACCACTGGGAACCTGGTAGCACGACCTAAAAATTCATGCACCAACGTGAACCTATTATGCTGGGGACTTACGGAGGGTAGTAGTTTGTCGGAAAATACTATACAGGTGGAACCTGTAGCTCTAACGAGGGTTGACACTTGGCAACCATTTACTGCGCCATTTTCAAACTGGAGCCCAACGGGGGAACTCTTGTTGAACAGGAAATTTACCTGTTGATCCGGGCAAGAGGGAGCAGGGTCCGCTGGTGATGCGGCTGGCGGATTAGGCGAGAGAACAGCAAAGATTTGGTGGACCTCGTGACTCGACGAGGTCCTCAGTTGATAAATTTGGGGGCAATTGTAACCTAAGTGCCCAGGGGTGCCATACGTAAAGCATATAATTGGTCTACGGGGGTAGTTGCTAGGCGTGAAGGGGAGTAACGGGGGCTTCACGTTCCTTTGCTCTCGCGGCGAGTAAGGACTGTACTTGCTCAGTGCCTGCACTTTTACGAAGCTGTTGTTGCCCTTGGATGGGCTTCGGTTACACCCAAACTTGTGTTTGGGGGAGGGGGGATGATTCTTCTTGCCCTTCTTGGGGTAGAGGTCGTGACTGGAAGCGTGAGGGTCGGCTTCTTCCACACACTCCTTGAAAGTGGACGCTCTTCTGTCCGCTATGAAGGCCCTTAGTTCGCGAGGGATGGTCGACATCAGTTGATCTCTTAGAAGGAAGTCAATTAGCAACTCATAATCATTTGCTACTTGGACGGAATCCAGCCAGAATTGGAAGTTACGCCGAAGCATGAATCCAAATTATCTGTACGTTTTGCCTGGCTGTGTTCGCGCGTGAGCGGAATCTAACCCTATAAAATTCTGGATTTATGTTAATAGTAGAAAGAAGTTCTGCCTTTAGGGTTGAATAATCAAGGGTGGCCTCGAAAGGAAGCGAAATGAATATGTCGCGAAGACGTGGATTCAAGAGTGGAAGTAACCGGGCAAGACTATCTGATTCTAAGTCCCAATTGTTGACTTCGAAGATCTTCTCGAAGTGCGTTAAATAAGAGCAAAAATCTTCTCCATATTTGTATGCGGGGAGTTTTAGTGAGGGCACTTGAACCTGTTCATTTCGAGATCCTACGGAGTTTATCTCGACTTGGTCACGGCTTATCTCTCTCCCATGCTGCTTAATTATTTCATTCTCTTCTGCTTCTTTCTGCGTTTTTCTTTCTTCGGCTTCTGCTTTTCTTTCTTCGTTTTCTCTCTGTGCTTTTCTTTCTTCCTCTTCTGCTTCTCTCTGTGCATTTCTTTCCGCACGTTCGTTACGTTCCTCTTCCTGGACGTAAGCGATTAAATCTTTCCCAGATAAGCCTAGGATCTGCCCTTCTGTATGAAAGCGATCGAATGAAGACATCCCGGGTATGCTACTTCCGGCCTTTGCACACGAAAAAGTTACAAGAGATATTGAAGCTTTATCTCAAAACAAATATAAATTATACTAAGACAAAAATGATTAAAATTCCTAGTAAAAGTCGAGCAAACTCACACAAAAAAATAAATAAAACAAATAACGGGTGAATCTGACTCACGACACAAGAAAAAAGACGATTAGCATTACCGCTTAAGCTACTATCCTCTTTTAAGAAACTAGAAAAATTGCGGACAGATCACATAAGAATGGGCTTAAAAATTGGTTGTTACCCGTTAATCAAAAAGAAAATTGTCCTAAAATATTGGTGTTCAGATATTCTTGGTAATGCAGCTGCTATCAATTGAACTTAGTGCTTCAAAAATCAGGGGGGAAGACCCAAAGCCTGACGCCAAATTATATAAATATATAATATATATATATATATATATATATATATATATATATATATATATATATATATATATATATATATATATCTCTTTATGTCGAAGTATGGCCAAGTGTACGGGAATATGCGCACACAGGCTATAAGGTAATCCAAGAAAGGCGACAACTGTTATTGTTCTAAGAGCGCGATTTGAATAGATAGCAGCAGCTGCGTAACCAAGGAATAAACCAAACACAACGACAAAAATAGATTTTAATACACACTAAATAAAAGGTACAACAATAAACATTGATATATATGGGTACAGAAATAAGACGGAATTAGGTTCCGAATACTAATTAGATAACCTGGGTTATTGAATGGTTACAATGGGAGATTTAGGGTAGTGAGTGATTTAGTTCCTTTGAACCTCGAGAGTAAAGCGGGGTAAACTTGGGGAAGGTCTTGGTGACCTTAATTACTCACGGGGGTTAGCCACAAACCAGCAGCGGGTGGGGCTACTTTCTCGAACCTGTGTTTTGCGAGATGCGGGCCCCTTGTCCTCAAGAGGTCACCGGACGAACTTCGAAGGGGGGGGATGACTTCTCAACACTCGGCTTGAGCGAGCTATCGGGCCTCTTGTCCTCAAGAGGTCACCGGTCGAGCTTCGTAAAGGGGGGAGGGATGACTTCTCCACACTCGGCTTGAGCGAGCTAATGGGCATCTTGTCCTCAAGAGGTCACCAGAAGAACTTCAGGGAACGGCTTCTCCAATCCTTGATCCGAAGGCGGTTGAGAAAGGCTGTCCTTGCCTCACGAGACTCTTCTCCTTGACCCGAAGATACGGGTGTGTTGTCCAGCTATTCCGTCTCTTGTGACCGTACCTCACACTTCGGGAGGACGTCTCGTGGGTTAGTTAAGATTGAGGCAGCAGGAAAGTAGCCTTCAATTTCAGCGCCATGCCTCGGTGTGAAATTTGCGGAGACCTGGCGGCGAGTCCAAAAAGGGTCAAGTCGGAGGAGGGGGGGTAAGGAACGGCTGGCTTTCTCTCCGGAAGTAATATTTAAGAAGGTGGGGAAATAAGATAATTCTAGGGGATACCTATATATATATATATATATATATATATATATATATATATATATATATATATATATATATATATATATATATATATATATATATATATATATATTAAGTAAGAATGACAAAACGAAGAAGGTGGGTCCCATCTTTATTCTCTACGTTTCGGGTTATTTCTTGACACAAACGGCTGTAAAATACTAAAATGAACGTTATGTTAATGAAAAAAACAAACGAACAAAAAAAAGGGTGAGGTAAGAACAGTAGAAAATATTTGAAACAAAATTATATTAATCAAATGCAAACAAAATAAACGTAATGGTACAAAACTTAAAAATAAAATGGGGGGAAGGGAATCATAGTTGAAAAAATATATAATATAGTAAAACTAAATAAAGAAACAGAACATTACCTTACATGGTCAAATAACAATGAGAAGTGAAAACAGGCAAGAAATTTAAGATTGAATACAGTTTGGTTGGTTGTTAAGTTATAAATAACGGAAAGGATGACGCGTCATTATTTAAATTCAGGTGGTTGTATTTAATACACAGAGATTCTTTAATGCGGAGAGTGGATGCACATTTAGCAAATTTCAATACAGAAAAATCATTTAATGATACATCTGTCTTACAATCTATTGCATGTTTTTTGATGGGGGAATACTCTTTATTGCTCAATGTTTTACCGGTTCTATAGCTTAAACCCATGTGAGAACAGCATCTTGCCTGTAGAGAACGCACCGTGCTTACAGCTGGGGCAAGTAAATTTATATACTCTGCACGAACTCAACGGCGTCGGAATACTATCCTTTACTCTAAAAAAAATTGCCAATATTTTTGTTGTTGATGAAAATAAGTTTCAAATTTATTTGACATTAAAATTTCCTTAAAATGGTAGATAGACCTTTCCGGAGCAGGTCATTAAAAGGTGTGATGTCTGGTAACATGAAGAACCTAATTTTCCTGGGAACATTAAAAGAAGTGGAGGGGTTATATAACCTGAAGAGAAATTTTCTTATACAGATCTCGACTAAGGTGCCATTAAAACATTCATTTGGAATTTAACTTTTTAAAAGAATATTTTGTTAAAAATGACTATCCATTATCCTTAGTCGAAATCTGTATAAGAAAACATGCAATAGATTATAATGCAATTTCTAAAAGACAGGTAAGATAAATAGGAAAATATTTTTTATTGATAAGAATTTTTTTTTTAAAGAAGTGAATTTCAAATGACCTTTTTAAGTTAAATTATTTGAGTAATGAAGAAGCTTCGAATTTCCAAGGCGTGGTATTTCAAGGGTTAAGTACTATGTACATGTCAGTCGCTTTGCGCATTCCGAAGGCAAAGCTAAGGTTTCTGGAGCAGATAAGTGGCGGTTGCCGGCTGCTAGTCCTGTGTAGTTGATGTAACGCATGTTAAAGTAAGAGTGTTCCGGTTATTTTCGGGTATAACAGTAAATTCTACCGCTATGCATATAAAAATCTTCGAACATTGGCTTTTGGGGTGTTTCCATGGCAACTCAGCCCTTTGGGATATAAATGTATTTTCTGTGGAAGCTGAATGTTGTTTTCGTAGAGCATATCACCAAATGTTTTATTATCTCTTTGTAAATTCCGGCTATAGGATGTTATTTTTATTAATTCACAGATACGGTTCACTATTATAACTATTAGGAATTTTTTCTGTCAGCAGGCTGGTTATTTATGTTTTAACAGGAAGAGATGCAACGCTGCTGTTTTTTTATTATGGGTGGAAGGCGAGTTTAAGCATCATTTCTTCAGTTGATTTGTCGATAAATTTGGGTACGGTGAAATGAGTTGGCAAATGTAATTTGAAATAACCAATGTGTTTCGGTTCGCCCCATGGATGCGACCTGGCGGAAGGAAGGATTTTGAAGGATCTTAATTTTTATGGGTATAATATTTGATATAATTTCGAGTTTGTAGTTTCTTTGATATTTTTACGTCTGCCATGCATTTGTTAGTATATTTTTTCATTTTTTTCTGGACCACTATCATCATTAGACAACGTGGTAAAAAAAAAACATTTATTTGTAAACTTGTCCTGTTTCGTTACGGATAAATTGGTTTGAATTTCTTTAGGCTGATTTTTTTTTTAATTGGGATGGAAGAAGCTTTTAGCTTAATAAAGAAGTTTTCTTTGCCTTCTCCGAACTTTATTTTTTCTTAAGCTGTTATAAGTACGATAACGAAACACCAGAGAAAGCTTTAAATTGATATTGGAATTGGCCCCAACAAACTTGACTTATTGGGGAGCACGTTTTTGTGAGTGGATTTTCTTTTTTGATATCTTTCTACATAGTACTAAAACTCGGGGATCGGGCAGTACTTAAGTTCTTGTTTGTTATTCACAAAAATAAAATTTGTGAGAATAAGGTGACCTAACCACGCTTCTGTAGGAAATGTTTTATCTTTCCTGTCATTTAGAGATGGCTTTTTTTACTAGATAAATTTAGAGATGATAATTCATTACTTCTTTCTAAGGTAGCTAATCATTGCTGCACTGTAAAGTATTTAATATATTTTTGCAGTAATTTACCCGCAGCTTGACAACCAGTAATTTACTGTATTTTCACAGCAACTATGCTTGCTGTTGTATTTTTAATACAGTTTGTTGCTGTAGAAATCCCAGTAACACTGTATATATATATATATATATATATATATATATATATATATATATATATATATATATATATATATATATATATATATATGATATTGTATTTTCGATACAGTATGTTAGTGTAAATTTTACAGAAGCAGACTATTGAAATACAGTAAGATGCGTTACTGTAATTTTCTCTTCAGTGTGTTACTCTGATTTCTACGTAACATTCTTTATTAAAATACGTTAAGTTACTGTGTATTTAACTTTCAGTAAATTACTGTCCACATTACACGTATATGTAGGGTGTTAAGAAGGTTCAAGGTGGTCTTACAGCAGGTTCAGAATGTTTTTTTGTTTTGTTCTTTCAATTTTACATTACGCAGGTTGAGGATGGCTTAAGGTGTTACGGGTGGGCTCAAGGAGTGTTATGAGAGGGCTCAATTAGTATCAGTGAAGAAGTGTGCAAAACTTTAAAATATAAACATACATGCTTTTAAAATACACACTACTTGTGTGGAAAAAAATTCCATTCATCATGCAGTTAAATTAACCATTACTTCAAAATTATAGGAAAAAATATATGCCAAACTTCCCAAAAGAAACCTCAGACGGCATAAAAGTGTAAATCTGTTCCTGCGGCCTCAACGCTCATAATGTTCACATGTGCGTTGGAAACTGCCGGGCGCACGATGGGAATAGTTTTCTCATTGTAAGTATATTATATGTTGTTATATTATATTATAGGATACTATTATATGATATTATATCATAGGAAGAGTGCGTAACTCTCCTGAATCTGCCTACACCCCACAAATAATAATGATAGTAGCAAGTAAAGATATTTTTGTGTCACAATATACGAAATTCCAACATTATGCATTTGTATTTATATTCACCATTGCAATAACCTCCCATTCCCCCCCCCAAAAAAAAAATTAACCCCATACACACACTAGCCTCCCACTTAGACACAAACAATTTCCCGCCAAGCATCTAAATGAAACACCTCCCCAAACGGAAAACTCATAAAAATCACTACGGAGGTTTTACAGTTAGTTAAATATAGTTTCCGTAAAAGCACCACCTTATTGCGGGAGCGACTAGTGCCAGTTTTGAGGTGAAGGATGGCTTTACGGCGAATTATTTATCTGACTCCAAAGATAATTATTTTTAACGGTGTTCTTCTTGGCTGGGCTTGTCGAAGGTTCAAGGTAAAGATGGACTAGCAAAAATGAACTCTTTATTCTAATAACAGAACCTTATGATTGCAATCGGCGAGAGAGATGGAGCGTACTAAGCAGGAGACTAGTAGTCTATATATTACTCGACGCGAGAGAAACAAGATTTGGCGGGTTTCAGCGGGAGTGTAACCGCGGATGTATTTGTTATTATTCTCTCTGATTCTTTCTGATTAACTATCCCTAACTGACTGTTTTCTTTCTATTTATATTTGTGCTCTAAATCCGGACAGCTACAGTCGGACAGCCTACCTCCGTTTCTTGTCCTTTCTTAACCTCTGGGTGGGGCTAGGAAGTATGTGTACAATTCGAGTACGCTTACATGATAAGTCGTTATTTGTCTTTTGATACAACCTTTGCTGTATCATATCTTATGGTCAGCAGCTGTGCTTACTCGGGCTCTTTCTAAATAAATATCCGTCTTTCATTACTCTATCTCGAGACACAACTTGGGCAGTTTTATCAAACGCTTCTCGCTACATTTATACATTTACAAAACCCATTCTATTTCTAATACACAATTGGGTCTATACATTTAATAGGGCATGCTTGGATTTAATAGGACCAATTCGCGTCCATTTGTGGATGTGTCTTTTGGGCCTATTGACTTCAGCAATTTGGGGTGACAGAAGCCTACCTATGCGTAGTCTGATCCCTACAGATTAAAGATTTAACTTTAAACAGTTCCCACAAAGTGGGTTTGGTGATCTTCAAAGCAATCAAAGACACAGGCGGGTGGGAGGTTGAGGGTACCCTGCGTAGCCTGTTACACGTGGTATCTGAAAGAGCTGCAATTCCTCTGACGGGGCTTGAAGAAGTTGATATGCTTCGTCCGTGTTCCCTCTCTCAGCATCCATTGAGGACTTGACCAGCTACTTCGTTCCATGTCGGAAGAGAGGCTTTGGAACGTCTGTAAAAAAACGCCCGCAGGTCGCAAGGAGACCATGACATAAGGGGGGGGGGCATGGGTCTGTGTGTTGAAATGCGATTAAAGGCAAGATCGGTTTTGCCCCTTGGAGCCCTTCTCGGGTGCATAAGGCTGAACTGCTTATGGGCGGCGGGATTTACTGTCTTGTTGGCTGCCAGACCAAATTAAGTAACGGTTTCCATCTCTGGCTTGGCCGCAGTAAATCCTGATCCTGGCCGTCCTGTCGACGATTAGTACGACCTAGTAAGGAAATCAACCCTGTCATCCTCCTACCTATCTGGCTCCTCAGTCGAGAGCTGCGGCCTTTGTGGAATGACCGGGCCATTGGGCATCTTCTGTTCGGTGTGCGTCGCTGGACAGGCGCGAACATCAAACATCAACGCACTCAGTGTGGAGAACTAAAAAGTACGAAAACCCGATATGGGATAGGCGGGAGAGGCTGAACGCCAGATATAGCCCAACAACACCCACTCTTTTTTTCCTTTCAGTAGTCGCAAGTTTACTGAATCTCAGTTGTTGGTAAATTGCTTCTATTTCTGACAACACCAATCTGACCGGTGGAGAGGGTCTCCTCTAACCTTTGCCAACTTTGGAGCTGTTCTTAGGCAGCTCAACCTCTTAACAGGTGGTGCCCCCTCCCTCTGTGCTCTTTAAGGGTCCTTCCAACCTTTTAGTGGAGAGGGGTTTTCCACCTCTCATATGACTATGGTTGAGGCCCATTTGACCTCACCCTTTCTTTGTATTGTCCCCGGGACGACTTCACTTCTAGAGTACCGGCGGCCCCTATTCCCCTTTCACAGAGGACCATCAAACAGAGACGATTAGGAGGCCAAAAGTCGAACGCTCCTGGAGAGAGCGAATCAATCAGAAAATCACCCAGAGATGTGCAAAGTTTTGTCAAGGCCCATTACGCCGTGTCCCCTGCTGTTTTCCAGACTATCTAGACCTTGTTGTGGGTCGGTGTGACTGCCCCTTTTTCCTCCCCGATGGAGGTCACTTCGCTCGCCTCAATGACGAATTACAGTCCATAAGCCTAGTGAACACTCGATCATGATCCCCAGCACTCTATTTAGGTGTGGGGACACTTGGAGTCTCCTCCTAAGGTGAAATGGCCCGACAGGTGGCCCCGACCATGATATCATTGTTTTCCAATATGGCGAACAGAGATTCGGAAAAGACTCCCAAGCAGGGCACCAGGCCATGACTGTCACGTTCAGCCCCGAGGCGCCCCCTAGCGGTGAGACCCACACTATGACAAATCGCCTCGGTAACGTCTGGTTGCCTCATCGGCTTCAATCGTTTCATGATTATTCGTTCCACTGCTTGGATCATGTTGTCCAATAGAAAAATGTCTCACCAGCGCGCCATACATCCATTAGTTATGATTCTTGGTAGAGAACCGAAGGTCTCCCTTTTCTTACATGTATGTCATGCTTCGACACCTAGGTGAGCGAGGCATAGGCTTTCTGTTAGATTTGTTCAACACTGTGTTCGCTTTTCGCAAACCGGGGAGCGATCACTCTACCCTAGCCGTTTTCCACCCAATCTCTCTAACTTCCTGCGTGTGTAAGTTGATGGAGAAATTGGTAAATGTTTCACTAAGCTAGCCTTTTGTCTGGACAGAGAAGTCCAACTGTCTTCTGCACAGTGCTGCTCAGAGTGGAAAATGCCGTCTGCGAAGCCTTCTTTCGTAGACAGCACTACGCTACGGGTTTTTTGATCTGTAAAAAGCCAATGATACCGCATGTCGATGCGGTATCATGGAGAGACTCTGCACAGGATATGGGTGAGAGTATGCCTCCTAATTTTCATACTGGAATTTCTTCTTAGGAGATCGTTGAAGCAGCTCGGGATCAACAGAGAATCACAAACCGTGAGGGCTCCCGAGGCATTGGAATCTCTGTACCCCCTGGTTCGAGGTATCTGTCATGCCCCAGTTGCCGGGCGACTGGCGTATGTCGAAATTATCTTTTGCTGGGTTCCTGGGAATGTAGAGATTGCATGGAATGAGCGCGCCGACGAGGGCGCTAATTAGTCCGCGAGAACTATGCGACCAGACCAACATTTCGCTCTTCATCACACTGACTACATGGCAGAAATTAGGTCAACCCTCCAGGATGCCCGGCAAAGAAGATGGGAGACAGCCAACAGGAACCTAAAGCTGCGTGCCATCGTACGGCCACTATAACCGTGGACGTACTCCTTAATGCTGCTGCAGTTTCAGGTCTCTCTCTGTCGTCTTCGAATTGGGCACACTCCCGGACGCACCGCCATTTGAACAACAATGACTGCGTTATCCCTTACACTATTCAGCACATTCTGGTTCAGTTTTCAGGTAAAGGGGGATATTTGCCCCTGATTGCTGTCCCGGTACCTGGTTGAGTGAAGAGTATACCGCTTGTCCCTTGTGCTTGGGTTTAATTCGTGCACACAGACCTGTGGACTCATGTACTTTATAGATGAAGCTGGCCTTCTCCATTTTATTTTACTCATTTTGATATTAATGATGTGCTGCGGTGTTCTGCTTCATTTTTTTCTTTTTTTCTTTTAGTGTTTTGTTTTATTTTGCCTTTTTTAGTGTAGCCTATTAATATGCTAAACTGATTACGACGACTTATTTCCTCGGTGGCAGTTGCCAGATGGGTGCTTTAAAATAAACAAGAAACGCCACTATAAGTACCATTTATACCCTTTATACCATTGCCCACCCATTTATACCCTTTTAAGCACAAGGACATCCATCATTTTGTCCACGTCGAAGGTACTTTATAGCAATGGTGTCATACGTGTAGTAGCATCTGGTCCAGTCAGGGTTCCCTCATGGGCAGAAGGCCCCTATCACATTCCCTCACAAACCCGTACCATGCACACCTATCATACACACCATACACTGCTTGCTCATTCAGCTCTTTCTATCCCAAACACTCATTCACACAATCAACCTCCCTTTTACGCGGTCTTCCAACCCTAGTCACACCCTCACACTCACTCTTGTATATACTCTCTATACAAGTCTATTCTCATTCATTATCTCTATATGTCTATACTAGCTCAGAACACTTTCAACAACAACTTTATCCCCTCCCCCCCCTCTTCTTCACACGATAAACGCCTCTTACCCTGTCCTTCCTCATTTTCGCTCTGCTCTCACTCTAGATCTTTTCTTCTCCGCACATACCATAGTTTTACTCCAATACACTAACGTTGGCACCAGAATACTCTCATACAGAGACTTTCCTACCGTTTACAACCTTGTGGTCGCAATCTGACATCACGGACTCGGATATCCCATCACATCCACTTCTCCCTAAAAAATATCATTACATTACTTTTTCTGCATTCACTTTTAGGCATCTTCCCTTATACACCCTGCCAAATGCTGCAATCAATATTTCCCAAACCCTTACACTTTAAGACCTCAACACCGTCTTCATCGTATCCCCCTCACCATTCCTCTTCAATCTTATACATCTTTTCCTTATTACCATACAGACTTCTCTCAGTTTTCCATCCATAAATATATTAAATAGCCATGGCGACATTACACAACCTTCTTTTAAACCACTCACTTCAGCTATCTTTCACCCTAACGTACGCCTTCCTTCTAACCTAACTACTCTTCATACCATTTAATAGTTTACCTCTCCCTCTATGCATTAATAGCACCTGCTAGACCTGTCAGAATGATTCACTATCTAAACCAGTGGTCGGGGAACAGGGGTAAAATACCCCAAATGTGGTAATTGAGAAAAATTCGGGGGTAATGGATGTGCTATGACTGTGTATGTGCTAAGTGAGGGAAACGAATATAAAAGTTGAAGAAAAAGAATGCATCGAAGATCCTTTCTTCTATTTTTCGGTAAAATCTGGCAACATTTCTCCCAATTAAGTGGCATTTTGCCATGTTTTGAACTTGCCTCTTTCAGAGTAGTTGATGAATTAGTAGAGCTGATCAAGTGATATAATAATTATTTACATAAGGTGAGTTATGATATAATCTATATAATATTTACGTTTCTGTATAGACTTTTGTGATTAAAATTGAACAAAAGTTAAATATATAAATATAAGATTAGTTTAAACTTTAGGATATTTTAGTTTATTTGTAAGGGGCCTAATTGTCCCATCAACTGTTTAATTGTCAGTTTCTCACTTTTTGAGGGGTAACTATTATATTTTTCATTTATTTATTTATTTTTATTTTAATGAATTATTTTATATTAAAAGTAAGTTTTTTAACGAGTTTAACTCTATTTAAGAAGATTTCATGCAGCCCCTACAGATGTAATGCTCACTCTTTTTAAGTCGTATTGTTTGAATTTTTATGGTTGTGAGTTGTGGTTTGATTTTATGTTATGTTATTTTAAAGTTTTAATTTAAACTCTTAAATTCGTCACTAAATAATTTTTTATTTTTCAAAAATAGAAGTCAAAAGACCTTAAAAAAGTGATAGATTTGTCTTTCATTTTCAGATGGCATCAGCAAGGAAAAGGACATATCAGGCAGAGTTCCTTAATTATGGCTTCATAGAAATAAAGGACAAAGGACAAATGAAACCTCAATGTGTCGTTTGTATGAAAGTACTGACTGTCGAGTCTTTCAAAAATAATCAACTGAAGAAACACTTAGACAAGGTTCATTCACATCTGTCTTGCAAACCACGGGAATACTTTGATAATGTGAAGAAAAAAAAACAGTCAAAAGACAGAGCTTGGAAAATAACAAGAGTGCAACGTTTGACCAATGTTCAACAGCAATAGCTAGTTTTGAAGTTGCATGGTTGGTTGCTCGAAACAAGAAACCACATACTATTGGTGAAGACTTAGTCAAACCGGCGGCTGTGAAAAGGGTAGAAAAAATGTGTAGGCAGAAAGTAGTTAAACAACTGAATACAGTGCCTTTGTCTGCAAGAGTTATTAAAGAAAGAATTTCCATCTTGGCAGAAAATGTGAGAGAACAAGTTATTTCTTCTGTAAAAAAGAGTAAAGAGTTTGCCATTCAACTTGATGAGACTACAGATGTCAGTAGCAATTCGCAGCTGATGGTATACATTCAATACAGGGGTTTTGATGAAATTGAAGAAGAAATGTTGCTATGTTCTCCTCTTGAGTTGAGAACTCGTGGTATTGATGTGTTCAGTAAGGTTGATGCATACTTCAAAAAACAAAGTGTTGATTTAAAGTGGGAAGATTGTATTGCAGTATCAGTTGATGGAGCTCTTGCCATGCTTGGTCACATCACTGGTTTTGTGGCTTTGGCCAAACAACAGAATCCAAATATTCAAGTCATCCATTGTTTGATACATCGCCAGGCATTAGTTGTGAAGGATTTGGAACCAGAAATGGAAGCTGTGTTGAATGATGTAATTAAGATTGTCATTGTTGTAAAAGGGCATGTACTAAACACGAGGATGTTTCGTGATTTATGTGAGAATGGAGAGGCTGAATATTCAACCCTTTTCCATACGGAAGTGAGGTGGCTTTCACGTGGAAATGTCCTGAATAGAATGTGGGCTCTTAAAACCGAACTTGAAATATTTCTGATTGATCAAAAACACACACTTGCAAAGAAGTTGAGAAAATCAACATGACTAGCTCTTCTTGCATACTTAGCTGACATTTTTGGGCATGTAAATGTGCTGAACAAGGAATTGCAAGGAAAGAAAATCAATCTCATCTTAGTAAGGGAAAAAATTTCTGCATTTGTATCAAAGCTTCATTATTGGAAGCCAATAAGATTGCTGTCTTTCCAAATTTGACAGATTTTTTGGGAGAATGTGAAGACTGCAGTCTTAGTGACATGATGGAATTAGTCACAAGGCACCTGGCCAAACTTAGGAATAGGTTCTGTGACTACTTTCCAGAGCTTGATTCACATACTGTCAGCTGGATTGTAAATCCCTTCAAATGTGAACTGGCTGATTTGCCTGAAGAGCCTGAAGGATTGGCAGAAGAGCTTATTGAACTGCGTTCCAACAGTGAAACAAGCATGGAATTTGAGACCAAGTTTTTTTGGATGTCAAAAGCTGCAAAGGCTTATAAAACTGCACATTTGGAAGCAACTAAAATGTTGCTACATTTTGCAACAACCTACCTTTGCGAACAAGGTTTTTCTACCCTTGTAAATCTAAAAACAAAATACCGAAACCTGTTGGATCCTGAAGAAGGCATTAAATTAGCAGTGACATCAAAAATCCCTGATATTGAAATTGTTGTATCAAAGATGAAACAGTATCATTTTCCAAAGCCTGAGGGAGCTGATATATTCAAGTTTTCAATAATTTTTTCATTAGTTTTATTTGTGTACCATTCTCATGCCAGAAAGGGTAAACATTTTTTCCCCATAATAGTGGATACAATAATATTTTCCTATTTTGTTTTGTTTTTAGTGACATAGTCAATAATTTTGCTTGTGTGCCATGTAATACTAAAAATTGACTGTTTTATTTATGTTTATAAATATATAATTTCCTACAATTTTTTCTTTTGTGCTATTTCTAGGCCAAAAAGACGGACTTTTATTTCCTAATGATAGATGAAATAAAAAATTAAACATTATCCCAATATAAATTTTTTTGGCCCCCAGAGTACTTCAAAGTCAGGGGTAAATTCATTTTACTACAAGTTCTTTTGGGGTAACACCCAAAAATGTTACCCGATCCCTGATCTACACGATCATAAGCTTTCTCCAGATTCATAAACCTAAAATACACTTTACATCCCTTTTCCAGTTTTCTCATTTATCTGTCTCAGTACAAATGCTAGATCCATAAGCGTCTATCTAGCCTAGGCGTCGCATAATTTCTAAACACTGGGACTTTTCCATAATTTGCAAGACTCAAACTAGTACATTTTTCAAATTTATGACAAATTTAGTATAATCATCATCATCATCACTAACTCTATAATTTAAGAATGGGATTTTTTTTTAGTATTTGAATAATAATTTCATCTTAGTTTGGTTATGACTTATGTTTTTTTATCAAAGTTATTTATGATCATTCTTTTATAATATCAAAAACCAAAATGGGGAAGTTCAGAAATAAATATAAGTAATGAAATTTTGTGAATTTTTTAAAACCCAAAGAATTACAAATGGTGAAGTTCAGAAAATGTATTTTTATATATCTTCTCTATAACTATATTTTAGCAACGTGATATTTTAAACGGGGGGAAATTTAGTTTTGAGTTCCTTTTTAAAATTATTATATTTGGCGAAGTTCAGAAAATGTATAAAAATTAACCATGGCTGCTTTTTTTTAGATTTTAAATTTTAATCTTAATATCGAAGCGCAAGGAGGGAGTGGCGAAGCCATTTGCCTGGTAATAGTATAATAAAATTAGAATATGATATATATAAATATAATATAATAAAAAATGACTTCATATTTTCCTACCTCAGGTTTATTTAAATTTAGCAATCTAACGAACATTACAATTTTATTATTTTTTCACTTATCACTTTCTTGAGCCCAAATATTATTATTCATCATTGGAATTTCTCTCAATGGTGGCACAATGGTGGTAAGCAATAATAGGTACAACATAATCTTGCTAGGCTTATTTACAGAAATATTTTAAAATGATTGAAAAGTTGTAATTTTTGTCATTACAACCCACTTATTTTATCTTCCACGTATATCTTGAAGACCAGAAGGATTTAGCAAGGATAATTTCAACATTAATCCTAGCATTTCTAAGCATTTCAGCTGTTCCTTCTATATCACTCTCCGCAACACAGTATATCGAAACAAAGTACTTTCCCACCAGTGACCGACAAGGATAAAAATGGGGGTGGAGGGAGCTAACCTGAATTCCTCCTCCTGAGTACTCTGAGAAAAGGGCCATTGATCATTCATTGATGATGGTTATCTTAAACAACGTTGATAATAAATAACAGCATCTCATAAAGGAGTGAGCACTAACTCTATCAAATCCGATTTTCTTTATTCCACACATCAGAAAATTACAAATTGTGGTTTATTGTAGTTTTTGGACTTTAATTAAAGTATAATACTGAAAATTTAATAATTAATTTTGATTTACCTGCATTTTAAACATGTATCATATTAAGTACATCCAATCGCAACGGCTTAAACATTATCCCTCTTTCTCTAACATATATTTTTTTGGCACCAACGGAATAAAATTATTAACAAGATTTTTTATTAAAATGTAAACCTTCTTGACACTGCCACGGGCGAGCCTCAGGACTCTCCTCTTTTAAGTCAAGCAACCTTAACTAATCTAACAGCTCCCCCGCCCCCGAAATCCCTGTTTTAATTTGATGGCTGTTAGATTGTGTGTGAGTTTTTTAATTGCTTGGAGTAGGTGAGGACCAAAGTAGTCGAAAATGCTGACCGTGTTGATTGCAGCTTAACTGACACTTGTTTAGTCTTTCTTTTTGATTAGTATTCAACATTAAGATCTAAGACAATATTACTTGCAGTAGTTTTCCTCTTCTTCATGACTAAAACTTATTTGCTGAACAAACCTTAAATTAAACTGTGCAACCGCAACATTTGTCGATCACAACCTAAGTTTGTTAGATCTGCAACATTGAACCGTACTGTTGTTCATTACCACGCGAGTAAGAAGTGTTTAAAATAAAAATCTCGTTTTTACTTTATCATATATAGAGATACTTAGTTACATTCAATTAAAATCTCGTAAACTCCTTAGTGATGTTGAAAATTCAACAGCATTAAGAATTATTAGATATATCTCTTAAAAAAATCAATATAATTTAAAAACTACGATATTAAAGACCGGGACATTCAGGGGCAATTTAAAGACAACCGGGACAAATTAATATACCTGACGAGAAATCGGGACAGACCTCTCAACCCGCAAACAAAAGTCAGGTAACATTTCGAGGGTATCTGCCCTTCAGGCCCCAAACCCCGCAGTACACCCTCCTTGAAGGATAATCTGCAGCTATATATGTGGTTCGAAATACAAAAGCACATCCATCATAGAAATCCAGCGAATAAGAACGAGTTGTGCAGACATTGTATAAGATAACCAAAAAGGTTCGTGCGGTTTTTAAACCAATACAAAATAGTTTTCATCCGTTTTAGATATTTTTCTTACCCCCCCCCCCAAAAAAAAACCACCAGAAAATAGATCATCTATGCATGAAATTAAAATAAAACACTTTAGGCTTAGAAGCAAAAAAAATCTTTCAGCGATAATCCCATTGTCTAAAAACAAAAATGTGATAATCCTACCAAGGCCATGTCAGGAAAGTATAGCGGGTGAAGCAATAGCCCTCAACCTCGGCTATCCAGTGTATCTCGCATTCCGCGTGTGGTGAGAGGGTTGTACATTGTGTTGGAATAACACAACTCCTTCACGTTAGATGCTATCGGATAAGATCACCTTGAACTATTCGCAGTTGTGCTGCGTATAATTCACTCTTTTTTTTTGTCTTTAGACAATCTCATTCGCAATGAAAGATTTTTTTGATAAGGAAGCTGTCGAAGAGAGACTTCAGTAGTGTTTTGCCTAGGAATTTTTATTCGAAGACAAAATAGATAAATTATTATTTTATTGTTTAAACTATATTTTCATTTACCCAAAAGTAGGTTACAAAACACACAAACTTTCTTTTGAACACCTGATAACAAAGGTCAAAATATAAATTTTTTAGGATTGGACTTTTGTATTACCTTTGGGATTAATGTGTAATGTTTACTATATCACGGACATTCTTCAAATAATAATCGAGTAAATAATTAAATGCCGGGACCAATTTACTGAAGCTTATGTACCAAACTGTAGAGAAAGAATAACTTAAATATATGAATGCCTTTACTCTTTAAAAGTTTTCACTATTTAGTAGTCATATCTCAATAACCTGGAAACCTATTTACATATATGAATTAATTTCCACAAAACCCTTGTGTCAGTGCGGTTCAATTTGGAAATCATATACTTAGTTTAGTGCTTTTTTCATAGTTTAGAAAAATAGTTTCGTGTATAAAACACGAATTTTCTAGATATTTTAGCCATTTAAATGATCAATTGGGCTACCTAGCAAACTGTTGAGAGATTTTTCTTCCACAATGAGATTATTCGTTACACTTAATTCCTGTTAATATATTACAATATTGTAATTTGTTTTGTTTTTTTCCTTTATATTATAACAGTTTCTTACGCTGCGCGTGATAACTTTCGATTTCAGCAACTCCCAAATGGCTTAAATCCATTAGATTATTATAGGCACAGCTTTGAAGCGGCCATTCATTCTGAACTAATGACATGTCCTATTTTGATTGAGACAAGATCACCTTAGAACCCATTCCCATCAAGCTTACGACCTGTTTCCGACCACCGGTGACCAGGTGGTCGCCGGACAGTTGAAGGTAGTTTCTGGAAGTCACTGGTAATCGCTAATAAGGTCGTAGCTGGTCGGCCGAGCAAGACTGATCTTGTGTGGTTGTCGATGTTACATCGAAAACCACCTGCGACCAGTTTGGACGACAGAAATTCCTCCGGAGGTCGTCCATTAGACGAAGATCGGTCGAACACCGGTGGCCGATCGGTTGGCAACAATTAACCGTTAAAGAAGTGGTCACAGGTGGTCGGCGACCAATCAGGAGCTGCCAAATCTGAGTACTGGGCGACCCGTCGCCCAGTAGTCGCCCATTAATTGGCGAGTGGTGGGTGACCGATCGGCCACTGGTATCAGTGGGAGTCGCTGTTGCAGTCACGGCATCTGGCAACTGGCGGCTGACCGCTCTACCACCAGTACAAATCGACCCGGAGCGTCACGCTCGCCACCTCTGCCTGCGGCCTCCCGCTCACTTCTTCTTCTAACGCTTCTACCTGTTCCTACTGATTCCAGTAAGTGAATTACCGTATTTTAATGACTATAAAACGTACCTTATAAATTGACGACCGTTGGCCGACCGCTGGCCGACCGATCAACGATTGGTAGGCCACTCATCGCCGAACAGTGAGCGACCTACGAAGACTTGTTGCGAACGAGAGGTAGTCGCCGGAGACCTGTCAGAAGTTTGATGGTCGTGCCTATTGGCCGAGTAGTCGGCAACTAGTCATGACCATCAAACTTCTGACGTCCACTAGTGGGCTACTAGTAGCCCACCGGACGCACGACTACTCGCCCACCACCTGTGACTACCTCTTTTTAGGTTTTGTGTCGCCGCCTGATCTCTTGATTTTCGGTCGCAGGTGCTCAAAAACAGGTCGTAAGCTTGATGTGACTGGGGCCTAAGGCCGACAGAGACAACGGTAATCTGGCCGTAGTTTTCTATTTAAATTTTTTTTGTAATTTATGGAATTTTAATACAGTGAACTTTAGTTTTACCGTTCTAAGAAACACTTGTAAAAATCGCGGTCTCATACATAAATACTGGTATTCATTTAATTATCGTGTTTTCAACGAATTCAACGTCATTTTAGGATTTTTTTTAATTTATTATGTAAAATCCTACTCATCAATGAATACTATCTTCTTAACACAAGGGAAAATTTATGAAGCAACTGCCTGCACCTTATTTTTTATACCCTTCATAATTTCATTTTTATAAATGGAGTTAATCCCTTTGAATGATTTTAGGGTTAGCAATTTTATTACAGGTTTAACCGAAATCCAACTAATACTGGTTAATTTTCTTGAGTTCAGAATTTTATCATTTATGTAATTTACGTTTTTAGGTGTCACTCTTTAGGGTCGGCCTCCTCCTGGATTTCTGAGAGTAGTTCAGCCAAAAGGCCGAGCGTAGACTACGACCGCTAGGCTAAAATAAATATCTTAGTATATTTGCTTCTATGAGATGAATTTTTACTTTATAAATTGTAAGCAAAGCATGAATGGTACCGTTTTCAAATGTTTACCATAGTGACACAAGGTTTCTGTGTATCTTGCGCTAAAATATGGTCTATATGGCTTTATGTGAATAGCAGGGATTTTTTTTTAAGAGCCCATCTGGCGACTGCCTACCAGGGCAAAAGTCGACGTAATCACGCCACAGACTAATACCAAGCTATATTAAAAAACAAGTAAAAACATGTAAATAACACAGATAAAAAACAGGAACCAAGGCTAAGAAACGAGCTAAAAAACAACAACAAAATAAATACAAAAAAAACAAAATAAGCAAAAAAGCAACAAGAAAGAAGTGCGTTTCGGCGTCGGGGGTAGACCCGCCTCCCTCCGGCGCAAAAACATGCGCCCTACAAAAAGAAAGTCAAGTAAAGTGGAGGAGGCCAGCCTCCTCCAAAAAGTATTATATTCCGCAAGTATGTGTACAGGAACCAGTCCCGTGAAGATGGGACAAGCGGTAGTGACCCCGCTCGTCCCGGTACTGAGACAGGTAACGTGCGCGGAGATCGCCCAGACTGGGACATTCAACAAGAATGTGCCGAACAGTCTGGGGGACAACGCAGTGGTCGCAGTAAGGCGCATGTGAGAGCTCCATCAAATGACGGTGCATCCCACGAGTGCGTCCAATTCGGAGACGACAGAAAGCAACCTAGGGCCGTCGCGGCATTGAGGGGGAGGTCAGTGGGAACAGTCGCGGCGCAATGGCACGCAACTCCTTTGGTTCTGTCAGAAAAAAAATAAAAAAACTTTAATTGTCAACAAAGATTTTGCTTAAATTGGAAACTACTAATGATATTAAAAAACAATATAATAAATAAAATTATATAAAGACATGAATTATATATACGGAGTTTTTTTACCTTTATTTTAACATTTTGGACGTAAATTTATTTTGAAATATATTTTTAGGGAGAAACTGTTGCAATTTAATTCACTTATACAAAACCCTTGTCACTTGTCTCCTCCAAAGTATTTCGATGGTTGATATTCGCTTACTCTCACACAATTCACCGAGACCAAATATACGCGATAGGTCAATGGAGGAGACATCGAAATACTTTGGAGGCTGTTAAACCTCTTCTAAATTATTTCATTTAGCATTGACCTTTCGCGTATATTTGGTCTCGGTGAATTGCGTGAGAGAAGCTGTTAATTAATATGCATGAACAATTAAATATGTGAACGAAATGCATGAAACGCTGTCGGTGACCCAATCTGAATTTGGTACATAAATGCCAAAATATCGGTCTCATCAGAAAGGTCGCTCGCTATCAATGACATATGTCGCTCTTTCTCAACCTAGACCGGTCGCTATGGAGATATCGTTCCAATCACTATACACACACGTGTAGATTGATAAATAAGGTCACCAAAGGAGCATATAAAAAGGTGTCAATTTAAAAAATAACCTTAAAAACCTCCCAATACCTTTTTTAAATTTAATTCCATGGGGAAACGTGATTAAAATTTAAGAGAATATAATTTTAATAGGATATCGTATGTTTTACAAATTCTTATAAAATAGCCTTGTGAAGCCTACTCAATTATCATAAGCTCATGAGGTTTGAATGGTACTCCTATATTCATATCGGTTAATTTTCACATAGTCATGTTGTAGCATAAACCAAAATTATATGAACCAGATAAGTTTCCTTTTTCGAATAATATAATTATTTTTGGTGTGTATAATTATTTACAAATTATTAAAGCCTCTTTTTAACATTTTTAACATTTTTAGCCGTGTGCACGTGATTCTATAAGTTACTATGTCGGTTCATAGGTCGGTCGGTCGGAGGGTCACCATTTTACCTTCATCGAGTCTTTTGGTAATAACTTTGTAACTATTCGGCCGATTCGAACGCAATTTGAAACCCTTATATTGTTTTCATTCTCTTTCGAATGATATAATTGTCAAGGTTCTCCCAAGGTTAGTCTGTGAATTATTGAAGGTTTTTAAGGTCGTAAGGCCATATGGTCATAAAGTCATAAGTCTGAATAATTGTGAGCAAACGACTTAGGTCTGTTGACTTTATTTTAACAATTTTTAACCGACTTAGCTAAAACCGTTTCCATTTCCATTGCTTAAAGGGGGGAGGGGGTTCTCCAATTGAAACCTTTTATCAAAAGTTTTATAGAAATCGATAAAAAATTAGGCGTTATAAGGAATAAAAAAGGGGGCACCGGCGAAAACCGTGCTCCTGTGTCGTTCAAAACTTAATACAACCAGATTCAGTTTTAAAGAATAACATTCGTGATTTCTAAAAAAAAAAACGATTTAAGATGGTTTCTTTTTTTATTTCTCTTTACTGGACCTACTGATCAACGCAGAATCCGAAATATGAGTAAGCGTATAGGAGCCGCCAGTGACTAGAATCGGGACACCACCCGGGACACAATCGGAAGCTCTGTTTCCACTCGGCTATCCAGGAACTCTCAACCATTGGTACAAAGAAATAGTAAACAAAACAAATCGCAGCTGTGGAAGAAAGTGCATTGATAGCCTATTACCACCTATTACCTTCGGAAATATATCTATACCTATTGTAAAATCAATACATATTTAATTAAATTATGCAAATGGGGCAAATAAAAGATTTGGTAGGGAAGAAAGCGAAAATAGTGCAAATAAGCTGAAAAAGATGCAACAATAATTAGCGGAGAGAAACAAAAGACAAATATATCACAAATTAATATTCGCGTTTTAGTGTCGAGTGTGATCAGTTCAGGACCAATTTGGGGACTCTTCTTTCCATCCTGATGGCGCACTTGTCATAAAGCAAAAGCAATAACAAAATTCTTGGTTAAAAATAGCATCTAATTTGGGGGACTTTGTCCCGGGTATTCACCAGATTTTAACCCAATAGAGAATTTATAGGCGATACTCAAATTGGCGGTTGATAAACAGCTTGGTTGACTCGCAAATACCGTCCAAAACTAGAGAACAAAATACCCAAATCTACTTTTTCTTGAAAATACTCCATTAATTTGTGTGAAATTGTATAGAATATCCTTTGAAATTTGTCTCTTATTATGTCCAAGTTTAATTTAATAAAGGAGCGGTTTAACAAAAGTTAAGTGGAGATTAATGTGTAATTAATTAAAAATGAAAGCGTCCAAAACTAGAGAACGTATAAAAGCAGCCATAGTTGGAAGAAAAAATTATTATCTCCTAAAGAATTGAACATAATATTTACAATAAGTTTATAAAAAGTGTCTCTGATGTCCGCGGATTTGCCAGTGATTGCCGGGCTGATCTTTATGTAAGTTTCAATATTCAGTCGACCCCAGCCAGTCATTGTAGACTGGTGACGCTAATAATCAAATTATAGACACTGCCCGATGCCCCGTGCGGGTTAGGTTGGGAGAGTTGCGCCCTGTCCTGCTCTTTACTTCACACACTTCATTAACTTCACCCCTTTCTTTACTACCTTCATTTTAATAGCTTTGAGTCTATTAAAATAGCTCTGGCTGAAGTTCTTCTTTCCTACTAAAGACATTCTAAACGGTGCCCATTAAATAAAGGACCCAAGAATAAATTCCATATTTTTAACATTTTTAATTTTAGAAAAACCAGAGGAGCCGCTTCGCCACTCCTTTCACAGGAGCTTGCGCTTCCCAGGCGGACCTTTGATCCGCAGCCTACGACCTATCTGATGGCTCTAGAAACGGGGTTTAATAGATTTTCTGAACTTTACGATTTGTAATTATTTTTATTCCTAAATTCCAAAAATTCGATAATCATAATTAGTTGTTTTTTTTAGCTCTTAGAAAGAACTTTGATAAAAGCTTCCAATATACGAAAAAACAGTTGCTATTTTTCGAACTGTAAAGAAAATCCTAGAAATAACTTAGATAAAAGCTTCAAATATACAGAAGTGACTCAGAAACTAAAATTCAAACTGTAAAAAAAAATTGCACTCCTAAAATATTGTGTTATGGATGATGAAATTACTAGAAGAATGAGGAGATATTTTAATTCGTATTTATCCTCCATAGCCCTATATTTTAAGAACGAGATTTTTTTAAGGTTTGAATAAGATTTTTACTTTTAGTTCGTTTGTCACCTAAGTATATTTAATTTTTTTATCAAAGTTATTTCTAATAATTCCTTTATAATATAAAAAAAATATTAGTATCGAATTTTTGTCAATTTTTAAAACTAAAAGAATTACAAATGGCGAAGTTCAGAAAATTTATTAAAATTTTGGCATCGAAATTGTTAGAGCAAATTTAGATGGAGAAAAAAAAGAGAATCATGATAGGCCGTAGGACACAGGCCGAAAGTCTGCCAGCGAAGCGCAAGCTCCTTCTCTAAGGAGGAGTGGCGAAACTGCTCCTCTTGTTTATCCATAACTCTGTATTTTAGGAATGCATTTTTTTTAGTTTAAAATTTAGTTTCTGAGTCACTTCGGTATATTTGAAGCTTTTATCCAAGTTAGATACAATGATTTTTTTTACAGTTCGAAAAACAGCGACTGGTTTTTCGTACATTTGAAGCTAGATCTTTTCTCTTATTAGGGCGCAATTTCGTCTCCTCAGCCAGATGGATGAACTGCCGGTTACTTGAGTAGTAGCTCGTCAGATAGATGTCTGAACTGCCTTTCTCCTGCGTGGGAATCGAGGGATTGGGATTATCTGTTTGGTGGGGCGAATAGGAGGAAAGTTAAAAAAAAGTTTAAAAAAAGAAGTAAAAACTAGCCATTATTTAATTTATAAAACTTCACAATGTCTTTGTAATTTTGAGCAACTAAGTCTGTTCCTTTATTTCGTTGCCTCCATAAAAATTCGCACATATTAAAGGAGTCCATCAGAGAATGAGCGGTTCCACATTCTATTTTATTCCTTATTTTCGCCTTGGCCCAAAACGACTCTATTTGGTTTGTGTGAGCACCTGTTTCTGGATCTTTAAAGTTCTTCGAGTGGCTAACAGTCAAATGTTTATGCTGCATCTCTGGCAAGGAATCAATTCCATTGTATGCACGCCACCTATCAGAAATAATAGTCATGCCAGGCAATACACATTCTTTAATTATAGATAATAATGTTTCATCTATCAGGAATTGCATACACGAAACACGCGCGTTTCCCTGCAAATCCCTCCGAAAACTCACTCCACTGGCCAAACCTTTCGACATTATTCTTTCTTCGTGAGAAGAAGGATTCACCTATTTCTACTATCAATCCATTTCTACCGATCTTTATAGGGTTTTGGATCAACGAATTTGCGCACACTTCACGGCCATAGTTCTTCCAATCCGTAATAGCATTGCATGATATTTTTAGTTGTTCTTTATAAAAACAGTAGTTGTTATGTTGTTGCACCATGTATGAACGAAAAAGATAATTGTTTACATAGGTTTTTTTCACCCTTCTAACCAGGTATCGCTTCTCAATCCGGATTTGCCTTTACACCCTTGTTTGTGACACCGTCATACAGGTGTGTAATGGGACAACGAAAGTTTCCTGCTGTGTCCATTTTTGAAATTTCTCTGCTGATGTACAATACCTCTTTCTTACAAATACTTGATTGCTTGTTCGATATTTTGCACCTCCTTAGCAAGTTCGTACATTGTCATTTTTTAAGGGCGAAAACAATGCTTTTGCTTCCAAACAAACCAAAATGTCACAGGTTACTCGAGTGACCGGCTATTCAGCCATCTATCTGAGGAGCTACTCTACAAACCAAAGGATATCGCAGGACTAAAATCATCACAGGTTACTCACTCTAGTGATCGGCCATTCAAGAAAAAATATCTGAGGAACTGCTCACTCGAGTAACCGGCCGGTCAGCCATCTGGATGAGGAGACGAAGTTGCGCTATAATACTGTAAGAGAAAAGATCCTTGAATCTCTTAACAAAAGTCTTTCTAAGAGTTCAGAAAATATAAATATGATTATCGAATGTTTGGGAATTTAAAAACAAAAATAATTACAAATTGTTCAGTTCAGAAAATATATTAAAATTAAGGCATTGGTGTTTTTTGTTCTCCTTTTTTCGTGTATATAAGCAAATTTAGATGGCGTTAAATAGGGATTGTTTTTTTATGTATATCAAAAGAATTCCGATAAAAGTATTTTCTTGCCACTTTAGGCCTAGAAACTAAGCATGGATCTGTAAATCCTAGACCAAGAGTAAATTATTAGGAAATATTACTGGAAACCTTTTCATTTCTTTTAGACCCAAACCCCGTTGCTAGAGCCAGATAGGCTGTAGGACACAGACCGAATGTTTGCTTGCGAAGAGCAAGCTTGTCATCATCATCATTATCATCATCATCACTTACTCTATAATTGCATAACGGGATTTTTGAAGATGGGTTAAAAATAAATAAATGTTTTTTTTCCCTTAATGGACAAATGACTTTTGCTTTTTTTATGAAAATTATTTGTAATACTTTTTTTATAATATCAAAAACAAAATGGTGAAGTTCAGAAATAAATATAAGTTTCGAAATTTTGTAAATGTTTTAAAACCCAAAGAATTACAAAAGACGAAGTTCAGAAAATTTATTTTTATATATCTTCTATAACTCTATATTTTAACAACGTGACATTTTGAAAGGGGAAAAAATTTAGTTTAGAGTTCCCTTTTAAATTTACCAGGCAATGGCTTGGCCACTCCTCCCTATGAGGGGACCTTGCGCTTCACTACTAAATTAAAATTTAAAATCTATAAAAAGCAGCCATGTTTCCTTTTTTATAAATTTTCTGAACTTCGCCAATTATAATAATTTTAAAAGGGAACTCTAAACTAAATTTTCCCCCTTTCAAAATATCACGTTGTTAAAATATAGAGTTATAGAAGATATATAAAAATAAATTTTCTGAACTTCACCATCTGTAATTCTTTGGGTTTTAAAAATTTCACAAAATTTCTAAACTTATATTCATTTCTGAACTTCACCATTTTGTTTTTTTATATTATAAAAAAATTATTAGAAATAACTTCAAAAAATGCCCTTCTTAGATATAGAGTTAGTGATGATGATGATGAGATATTTAAGTTTTATTTGGCTCAGAATTTAATGGACATAATATGAATATAAAATGAAACTAATCTCCAAAATAGCTCGTACATTCGAGTCCCTTTTTGCTCTTATGTGTTAACATCCGCCGAGGAAGCGCGTCCCTCTTCTTACGCTCTCCCTTCCCTCTTACTCTTCTTTCCCTGCTTCTTTCATGTCCTATCCCTGCCCTCTTTCTACCCCGCCAAACTGCTTCCACCCTGCCCACTTCCTGCTCCCTCCCTGCTCTCTTTCTGTCATCTCCCTTCTTCCGTCTTACCCTCAACCTGTTATCTCCTTGCCCTCTTCCTACCCCATCCCTGCTCGCTCCCTGTGCACTTTCTACCACCCCCTGCTTCCTCCCTTCATTTTCCTTGTTATCTCCCTGCCTTATCCCTGTTTCTGCCCTATCTGTGCCCTCCCTAATTCTGTCATCTCTTTGCTATATGCCTGCTCTCTCCCTATCCCTGTCCTATCCCTGCTTTCTCCCTGCTTCCTTCGTGTCCTCTTGGCGCTCTCTCCCTTATTCCTTCCTTACCTCTCCTTGCCACCTCCATGTCTTATTTCTGCCCTCTCACAGCTCTCTCCCTGCTTTATGTGTCCTCTTTCTTCACTTACCCTGCTTCCTCTTTTCCAACTCCCTGCGCTCTCGCTGTCCCATTTCTTCTCTTCTTCTCTCTCCCTACTTTATCTTTGCCCCCTCTCTACTCTCCCCCTGCCATCTCCCTGCTTCCTCCCCGTTTCATCCGTGTCCTTATTATTTCCCTGGCATCTCCCTGCTTCGTCCCTTGCTTCTCCCTATTATATCCCTGTACTCTTTCTTCCCTCTCCCTGATTCGTCCTTACCTTCTCTCTTTCTCTCCCTTGCCAAATGGATCCCCTCATGAAATCCGCATTTCGATTCGATTTTTATCCTATCTAGGGATCTATCTACATATATCAGATCGCCCCCCCTCCCTCCACGTCCTCTAACCTCACTTACTAATTACCTCTCTCTCTCTCTCTCTCTATATATATATATATATATATATATATATATATATATATATATATATATATATATATATATATATATCGTATGCACACCTAAACAGTTTAACGCCATGACTGAAATTAATATTTCGGATGGGGACCATCATTTTTTTTCTTCATTTTGCTATTCTTGAGGCCAAAGATACTTCACATGAAAGTATCATTATGCAAATCAGGAAGAAAAAAAATGATACTGCCCTTCTTGTTATTAGTGTTTCCATCTTATTATTTTCGTGAAATTCATTAATTTTTGTATCTGCAAATATAAATTTCATCGCTTTATCCCATTATATATTCATTAAATGATACAACTAAAGTGAATTATATAATCTGGTTTACTTTGTTTTGGCAAACCGTTCTTATATTTTAAATATACAGGTTTTAACTCGAAAGAGCTATAAAAACCGTGCAAATATAATGGCCTTATAACAATGATGCCTGTTCCTACTGAGTATTGCTAAATTTTCTACAAAGAGAATTTCGATTGAATTCACCATTTTTAATAAGAAATTTCCTGGTAGAATTCGTGTTACACCTCTTTTTTAAGGCTTAGATACCTTCATTTAATTCATTCAACCAATCTGGATATGTTTACTTCTTGAGCAACCAAATCTTCGGAGGTCAGGCTCAAGCAAGGGAGCGTTCAATCAGATGGCGCCGCGTCCCGAGAATGTGCCCGATTCGGAAGCGATAGAAACTGACTTGATACGGCAGATACATTGGGGGATAGACTCAGGGCACAATGAAACGCAATTTAAATTCTCGCGCACCCTCTCCCATCTTCTTTACCATGCAGCTTTGAGTGAATATATTATCCCCACCATCTATTCAGGAAGGGGAAGAGGGAAACGCCGTTCCGATGGCCAAATCTGCGCAAGCAGCCTGAAACCCTCTTCAGCAGAAACCCAGCAGACGAAAATCTCGACGTCCCCTCGGATGTGAAGATTCCAATAATTCAACGGCGTTTAGTGCGCTCTCAATTGCCATGGATTATTACATAGTCACTAAACCTGGTAAGGGGCGTAATAAACCTTACTTAGCAATATATTGCAACGAGTTCGGCCGTAAAGATGAGCACAGCTCTGGTGTGATAAGATGCATGGGTCAAGAAATATGAAAACAATACTCACGGTTCCTTTGGAAGATAGGTGAGCTGAAGCGGGATGACAAAGGATCAATGGTGGTATCCTCCAGGGTTTTCTCTTGGGCAGAACCCTGGGCACAACCGGTCCGAGATTTACATCATCGAGCTCTTGAAAATGTTTCCTTACCTTGAACCCAAAAGGTTTAAGACTTGAGTGGAATCTATTAGAAGCATAGATATCAGCCGTGGACGAAATGAAAGCCGTTGAAGACTGTGGGAGACGTTTCACTGATGCACTGAGTAGGGCATTAAGCGAGTGGTATCTTCATTGCGTAGATACGTAGCCTCTCTTTAGGGGACGTGCGAAAGGCTCCAATAACCGACTGGAGAGTGGAGCGGTGGATCGAATCGAATTTCCGTAATAGATCCTCAGATTTATAATCAAACTTTGAGCGAAGGCGCGGCAAAATACTAGGTGGAATCCTATTCAGGACCCCAAGTGCTAAACTCTCCATAGTATAAAACGTCTATTATGTGGGCATAAGTGACATTAAACCTGCGAATATGCGCTTTTCTTGTAAGGTGTCGGCCAACTATATGATAAAGGAAACTGTGCAGGTCAACTATATATATCCAAACCTTATTAAGGATCATATACGTTTCGGGGTGATACCAGTGAATGCGGCAATAGTGCACCACCTTAGGCTTGACCATAAAAATTGAAACCCATGAGTTTCGGCAAAAGGAAAGACGTGGTTCAGAGCATGTTTGAGCAGGCACTTCAAGATAGGTATCTGACCCTCGCGATTTGAAAACAAAAATTCGTTTACTAAGAGCGGGGTGTGGACATCCACCGGCAGCAACGAACTGATATAATTGATGTCCATGGCAAAGAGCGTAACGCTGAGGTCAATTCCAACCGGAGATCCTTATATTGCCGACACGCTTCGAGAGTGTTACCCCAACCTGTTCTGGAAAACTACGATCATTTAGGGATCCAGACATAAAAATTAGGACGTCCCCTCATCTCATGGAATGGAGTTTTGCCATGGTATTCTATGGCCATGTGGTATCATATGCGTTCTCCAAATCAAAAAATACCGTGGTAAAATGCAGTCTGAGAATGAAAGCTTTGCATATAGGATTCTCTAGATAAGGTAGAGAATCCGACGTGGATTAGAAGTTACAGAAGCCACATTGTGCATAAGATGAAATAAGAAAAATTGGACGGAAACCAGCCGTGGTTGGGTGATCTCTAACTAGCCTGCAAAAAGGAAGCATGATAGCCATTTGCCAGGAATCTAAGAAGAAATTCTCCAACCAGCTTCTGTTTTCCAAAGCTGACAGAAAGGCTAAGCCTCGCTCACCTTGCTGGCACAAAATGGCATACTAGATATCGTCCAGACTATGATCGTTATTTGCGCATGAACCGAAATCGAAACGCAACTCGCTAAGAGCATACACGTCCTACGAGCGTTTTCCGCATCTTGAAGTGAAACTCAGTTGGCGGCCTTCATCAAACGAACGACACGGTTAGAATGCTAGCAGAAAAGCATCCACGCTGGAAAATGCATGGAAAGCGTTCGTGAACATATTTGCCACCGAAACCGGATCCAAGATGATATTCCCGTCTTCAGGACATGCTTCCACACCTTGCAAGAGAGGTGCTCAATTAAGTGAAGACACGTATGCCCACCATGAAGAGCGACAAGCGTGCTTCGAAATGAAATGGAATCACGCCCTCGTCTCAAGCAAGTCACACACGGTATAATCTCTTGAACGATGTCTGTACCTCCAAGGTAGCAGACGGTGAGAAAACCGGCCACATGTCTAAGTAATTACATACAGTCAGTCCGGTAGTGAGGAAGAGGTCGATAGAAGAACTCAACGGCCTCGTCGCCTGACCTAAACCAAATCGGCTGAGATAGAGAAGTCAGTCATTATCGAATGGGGTTCAACCTAATCGATCCAAACACCGAACAAATCGAGCGGCAAATACCGTCAACATATATTTCTATGGGAAATTCATCGCTGCCATGGGTGCCGTCGATCATCTCCCAATAAAATCCCTGTGTGCATCAACCGGGACACTTTACGGCAGGAAAACGAAGCGGTTCTTAGAGATATGTGAATTCTCCAACTATTCGACTAGTTTTAAAAGGGTCTATTACCTGAGATTGTTCGTGTGGTCTCACCAGAGCCTATCGTTCAGGTCTCTGAGAAGGAGAAAGTGTCTCTGCTTTCTTGAAACCAACTCTCAGTGGAATATAGATATAAGCAAGAGAGTATCTCCTATCCAGGTGAGGCTGGACTGCTACATGCTAGATGGAAGTTTGTAGAGCTAAAGAGAGAATGGAGACATCAACTCCGGGTATATATTTTGCAACTCACTTCTCCTACCCCCGTGAGGATGCCCTGTGTAGTCTGCTATACCAGGTACCTGGAGGAGCGGTACATCCTAGAAAGTGCCCGCAGTTAGGCACACTCACACTCGGCCTCCCGGTACCAGTCCACACAATTAGGCACTATTTCTGCTCCACTGTTTGCATTAATGACAGGTGTAAGGAAAGTTCTGCATGTAAACAGTGAAGATAGAGGAGTGTATTTCTACTCTTTTCATTCTGTTTACATGCAATACTTTTCTTACATCTCTCATTACTAACTTCATGATTCTCAAAGGGGTACTTGATGTTAACCTCTACACCTGGTACATGGATGGACTGCACGTCCTCCCAGCCCGAATGTCCGTAAGGCCGGTGCGTTGCCCCTGGCCTCCTGTATACTCATTTTTTCTAAGACTATTTTCCCTTTGCCCTTCCCTATTCTTCTTTCTAAGGTTAAGGGCATGACCAGCTACCCCATGTCGTATCAGAAGAGATACTTTGGAACCTCTGTAAACAACGACCTTTAGCGCACGCAGATTTCAAAGGACCTGCCTTGAAAGGTCGTGTGGGTCTGGGCTCAAATAATGGGATGTGCATTTTTGTCCCAATATCCTGAGTGTAAAGGGCTGTCTACCCTATGATACTACTTTCTGGTTCTTAAAGTTGTACTACCTATGAGGCTGGGTTTTATTGACTTGTTGGCTGCCAAGCCAACTAAAAGTCTCGGGGCCCGTCTCTGTGTCTGTTAAATCACAAATCTTTAAATCCTGCCTACCTTGTCGACGACTAGTACGACATAGTAATGGATTCCACTCTGTCCGCACCTGCCCCTCAGGCTGCTCATTTTGGAGCTTTTGACTTTGGGGAGTGACCGTCCGCTGGGCAAATTTCAGTAGGCACGAGTACAGCAGAGGTCGAGATCACCATTCTTTAACGCACCGACAGTTGGAGCCCTTGAAAGATCCGAAAATCTGAGACGGGATAGGCTGGAGGCGAGAAATTGGCCACTACTTTTACTTTTCGATTTACATATTTAGGGTTGAAAACATTCTTATTAATTCTTTGGCGAACACAGCTAACGATAGAGGCAGAAAATTAACCGTTTCCCAGCTTGGCCCTGGGATGGGTGAGGACCCAAACAATGCAGACTATGCAAGTTTTAGATTTCCTCTCAATAAATACTGGCCTAATTATTGTTCTTAAAAACATGGTTTAACCAATAAATGCTTAAAATTTCCTTTTCATTCATTTTGAATAAAGTTTTGTGTGCGCAAATATCACAGTTAACCCCCCCCAAAAAAGAATTCCTATTATATAAAATATCAATGTCCATAGAAAATATCTCCACGATAAAATACACGAAAATTTAGATAATCATCATCATCATCATCATCACTAACTCTATAATTTAAAAAGGGGATTTTTTTTAGTATTTGAATAATAATTTCATCTTAGTTTGGTTATTACTTATGTTTATTTTATCAAAGTTATTTCTAATAATATCAAAAACAAAATGGTGAAGTTAAGAAATAAATATAAGTATCGAAATTTTGTGAATTTTTTAAAACCCAAAGAATTACAAATGGTGAAGTTCAGAAAATTTACTTTTTTTATATCTTCTTCTATAACTATATTTTAGCAACGTGATCTTTTGAAAGTGGGGAAATTTAGTTTAGTTCTTTTTTTAAATTTTTATAATTGGCGAAGTTCAGAAAATTTATAAAAATTTAACCCTGGCTGCTTTTTATAGATTTTAAATTTTAATTTTAGTCGCGAAGCGCAAGCTCGGGAGTGGCGAAGCCATTTCCGAGTTATTTTATAAAAAAAATTTCGTATTGCCTAAATTTATAACCGTCCTATTTTGTAGACACGAGGGTTTAATGGGTTAATTTCTTACACCTTGCTCTCTAAGTATTGAGGGCTGCGAAGCTTAATTAATATTGTCAATGTATGCAACAACCTCAAGCTTTTATTCACTATTAATGTCCTATATTCTCACTTTTTCTTTCTCTGACATTTATTTTTACCTTTCCTCATTGAGTTCTTTGTTCGAATCAATTGTTGAACTTATTTTTACAATTGTTGAACATATTTTAGTTCTAAAAAAAATTTCAAACCATAACAACGTCCAACTATTAATGTTTCAAGGATTTGAAACCCAACTCAATAACTAGCAAACATAAATAAGTGAACTGAAGAAACTAATGAGATGGTAAATTGACATACTAGACCTCCCCCCCCCCCAAATCAGAATATCAGAATTTTATCGATCCTAACTTCTTTGTAACGATAAATGATGAAATTCGGCTGATTTGGGAGAATCACTGTTGCCATAGCCAATAAATTGTTAGGCCTGAGTTAGCCTAAGGGGCAAATATTTGACTATGTTGTTGGCCGTTTTTAAAATATTGAAGAAAGTTCTTTCCTCCTTAGTTTTATCTACAACTCCTAAACAGGATTAAAATATGGAGTGGATGCGAGGCACTAGAAAATGTTTCATCTCAACAACTAATCAGCCATAAAGAGAGCGAAGACAGGTCGAGCTCCACACAGAAATTATTACAAATATTTGAAAACTTCACGATAAACTTCTCGTATCTTTTAAGTCTTTTTGATGCGTATTTTTAATATTTTAATTAATAATTAAATTTAGGTAAATTATTCATTATCTGCCTTGGTGATGCTATTCTGCTTCCAAATGAGAATAGCGAAGTTTATCTGTTTTATTTTAATTTTGCTGAACAATATACAAATGAACCCTCAAGCCAGTCATGTGTAAAATGAATCCTTTATAATTGTGCGGTGATCAAGTTGTAGTTAAATTATAAGACATTGGAGAAATTTAATGCGCGTATATACAGTTCAAACTTGGGCAGAAAGACAAAAGCAAAAGGCCTAATCAACTTCCATCAGGGCTACCATGAGTTACATAGAGATACTAAGGAGAAAGTCACTACTTGTATTCCTGTATTTCAACTTTTTTTTCCGAAATAAGTGTCAGTAAATTATGTGGTGATTAGCTGTAGTTTTGTTATTAATATTTTATAAATTATTTAATTGCTATTATAACATTAACAGGTTATATGCATTTTGCTCATCCACATCAAAATTTGACCTTCAAGGATTCTGTTGGGTGGAATTTCAGAAGACCTACAAGTGTTTTTAGTTGTCATTTACGGCTTCGGTTAGGCTCGGAAAGCACACTCTGAGTACGGCTCTATTTGCAGGGATACTATCTTAAAAATAACTGATTTCCGCGCCAAAACGAAGCCGTAAATGATTGCACCATTACGACTGTTTTGTAATACAACCTAACCTAACACATCTGTCGCCCCTTCCAGGCAGAGCACTCCATTAAAAACAATAAACAGTGGAGTGCCTAACAGCGTCTGGCAAACGTATTAAATTCGAACCCTAAGGTAATTATTTTGAAATGGAGGGCTTCGTCCCATACCCCCTTTAATTGGTGGGTTCCACTCCACGCCCCCCGCTATTTTTTAATAACCTAATAGTATTAACAATTCGAAAGCCTAACATTAGGTTCCAATGCAAAGACATATAAACGAAACTTACTATTTAATGCTGGGAAGATCTTTATTTTAAAAAAAGTTAATTCAATTGTCCGAGGAGTTAGTAAAAGTCATATTAAAGTTCAACAAACTAAACGCACAAGATTCACAATCCGCCATCGTTTACTAACGGTTGCCAATGGGTTTTGGTGTTAATTTTGAAATCAGCTTTATTTTAAGTGTTTGAAACCAGGATTGCCAATGTTTAAAATAAGGTCGAATTTAGTGTTTCTAATATTTGAAATCAGGGTTTCTTTAAACATCAAGAGAAGGCAAAGTGGACTTATTTTAATTTCATTTTGACCACATCAAGGTGGAGTATCTTGAAAATATGTACTTTCCCCTCCAAACCGAAACCATATGACTACTACAAAGCCTAAAAACACCATTAGTACTGTTTTTTAATACTAAAAACACGGCGTAGGTCTTCTGAAGTTTCACCCTATGTTGATTTAGAAACCCTGAAGTTATTAACACTAGTATTTTGGCGTAACAATTTAATAAATTCACTGGATAAGTAAACACAAATTACTGCCCCCATTCTTAAGCGATTCTGAATCTTTAGCACCTGAAATGGCATAGTTACAAAGAAATTCACGAACCCTGGAGATCGAAGCAATTTAGAGGTCACTTGGAACAAAAGGGGGCTAGTCAAAGTGAAAAATACATTCAATGGTTTACAAAAAATTAAATCTTAGGCAAGCGTGTGAGTGTACTTTTTTTACTATTTTTTATGTTTATTTCAAATTTCTAAACAATTTTGCTCTATCACCTCTAGTTTTTTTGCTTTCACATATCCCATTTTTATTACAATTCTTATATTTATAATACAATGTGTTTATTTCATATATTAAAATGGCATATTATAGAATGAAACAAACCACAGAACACTGACAGAACTAAATATTACTATTACTTGGATATACGCATTTATACAGATCCTTCTACTGCATACAGTCAAAAGCGAGCTATTTTGGAGGCTCTGGTGTACTTTGCCTCCGGGATGTCACGCAGGAGCACCTAGCAGAAGTCACCCATCATGCTGGGGTTCCGTTTACGTTGGTAGTTGAACTCCATCTTAGTAATATCTTGGTGCAACCTTTCCCCTTGGCCGTCACTTATTGCTCCGAGGTAAAGTGGAAGTGGAGAAAGTGAGTCTTGAAAGACATTCGGCACTAAATATCCTGATAAGTCGTCCACAACTTCTCGATGCGCTCTTGGTAATCTAGTGCCCAGGCGTTACCGAGCAAGCGATGGCGGCAGACTGACTTAAATGCTTCCCTAGTTTTCAGTTCCTTCAAAGTGAGCTTCTCGAATACTTCATCCTTCAGATTCCCCGAATCTGAGGTGCAACGAAGATTCCTCCCTTGAGCTTAGCAGAAGTGAAGGGTGGGAAAAGAATGCAGATATGTTAGAAGGCAGCAGCAGCAGCACCCTTGTCCATAACCTTCACAAAATTATTCATGATGCCAAACTTGATATGAAGAGGGGCAAGAAGAACTTTGTTCATGGCTACCAGAGGATTTTTGTTTGGGGAGGGGGAGAAACTGTGCTCCTCATGCACCCCTGCAGGGAGGGACATTATGTACCTTGTCACACTTGATGCCTTGATGAGTTGCACGTCCTCCCGGTCTGAGTGAAAATTAGGGAAGCCTCGTCACTGGGTTAATTCTAACCTTTTGACGGGGCCAGGGAAAGTTGTTGGTGCGCTTCCTCCTCGCTCCCTCTCAGGATTCCCTTTTGTCTACGCCTATCCCCTCAACCTGCTCTCTAGGGTTGAGGACCTATCAGTTACATCATGCCGTGTCAGAAAGGAGGCTTTGAAACCTGTTTTAATAAAAAAACACCTTTAAATTTCGTAGGTCGTAAGACCAGAAGTTGATGGGTCCCAGGCGTTGCGTTGCGATTTATGGGGAGATCAGTTTTTGCCCCAATAACTCCTTCCTTGCGTTCAATGGACCTCACTGCGACTGTTTTCGGATGCATAAGGCTGTCCTGTTTATGGCGGGCGGGATTTCCTAATCCTACCTTGTTGAATGCCAGGACAACGAATATTCTGTTTCTCGTCTAGGTGTGCCACAACAGATCTTGGCCGTCCTGTCGACGATTAGTACGACCTAGAAAGGAAATCAACCCCGACGCCATCTCTCTTTGGCTGGTCACTTGGAGCTGCGGGACTTGGGAATCGACTTGTAGACTCGGTCACTTCTCGTCGGTATGCGTCGCTGTACTGCTATGAGCACCACACTTTAATGCACCCAGGGTGGACCCATAAAAAATCAGAAAACCTGAGATGGGATAGGCGGAAGTGTTTGGACGGGGTATATAACCCACCACATTTTTTTAGTTTTATTGCACACAATTTCGTGTGTTGGCAAATTCTGAAAATTTGATAACATTTCGGACTATATCCCTCTCAACAAACCCGCACCCGACTTTCGTGTTGAAGAGGACGAGGTAAAAACAGAACACAACACTCTGGTTGGTGGAGGAAAGAGATTTTCACTTTGCCTCAAAGTTTAAGCAACGATCCTCGGCTGCTGGCCACTCCAGACATACGGGCACGGTCGATTCCACGCCCATTGGGAACCCTCTTTAGGGTTCTACCCACCCCTGGCTACAACCAGCCCCCCCCCCCTCCCCCGTCTCCCCAGCGCAACTGTTTCCTGTAAGGTGAAAAGGCCGCGCGACTCCACCAGATCCATAAAATTTAGGACAGCACCAAGAGAACTTCGGCTCCCTCGCCTGTACTCAGGGGCCTATTAGCCGCACAATTTACGGAAGGTGCTGGCATCTTCGAACTGGTCACACTCGCTAGACTCAATGCGATTTGATGGAGCGCTCCTCATCACCTTTCCACCTTACTGCTTTGTTCCCCAGACTGCTCGGCACATTCTTGTTGAATATCCCATTCTGGAGAATCTTGCTCCAGTGTCTGTATTATTCCTTATACTTAGGCGGGCTTGGGCACACCGACCAGTGGACTCAAGGACTTTCTAGAGGCTGGCAAAATCCACTTTATTTCACTCTTTGGGTTGTTAGTAGCATGCTCCCGTGCCAGGGGTGGGGGCGAGCTTCCACCCGACATGGGAGCGTGCCTTTTTTATTTTCTTCTTCTTCTTGCATTTGCTTTGCTAGTTTGTTGTTTTTATTTTGTTTACGTTTTTTGTTTGTGTTTCTATTGTGTGTATTTTTTCTGTGCTTTTTAGTCGCGTGCGATTTATTTTGCTTTTTTTATTTTTATTATAACATTATAACTATTCGGCCGATTCTAACGAAATTCGAAACCCTTATGCTGTTTCCCTAAGTTAGTCCGAAATTATTAAAAGTTTTAAAGGTTGTTAGGTCATAAATCAGAATAAGTGATAGCACGCAACTTTGGTCAGCAGACTTTGTTTGTTTTTATATAACCTAATAATAGGCTAAATTAATTACGGCGCCGTATGCTTTTGCTCTCAATTACTTGATGAGCGCTATAAAAAAAATTCCCATGGATGAAAGTGATCCTAGACCAACACTCCTGCTTTTAGTGCTTGGAAACCTCCCTACAGTCCCAGTGCCAGAGAGAGCAGCCCACTTTCGTGAATACCGTATGCTTACACATAAGGAGCCCAATCACCTTGATGTCCTCATAGAGGTTTTACAGGTGCTGATGGTGCTTGAAAGCTTTCAGGATGATATCAACATTGTCATATGACTCCTTCAAACGAACTGAGTAGCCAATGTGTATGTTGTGGTATTTATTCCCATTGCGCAGGAGCACAGACTTCAGACTTCGCTTAGAAGAGTCTATGAAAATACGGCGATCTGATGGATTGTGTGGGAAGCCAAGGGAGATGAACAGGTCAGAGACATCTATGCAGTAGCGCAACCTACTTTCCATATAAAAGAATGAGGCGAGCTCCTTGTCCTGTTTCATGAAACTGCTAATCCTTACATTTGCCTTGAATTCATTATCCCTAAATTAGTCTGAAACACCCATCTATGCAGTTTATTATTGAAATATTTTAATAGTTGGGGGTCTAGACCTATATGTAAATAGTATTGTAACACTTTTAGGAGTGGAGTCATCGATTGGTTTGATGTTATAAGGGATTCACTCAACAACCCACATAAGTTGTAATATCCTACCCCCGCTTCACGGTATTGCCCCTTTAGCCGTACGAACTTACTTATAAGCGTAACATGCTTCAAGCCCCTATCACCTTAGTCGTACCAACTTGCCAGCGAAACGAGCCCAAGCCCCTTTCCCATCAAGTGTATTCCTTAGTCTCTGCCATTTTGGTGACGATAGTGAACTTTGGGAGGGGGGCAGAGTCGCTGATAGGATTGACAGCAGAAGGGATGAACTCAAGTAACCACACACGCCATTTTTTTCGATGGGGAAGTTTTGAAGACATGTCTACTACGCGGACCATTTAAAGTTTTGGAAAGGAGGGAGTGGCAACTCTTCTTCTTTTAGAGCAGATATTCGTTTCTCATTTCATCGCAACGTTTACAAAGTAAGACTTTATACAATGATACTCCATCCACACCGTGCTACACCCAGACTCAGTAACGATTTTGGTACTAAAGATGTCTACATATGGGGTCAGAAATCCAGACCAGTCTATTCATCTGTGGTTGATTTCTTCGACCATCTTGGAATTTCAGTAAAATGGTTCAGCTCCACTACCTCCCAAATACAATGGAGGAAAAGAATTATTTGAAAATCTCTAGTTTATGGATTTAAACAATTTAATCATTGGTAAACATTTAAAAAACTAATTTATGGATCACTTTTTCTTTGTAGAGATGGTGATAAATTAGTGAACATCATTATATTTGATACAAAACTCCTGCAAATTTCACTTTCTCTCCTAGTATGCCCAGCAGATCACTGATAAGATGAAAACCAATATTCAAAAGGCAGAATGAAAGAATTATCATTCTCACAAACTCAAGGTAATCTTATTAGTTATTTTGTAGACAAATTAAAAAGTTTGCACTAAATATAATTTATTATTTTAGCTTTATGGAATGGCTAAAACTCGATTTTTATCATTTCTATTTTCTTCATATTAAACAGGGAGAATATTATAAATAAAAAAATAATAATTCACGTAAAGAGGTGATAATGATTGACAAATTTTTAAATAGCATTGACTTTTTTTTCTAGAAGTACTTCTGTAAAACTCCTTCACCCCACCGTATTCTTCACCTCTGAAACCCATAAGTGGTAGAAGGATATGATTATCAGCTTCATCCTCAGCTTCATCAACTCTAACTAGACGTTTCATTGTATCTATGGTAATTATATCCTTCGTTTGAGGGTTAATGTTTAATCCTTTAGCACGAAGTATATATTACACCCCACTTCTTGTCTGGATACGAACCGAGTAGGATTTGGGACCTGTAGAACAGAATGCATCCCATACGCATTGGCACAATATACATATTTGATCTCATCGGTGAAATCACCTAGGAATTTTCCAAGCGAGGTTGTGGATCGTCTTCCCTAGCGATGGAAATGGCACTGTCTGTGTCACAGTACAGCAACCGTTTGCCCAACGAGTCTAAGAGACCGTATAGCTTGATATGTGAATAGACGGTTGTGAATGCTGCATTTGGAAGATTCATAAGATGGGAATCAATTTCTACACGCTTGTTGTTCTCCACCTTCACTATGTACGCATTACCAACTACATCCAAAGAGTTCACAATGTAACCGTCTGTTTTGATTATCGCTATAGTATTATGGTACGAGCCGCAGATGACCATATTCGAAATGAGAATCTTCTGAGCGAACTTTCCCGACAGACTACAAAGTAAGAGATAGAGAAGAAATCGTGAGCACGATTGATGGACTGTTTTTTTATTATTTTTGCATTCAAGTTATCCTAAAATCAGATTTTGAATGCAATAGATTAATTAATTAAAACCAACGGAACAAACTATTCGCGGAAACAAATCCTTACCAGTTTAGACAGAACTTTGCTCTAAAACATTTTCCAGGATTGTTTTCGATGTCCATTTGTATGTTGATCCCCTCAGCCTTATTCACCTTCTTCACAAATGTCATTTCTCCTTCTCTCTTTCCACTTCTCGAAGGTATCCGGAAGCCTCTTTTTTCTGGAAAAGTTTTGTTGTACTCTGCGAACAACCCATCCCTCTTAACAAATTGCCCAAACTCGTAAATTTTGTTGATCTCATACATCATTTCCAGTGCAAGTTTCAGTTTTGAGGTTGTGCGTCCCCACAAAGCATACAATGTTTTTTTCAGAATGATCGCGCTCAAGTGAGTCTTGATGGGCGCATGTGGCACAGATCATCATACAGATTATTAGGAGGGACAACATCTACTTTCACGATACTGTCGGTGAATTCTTGAATAGAGGGAAGTCTTCGCATAGATACGCTACATCGAGGTGATCCTACAATATATTGATTGCTTTAGATACAGTAAGGACAAAAGGGGCAAAGATTGACGTATTGGATTTCCACGCCCTCTGTAGGCGGATAGTATAATATAAATGGGTTACATCTTCCACCCAAAAGTGCCCTCCCAACAACCAATACCAGTGGCGGCTCGTAGCTAAAATTAGCGGGGGTGCTGCATCAGAATTTTTCAGTATTGTTTTAATATTGTATAGAAGGAAATAAACATATTATAAGAAAATTTATAGATAAACTTGATAAAATTCTAAACAGAACAAAATCAAACATTTTTTACTTACTAATCGCCTAAATTGTTGCAGTTCAAGCTTGATCCATTCGTTTAAAAACGAAATCCATTCTTCTTGTCGTAATTTGCGTGAAAAGATTAATTAGTTTCTCCTTGAAAGCACTGCAAGTGCATTTAATCTTTTAGAATTCATACTGCTCCTTAGAAAGGTTTTTATTCTTTTCAGTATTGAATATCTCTTCGTTTTATTCTATTCTATTCACACTTCCGTATTTTCTCTATAATATAATGCGTAAAATATCATGATTAATTATTAAATCATATATAACAAAAAGGTTATATTTTACAAGTATAAAGTAAGTATAATACGTGTTTAGCTTTGGTGTTTCGTACTCGTCTCATATCGGTTAAGTGACGCGCCGCACCAGTTTAGAGCCAGTCGTCGTGAGAGTAAGCTGCTGCTGCGCTGCTCCCTTGCCACCACTTGTGAACGCTTCGAAGTATCCTTCTATTTTCATTTTCCTGCTATTGCGGACCCCAACGGCAGTAAGTTGCACCCTTATTATTTGCAGCAGCACGGACTACCTGTTCGCAATGGAAGATGGGCAGCAAGAGGAGAAGGTCAACAACTGGTCGAGGAAGCCGCTGAGGGGGAACCCGATGCTCTCGCCCAATCTCTTCCCGCTCGAGTTCCGTGATGCTTGAGTAACACTCTTCCTCAAGTATAACACGCCGCTCCCGAGCGACGCCTCGGTCGAGCACGTGTTCAGCTATGTGTCGGGCATCCTCAGGCCTAAGAGGGCGGCCCTCGCTGCACCGAACTTCGAGGCCCTCGTCTTCATGAAGGGGCAACCTCCAGCTCCTCAAGAAGGTCCATGAGGTGGAGGAGGAATAAGAGGACTAAGCTGGCGGACTTAGAGTAGAATAGAGTGGAAAACTTTAAATATTATGAGGTATATATTGAAAAGAGTTGTTAGTTGACCCTATCTTTTTTTGTGTAATATGTACTGTATAGTTTAATTTTTGTTATATTATATTTTAATTAAAATAAAATGTTTATATTTAATCTTAAAGGCTTGGTTTCTCTTTGTATTAATTATAAATGGCTTATTTAGGGTAAAAAAGCATTAAATTGCCTTTAGAAACATTGAAAATCGCTTTAAAAACATTGAATCGCTTTTATAAATATCGAATCGCATTTAAAAATATTAATCGAATCGGATAATCGCTAATCTGACTTAGATTTTGGCACCCGAATCGGATAATCGAATCGGACTTGACGAGCTGGCGAATAGGTAATCGCTAATCGGACTTCAATTTTTTCGAATCGCGCTCACCTCTGCGAATTATGAGATTGAAGGTCCAGATTCAATTTTTTTTCCACAGAATGAAATGCTGTCTTGAATCGTCCCATGATAGAATCGAAAGGTGTCCATAATTATTACCTATTCCTCATAAACCGATAAAGCCCATACCTACTCTACCAAGCCCAGCGTCTTCTGGTCTATTCACGATCACTTGGCATAAATTAACGAGAAGGTTTCCGTTTCTATTTTCTCTTAAGGCCATGATTTTTACACGAGAATTATTTTCTCTTTTGCGTAAGGGATTCTCTTCCAAAGGAGACAACAAAGGTCTATCCAGTTCAGTTACTTCTTCTTTATCCGATAAAAGAATGTTGTTGTTCCATGGACTAACTTCGTTGTTTGAACGTTCACCCCCTATTACCTATTCTACATCGGTACTTACTGTAATGATGTTGTAGATAATGTTCAAGCCATCTGGTCTTATTCATCAGTCCCACTAATTAGAGCAGAATTAAGTATGTGCGAAATTTCACCGATACATTCGGTCGGTGAGAAGTTTGATAAAGAAGATGAGGTTGAGTTGTTTCGGTAGATCAGCTTCCGTTTCGCAGGAGGAGTAGAATCCATTAGTTTTTCCGATGATCTAAAAAACAGAAAAACATAATGTATATATTAGTCTTCAAGAAGTTACCTCATTCAATACACAAAAGGAAAGCACTAGTGAGCGAAGTATGAAAAAAGTATGTTTGTCTCCCTATGTACTTCATCCATCATTGGAAAGAAATCCCACGGAAAAACGCGCCTCTTCTATCGTAATGTGAGCATTTCCTATCTGCCTGCATCTACGAAACATCCAAATCTTCGTACAAGTATGCGGCTATTTGTGAGAGTTGAAATATGATTGGTTTAGGATACATAAAGGTAAAATAATAATTTATATCAATTGCCAGCTTTTCAATTTATCTTCAAAATAACTCATCACATTCTCTTGAGTTTGTGAGGAGAATTCTTACATCCTCGCTTCTTCAATCTTTGTTTTCATAGTATCAGTGAGCTGGTAGTCATATCAGGAGAGAAAGTTAAATAGCAAGGGGTTTCTATCAAATATAATGATGTTCACTACTTTCTTATCATCATTCTCCATGTTATAATGCAATGAACATAAAAAACTTGTTTCTCAATGTACTATGACTATCGGAGAGTCCATTACCAAGAAAAGATTATCAATAACTACTTTTTAAAAATTTTAACCAATGATAAAATCGTATAAATCCTTAAAGTGGAGATTTTCAAGTATTTATTTTCCACTATTGTAGTTAAGAGTTGGTGAGATTGAGCCATTATATATAAATCCAATGCGATCTATTGGATGATCATGTATTCTTTCGTTTTAGTATATAGGTTTGGGGGTTTATAGGTGGTCACCAGTTTATAAGTGGTTATTATTCGTAAGGCAGGGTTACCCTTAAAGGAAGTGTCAGACGAAGACGTTTGAGGTCTCCTTGTCCAATTTTCTATAACTCCCAAAGTTCTTGCTGGAAATCCGTATATGGGCTGGGTTCACAAGGTAACTTGGTTATCACTAGGTTAAAGAAAGGACTCAATAGAAAATGGAATTTTGTAGGCTTTATTTTTGGCTTAGGTTTACCTGGATTGGGGCAAGTGAGATAGTCGAGTCTTACGCGGCTTTGTTGTAAATTTTCTTTTAACGCTAGATAGTTGAGGCTAGTACAGCAAGACTTAGGACGAGGAACGGACTCGTGACGCTAATAATAAACAAATCAGAATGAAAATAATGACAAATGAATAATTATGAGTATCTGTGTGTAGAGAATGTTTCAACCCGTCCATTTATACTCCCTCCAATTAATGAGGCGTGACTTCGTTTATCCTAACCTGGACGCGGGGCGGAGCTTACGGTGTGAGAGGTATGTTCGTGTGAACTATGTTAAGACTGTTGGGTGGAGTCAAAAGGGTGTATACGTGTTCAGCGTGATCATGTGTTGATTGAATTTGATCGCCTGATCGTGGCTTTATCAAACCGGCATCCATAGCCAGTGATAATTCAGTTGATTTTGTCGTTTCGCAGGTTCAGCTTAGATGCCACCCTAAGTTTACTCAGCTGTCTTCGTTATCTTACGTCGAGACCTTTGTGTCTCGCAGCTCTTTCCTCGCGAGTGTGTTTGTGTGTTCGCGTGGGAAAACTATTCGCTTGCCTTTCTTGCACTCATGTTTTTCTTAATACATGTACACTTGTAATATAAGTATTTCGATCTATTCTACATTGGTTCATTGCCACTACATGGCATGTTATTTCAGTAGTTAATACTCCTATGTGTGCCTAATTTCAAGATATCATATGTGCAACAGGGTGCTCATTTGTGAGGGTCTCTTTGAGCCTAATTCACCTTTCAATTCGGGCGTCGCTACAAATATATCGGCGGAGTTGCCACTTTACTCTTTCCCAAGCTTCTAGGGCAGTTTTGGTTCGAAATAGTGTAAAGTGATTCTTATAATAATCAAAGAAACGAAGAGATCGTACTAAAGAAGGTTTGTAGAATATAGAGAAATCAATATTATACGCTCAATAAATATTCATTGATAGTTGGAAATGTATATTATTAGATGTAGTCTTTTATATGTACATAATATGTAGTATCATGCCATTTGGTTAGTATCATGTAAATAAATCATTCAAATTACCTTGTTTTGTGTTTTTAAGATGTAATAATCTGTAGACGTATAGGCATATAGAATTCAGACGTAAACTAAATCATTCTAGCTACCTGGAATTTTTTTTAAACCAAGTTACAGAAAAGGAGAGAATTACTCTCTAAACGTTGCAATGAACTGAGAAACAGGTATATGCTCTAAAAGAGGCTGAGTTCCCATTTCCCTCTTTCCAAATTTTTCATTGGTCCGCAAAACTGTGTATGGTCGGGTGGATCTCTTACGCTGTCAAACCAAACAGCGACTTCCCTTCAAAAAGTTTGCTAACGTCACCAAAATGTCGGTGACTAGAGAATAGATCTGAAGGGAAAGGGGCTTGGGTTCGCTTCGCTCGCAAGTTCGTACAGCTGATGGGAAATACGAGAGCCTCGAGTGAGGAAGGAGGGGAGGGGGGAGCAGACTGAGGTAGGTTGGTTGGTGGATCCCATATGACGTCAAACCTATCAGCAACTTCGCTAAAAATAGTGTGCTGACGTCACTTAAATTACGGACTTATCATTAGTATGACAAAAAGGTGGACTCTGTATTTGTGTTACAATACCACTTATATATACACTTACGTAAATGTATATATCATAATATATGTATATCTCAAAAACTAGAGGTGATCAGTAAAATAAGATTTTGCTTTCTAACATTAGGACCGCAAAATTAGGTTAGAACACATTTTTATTCTTACCTCTATTTTTTTGTAAACCAGAGTTATCGAAAAAAACTTAGCCATTAGTAATAATTAAGATTCAAACTACATTTTAGGTATTTTCTACAAATTAAAGCTTCATAAATCCCTTAGGATTTACGTATATAATTTCAGATATGCGCGTTAGCCGAAGTTGGAGCAGTATTATGAATCATGTACTTCTGAGCACCGCCTTTGTCCTCTGCTTTTGCTTCATCTGCGTTCATTCCTCCACTCTTAAGAAAAGGGTAAGTTCACAGGCCCCATACAATTATAAATCATGGTCCGAATAGACTAACAGATTCAATCTAGGCAGAAATTTCAGGAGGCAAATCAATTCACAAGTCAACAATTTCATCATTTATTGGTATTACCAATTCCCTCTCGCACAACTCATGTGCACTTCTCTTGTTCGGTTTGGGCATTAATAATTTGGGCACACGTTAAAGGAGTTTTTACACTATTGTAACGATTTAATACCTTAAATAGTTAACCCTGAATTAAACACATAATTATATTTGTTGTTTCGAAATATGAAAGCCTAAAGGAATGACAAAAAAATGAGAAATACGTTTTAGGATCACAATCATTGTTATTATCATAAAAACAAATATGAAATAAAAAAAGAGAGTACTACACAAAGGATGTAGTACTCATATTCATTCACTTCAGGCTTGGTCGGGAAAGTATGGAGGTTGACTCAATGGTCCCAAATCGAAATTATTTAACTTTTATTTGGTATCTCTTGGTTTTATGAGGTCGCGCGTTCTCTTTGCTGAAAGAGCACACACACACACACACACACACACACACATATATATATATATATATATATATATATATATATATATATATATATATATATATAGAGAGAGAGAGAGAGAGAGAGAGAGAGAGAGAGAGATAGAGAGAGAGAGAGAGAGAGAGAGAGATAGAGAGAGAGAGAAAAAAAAATAATAGAACGGGATTTCTTTTCTTTATAAAGTCTTCTGCTGGATCTTTTTTCATGCTTACACACCAGGATATCTGTATGGCAATGTAAAAATTCATAAGCTTCACAACCCATTGAGGCCCATCATCTCTCAAGTCACGACTCATACGTACTGTTTAGCTAAAACCCTAAATGCATTAATAAAACCGTACATCCCTTCGAAATATAGCATAAAATCCACGGAGAAATTCATCGACATACCCCACGCTACAAGACTGTCAGGACTAATATCATCCCTTGACGTAGAAAGCCTGTTTACGAACGTGCCTATTGCTCAGACCATCGACATCATTATAAAACACGTGTACCACCATCCTACTATATCTCCTCCCAATCTTGACCAAAACAGCTTAAGGAGCATGTTACGTTCATGCACATCAGAGGCGCCGTTCAGGACACCAAACGGTAATCTATACACGCAAGTGGATGGAGTGGCTATGGGGTCACCATTAGGACCGACCTTCGCCAACTATTACATGGGTCAACTTGAGGAGAGATTATTGGACATCATGGAAAATACACTACACACGTATTGCCGATACGTAGATGACATTTACATCAACGTCCAAAACGAAGAACATCTGATAAACATCATTGAGGAGAGTAAATGCCCAGAAAGGTATAAAATAAGCGTAATCGGCTAATACATCCGCCGAGGATATAAATGCTGTTCTACGTGGGAACTTTTCCACCAAAGATTGCAAGAGTAAAACAAATACTCGTGAATAATGGTTTCTCAAACAGCATGATTGACAAACAACTCCAATCATTTTTAAATAATCATTGTAAAGATACAGATAAAACTGAAAGTAATCAGGGAGAAGTCAACAACATCAAAGTGTATTACAGAAATCACATGTTCACGGCCTATAAAATAGATGAAAAAAAACATCAAGGAGATTATTAACCGTAACATCAAAGTTAAAAATCAAATGGATAAAATTCAACTCATCATTTATTATAAAACAACAAAAGCCAGCAATCTCCTGATGAAAAACAACAGCTGCCTAAACTCTTCGAATCTCAAGTCAACCAACATAGTTTACGAGTTCAGCTGCCCCGATAAAGACTGTAAGCTTTATAACAACTCAAAATATATTGGTATGACAACTACTACACTTTCGAGACGTTTAACTATGCATCTTCAAAGCGGAAGGCCTAAAAATCATATGGAGAGTGCTCATAACATTAACTTAACGAGAGATATGCTAGTTGGCAACACCGTTATTAAAAGAAAAGAGGTTAATAAATCTAGGTTGAACATCTTAGAAGCCATATTAATATACGAAGATGAGCTGGCCATCAACAGTAAAGCGGAACGGCCCGTTTCCTCTAACGTTATGCTCAATCTAGGCGTAATAAATACCCCTTAGAATCGTTTTGTAAGGTCCTTCGAGCAGAGGGCTCCAGGCTGGTCTGGAATTACGAAAAATAACCTCGTAAATGCCCCAAGGCAAATTATTCAGGGACTGGCAAACACGATGAATGCCACCCTGAATACAGGCTACTTCCCGGATGGATACAAGATGGCCAAAATCATCTTTATCCTAAAGAGAAACAAGCCTCCAGACCAGGTGGCAAGCTATCGCCCCATCTCTCTTATTGAGATGCAGGGTAAAATCTTCGAAAAGATTTTAGCGAACAGGCTACAAGCTCAACTGAGCGAGTTAGGAGCGCACAACCCACAACAGCACGAATTCCGCAAAAAAAAATGGGCACAGAAACCGCACAGGCGCTCCTAACTGAGAAAGTAGCATACACCCAAGCGAACAGGTTCTATGTAGACATTGTGTTGAGGGACGTGCAGAAGGCCTTCGACAAAGTCTGGCTGGAAGGTCTTCAATACAAGATCCTGAACCTCCAGCTAGACCCAATCCTGGAAAGGATCCTCTGTGACTTCATCATGGACAGAAGAGCATGTCTCATGATTGAAGGGCACAGAGGCCCTGAATTCGAATTGAAGTCGGGCGTCCCTCAGGGAAGCTGCCTGAGTCCTCTGCTTTACTTGGTCTTCACCATCGACCTCCCAACTCCGGTGCACAGGGACACGATGTATCTGCAATACGCAAATGACGTCACACAAATTGTCCCGTGGGAGGAGGTGAGGCTACTCCGCCGAAGGCACCGTCCTGGGCCTTAAAATCACCGACCATGGATACTCGAGACACCACACGGAGAGGCGGAACCTGGCGAAGAGAGAAATCTCCAAGCTACAGGTTTAGAAATCTTAGCTCGGCTAACATCAGAAAATTATATATGATGTATGTCCGGGCTATGCTGATCTACCCCGCAGTGGTGTCCCAAGCGGCTAACAAAACCTCGATGAAAAGGCTCCAACGTATCCAGAACACTGCCTCTATGCTTATCAATAAAGTAAGAAGGCGTGACCGAGTCAGGCAAAGCGTCCTGCATCGGAGGAAATGCTTGGAGCCCATCAATGTCGTCACCCAGAAACTGGGCAAGAAGATCTGGTCCACTCTAACGGACGATGTCATTCCAAATCTCCAGGGAGCCGGCGGCAGGCTGAATATATCTGTGTGGCTACGGGCGAAAACCTCACGCAGAAGACGGTTCCCAAGCACAAAACTGTGTACGCGTAACAACATAACCCCAATATACACATAAAAGCGTCAAAACACAACACAACTAATCCCATACATTTACACACTTAAAATGTGACTACAGACAACACAAAACTGCATTGTCGGCAAATAAGCTATCAAAGGCTTGAATGCTAAAGAACAACAACACTATTAAACTAAAAGTAAAAAGACAGAGAAGAAGATACAAAAATACAATAAGAAGAACACTACAAACACATGAAAACAAAAAGACACATAAAATAACAAAGCAAATAAAGTAAAAAGTAACCATAAAAATAAAGTGATTCCCTCCCTACTAGGGCAACTCCCCCCCCCATCTTTAATTTTTCACCTACTATATCTTCCACTATACCATCTCTCTTCGAAAATTGCGTACATCTTCTTTTATTTCATGACTGATCGGAATTCTTGGCAGAAACACTTCGCAGCACGCATCTCCTGGCTTAGTAAAGGAGGAAAATTTGGGGGAATTTTTGCCCACGCCTCCGAAAATCTGAGTTCTATTTTTAGAACCAGATTTTAAGAAAGAGAATATACTCTAGGTGTTTCACTCATCTTCATCATCTCTCACTACTAATCCATCTTCCTTTTACAGCAGCCCCAATTAAGCAGATGACTGCTTAAGTCCCCGGCCCACCCTCCTGCGTAAACCACCGTCAGATGTGAAGTGAGATTGCCATTTATGTTTCGTCCCAACTATGTCAGGCAGTTGCTTGGCCATAATTGGGGGCATTGGAGGAAGCTGGTTTGAGGATTAGCCCACAGTAGAGAACAATGTCAGAAACATTCCGGACATGGGACGGACTGCAACCTTCGGTGCCAATTACGGCGAAGGCCCCTTCCAGGACCATAGAGGGACATACAACCGTCTCTATGGTATGTTGGGGAGCAGTCGCGATTCAAAACCCTCGGGGGGGCGGCGTTGTCAATAAGTCCGCCATACAATCACACCCCTGAGAGGATCCCACCCGGATTCACCCCATCCATCATCATCCTCCATTTAAAAAGGCAATTCTCATTTTTCATCCAGGTGGCCGGCGAACGGGAGGGGGGGGAGACCTCTCTTCTCCATCAAGGAAAAACAAACGTATATATAACCATACACTCAATACACATACAGACATAAACACGAAACATCACAACAAGAGAAGAAACAGTAATACAAAGAAGATCTGCACCTTCCCGGACAGAGGGGCTGCAGAAGCACAAAAATGGCGGCCCACCCAGCCACAAGAGTCCCGTTAAGGGTTATAGGTGGGCACCGCAAACCGGATCGTAGCACGGTGTTTGCCACGGTCTTTGGAAAGCTGAGCGTGGGTATCCCGAGGCTGATAGATACCCCAGTTGGCTATTCAGCAGTCTGCGAGAAAGAGGCAGACGTGGAGCACTGACAACGGAGGAAGGACAAAAAGTCCTAAACGAGATAGACCTCCAACCTATCACCCCCCTCAGATCCAGGTTCATCGCAGCGTGGTGTGCATGCAACTCGATCCATGGATCGGGCAGCACACCAAGGATGAGATTAAAGAAGAATTAAACAAGAACCCACCGTGGGCTAACGTGGTGGAAGTGATCAAGTTCCGCAATAGGCGGGACAACACCGAATACCAACACGTGTTCAAGATCATATTTAGTGACACAAAGATGGCACAGACAGCTAAGGAAAGGGGGCTTCTACTCTTCAATGCTAGGGTCTCTGCAGACCAAATTGAGACAGAAGAGTTCACCCCAGTTCTAATATGCTTTAAGTGCTACAAAATGGAGCAGCATGCAACTAAGGATTGCAAGGATCAAGCTGCCAACTGCTCCAAATGCAGCGGGAAAGGCTTCGGTTGGCGCGAATGCAAGGCCACTACTGAAAGATGTCCAAACTGTGGACTTAGCCACGGGGCAATGGCCATGTCCTGCCCCCCTAAAAAGGAAATAATTAGAATGAAAAGAAATGAAGTAAACACGAGAAGCTCTACCTCCTATGCTCAAGCAGCAGCAAGAACTACGCCACTCATGTCCACGGGTAAGCAGCCGTCGCAGACTTATCTCAAACTTGAGAATGAGAATTCAACGAAGATACTCACGTGCATTCTATTCGTGCACGTGAATAATCTTACTAACCCGGGAACGTTCGCGAAGACCCTTTATCTCATGCTGTAAAAGAATGGTTTGGCTGAGATGTGGTTTCCGGACGACCCCCCATCGGGTGACGTGCTGCAGCTCCAATTCCAGGCAAAGGAGGCAACCGAGGCACCGGCGACTCCATTTCCCCAAGAAAGTGAAGCTAACAGAACGGCAAAGGAGGCAAAAACCCCAACGGCAAAAGCCAACCCTACCAGGAATGACCCGAGGCTAGAGGCACAGAAGCGCCGAGAGAAGAGGGAGAGAAGGGCAACCAGAAGGATAAAGGAAGCCGAAGGCAACCTGACGACCGAATCGTCTTCGGAGTCTGACGCTGAGGAAGTCGAGGACAGGGCGACCAAAAGCCCCGTAAGCTCGAGAAGCAGGTCAAAAACCTTGAAGCGTACCTACAAGTACGACGGAGAGGAGATTGACCTCAAGATAATCTCGAGCGAGGTGAACCCATACCCACAGAAACTCTCCCCCAAGGAGATATTTCAGGGAATTCACCAAAAGACATACAAATGGACCTACTCAGCAACGGATAAAGAAAAAGACGTCGAAGAGGCAATGCTGGAGGGTGCCGTTAAATTACATAAAGACTCCTGCATCACCCTAAGTGATGCAGAATTCAAAAAGGTAAGAAACGGCAAAGTACATAACACATAAAACACAACAAACTCCAGAACACAACTACAAGAAAACATGGAGAACAGAAACAACGCTCTAAAAATACTCACACTGAATGTGAATGGATGGAAGGGAAAATCTATTCTTTACGGGAACATCTTCCGGAAAGAAGACCCAGACATCATTCTCATATCAGAACACGGAATCAACACAAACACTGACACTATAAAAATACATAATTACGCAGTCATACAGAAAACCCACACACAAACAAGATACGACGGCTGCGCCATCGCTATCGAGAAAACCTTAAAATTCAAAACGCTTCCGGACTTAGATGAATCATTCGTAGCTGTCGAAATCCCTACCCTGGTTGGAGGTCTAACGGTGGCGGCAGCCTACCAGCCGCCCAGGAGACAATACCTGCCGATTAACAATTTTTATACCCTCTTCGGGCACAAAAGGCTAACATTGTTGGGTGGAGATCTAAACGCCTGTTGCCGAGCTTCCGGCTACAGGCGAGTCGATCCAAGGGGACGAAACCTGGAGCCACTACTTGATAGTAAAAAGCTCCAGAGAGTTGTCCAGACTTTCCAACTTTCCTGACACAGTGTACGGCGAAAAATCCGGACATCGTGTTGGCAAGTCCAGAATTCCCCTTCAATATAGCCAATGCCCCAAGACCTGTGGTCCCGAGCGATCATATCTCGATTATCACCACCATTTCGCTTGCGCCTATGCTCAAGCCCGTCACACTTAGGAAAAGTTACGCGAAAACTAACTGGGAGTTGTACCGAGAAATGCTCAGCACCTACCAACCAGCTGACTTGGGTGGCGTTATTTTCGAGGAAATTGATGAGGAGATCGACAAGATCACTAATCTCCTCACTCAAGCCGACGAAAGATGCGTACCCAGAATCTCGTACAAAATTCTTTCGCAACCTAGGTGGACGTATGAAATGAGGGATATCGCCAGGGAACACAGGGACATTTATGAGGAAGTCGGCAGGACAGGCCCCAACAGGGAAAGGGCAGCCCGAATGAGACAGCTAAGCGAGGAAATGAAGAACATAATCTTCGAAAAGCAGAAAGAAATCTGGAACGATATCATAGGCCAACTAGACCGGGAGACTAATCCTGTAAGTTTTTGGAACAGCATCCGAAGACTTAGGGGATTGCCTCCCAGGCCAGGAATAAAGATCAAGGATGGCGATATCATTATAGAAGATCCGGACATTCTCGAAGAGAGATTCAGAAGACATTGGGAACAGGTCTTTGCAATCTCACCTGAGGAAAACGATGATTTCGACCAGGACTTCGAAGACCGACTGCTCGACGACCTCGGAGCGATGTTACATAGGACCCACCAACAACCTCAAGTTTCTAGAGAGAGAGAATGGTTGACCACGGGCGCCCGATCACAGTTGAAGAGACTTTGAACACCATTAAGTCCTTCAAGCAAAGGGCCCCCGGCTGGTCCGGGCTAACCAAAAACAACTTGGTAAATGCCCCACGGCAAATTATTCAGGGCATGGTGAACACCATGAATGCATCCCTGAATACAGGCTACTTCCCCGACAGGTATAAGGTGGCAAAAATCATCTTTATCCCGAAGGGGAACAATCCCCCAGACCAAGTGGCCAACTATCGCCCAATCTCTCTCCTAGAATTCTCCGGCAAGATCTTTGAGAAGATTTTAGCTAACAGGCTACAAAATCAACTCGACGAGTTAGGAGCGCATAACCCCCAACAACATGGGTTTAGACCTAAAAGGGGCACGGAAACGGCCCTGGCGCTCCTAACCGAAAAGATCGCTCATTGCCGAGCAAAGGGTCAATATGTAGACATCGTGGTGAGGGACGTGCAGAAGGCCTTCGACAAGGTTTGGCTGAGCGGACTACAGTACAAAATACTCGGTCTCCAGCTAAACCCGGTCCTGGAAAGGATCCTTTGTGACTTCATCATGGACAGAAGGGCGCGTATCATGATAGAAGAGTACAAGGGACCCGAATTCGAATTCAAAGCGGGCGTTCCCCAGGGAAGCTGCCTGAGTCCCCTGCTTTACCTGGTCTTCACCATCAACCTCCCTACTCCTATACACCGGGACACGATGTATCTGCAATATGCAGATGACGTCACACAGATCGTCCTGAGTAGGGTCAGGAAAGCGAGGGATCAGGCAATCAACACAATTGCAGAGATCTGTAACATCAACTAATACGAAAAGAAATGGAAGATCCGGACAAACAGGGAGAAATTCAAGATTCTCCCGTTAAGCCGAAAGGCAACGTGGCCCATCATAATAGATGGGAGGAGATACGGCTACTCCGCCGAAGGCACCATCCTAGGCCAAAAGATCACCGACCGCGGATACTCGAGTCACTACAAGGAGAGAGATCCCCAAGCTATATAGGTTCCGTGATCTTAGCTCGGCGAACATCAGGAAGTTATACCTGATGTTCATCCGAGCTAAGCTCATCTACCCTGCAGTAGTGACTCAAGCGGCCAACAAGACCACCATGAAGAGGCTCCAACGAGTGCAGAACTCCGCAACCCTCTGCATCAACAAGACGAGAAAAAGGGAGCAAATTCGGCAGAGGAAACTGCACCATAGACAACGTCTGGAGCCCATTAATATCGCTACCCCAAAACTGGCCAAAATGTCTGGTCTACAATGGCCAATGACATCATTCCAGAAGTAAGAAGAACTGGCGGCAGGATCAACATCCCTGCCAGATTGCGCGGGAAGGTCGCCCGAAATCGATACTTCCCAAGCACAAAACACTGCTCCCAGGAAAACATAGAACACATTTACACGTAAACACAAAACTATAAGACAAACACTAATCCTACAAGAATACAAGTCAAACAACGAAAACAAAACACAAACGCGAAGTGCAATTCCAACATCGAGCACTAACAAAGACTCGAATGCTTGAAATCGCGACTACAATCAGTATACAACGCAATAAAGACAAACAATAAGAAGAACACTAAAGAGACACGATCACAAAGACACACAACAAACCAGATGGAAACATAAGACACACCAAAAAACAAGAACGCCTGCGATGCCCCTAAAACAAGGGCAACCCTACCCCCCATTTTCACCATCTTTTTTATCTACTACTATCCAATTTCAAAGAGTGATTATACCATCAATTTTCTTTCATGACGGCGAAGAATTCTCGGAAAATACAGCTCCGACAGCATCTCAGATCCGGCAAAGGAGGGAAAGTTTGGGATAAAATTTCCCAAACGCCTCCGAAAACTTCCAAAAGAGATATAGTACTCATTTTTCATCACCACTCATATCATACTAACTTCATCTTTTTTCAAGCTGCCCCACTTAAGCAGATGACTGCCTAAGTCCCCGGCCCCGCCCCCCTTCGTGAACGGCCTTCAGATATGAGGGGGATTTGCCATTGATGTTTCGTCCCAACTATGCCTAACAGTGGCATTAGCATAATTGGGGGCATTGGAGGAAGCTGGTTTGAGGATTAGCCCACAGTAGAGAACAATGTCAGAAATATTCAGGACAAGGGACGGACCGCAACCTTCGGTGCCTATTACGGCGAAGGCCCCTTCCAGGACCATAGAGGGACATACAACCGTCTCTGATATGTTGGGAAGCGGTCGCGATTCAAAACCCTCATGGGGGCGGCGTTGTCAATAAGTCCGCCATACAATCACACCCCTGAGAGGATCCCACCCGTACTAATCTCATCCATCTTTCATCATCCACCCAAAGGCAAATCCCTTTTTACATCCAGGTGGCGGTTTTTACGAGGGGAGCCCTCTTCTCCCAAAAAGGAAAAACCGAACTTATTTTTAGGAAAAATAACCACAATTCTCCCATAAATTAAAACACATAACAGAGAGTCCCGAATAAAGAAAAAGTCAATCTACCCAAGGAAAAGTGTGTGCCCCCTCTTCAAGTGAAGCCCACCCGGAATAATAGCCACACAGGATGCGACAAGAATCCCGCTTAGGTGTGTTAGCGGACAAGCAAACCCGGACAAGGGTACTGTATATAAGACCCTGTTCGGTAAGCTTAACGTGGGCGTGCTCAGATTGATTGACACTCCAGTCGGTTATGTCGCTGTGTGCGAAAAGGAGAAGGATATCGAGACGCTCACGAAAGAAGAAGGGGTAAGGCATCTAATGGAGATAAACCTCCAACTAACCACGCCTCCCTAAATACAGGCGCACAGGAGCGTCGTGTGCAGAAGGCTGGACCCATGAGTAGGCCAGCACACAAAGGAAGAGATCAAGGAGGAAGTAGAGAAGAACCAGAAGTGGGCAAAAGTGGCTGAGATCATTAAGTTCCGTAATAAAAGGGACAACTCGGAATGCTCCCACGTTTTTAAGGTTGCTTCACAGACACGGAGAGGGCGTCGAAGGCCAAAGAGAGAGGTTTACTTCTCTTCAACGCCAAAATCAGTGGGGAGCAGGTCGAACGCGAGGAGTAAATCGCCGTGCAGATCTGCTTTAATTGCTATCGCCTGGAGAATCATACGACTAAAGATTGCAAAGAGCAGGAGGCAACCTGTTCTAAGTGCAGCCAAAAAGGACACGGCTGGCGCGACTGCCAGGCCAAGGAGGAAATGTGTCCAAACTGTGGCCAAAGGCATGGGACAATGGCGATGTCATGCCCGAAGAAGAAAGAGATTATCCGGAAAAAGACAGAAGCAAAGAGGGCGGAAGGTATTAGGAGGGCAAACACCTCCTATGCCCAAGCAGCAAAAACCACCCCCTCAGCAAACGCCTTGAACAGCCAGGCCCCAAGAACCTACGTCAAAGTAGATAAGAATGACAAGGACGCCACAAAAATACTTACGTGCATTCTCTATGCGCACGTAAGAAATCTGACCAGCCCAGGCTGCTTCACCAGGGAGGTCAACACTATGTTGAAGAACAATGGTCTTGCAGAAATGTGGTTCCCGGAGAACCCCCCTTCAGGGGATGTCCTTCAAGTTCAAATCGGAACTCAAAAAGAGGCGCCCGCGACACCCTTCCCACGGGAGACTGAGGAGAGAGAGGGTAACTCCAAGAAAATAAAAAAGAAGCCCACCCCACAGAGGTCCCCTAACAAAGACACAAGACTAGCTGCAATAAAGAAGAGGGAAGAGAGTGCGAAGAGAGCAGCCAGACGTCTCAAGCAGGAAAAAAGAAATCTCCTAAGCTCGGCCTCGTCATCCGAGGACGAACGGGAGATCTCTCAACCCGTTAAGAACAGGAGCAGGAGTAGAAATTTGAAGAAAGTTGGGGAATTTGATGGAGAAGACCTCAACATCAAATTCTTTAGAACAGAAGAAACTTCTTTTCCGAAAAGCCCCAAGGTGGGGGAAATCATTGAAGGAGTGAGGACAGGACTATTGAAATGGTCTTATGATTCCCCAGACCGTGAAGCGCTGGTAGTAGCGGCGCTCATGGAGGCCAGGATAAAAATATATAGGGACTCCTGCCTTGCCGTAAGCGAAGCAGAGTTCAAAAGAATTCGGAACGGGAGAAATACACACAGCAAAAACCACTAATCGAGACAAAACCAACACACACATACATAACAGAACATAAACATGGAGAACACCAACAACACACTAAAGATCTTAACAATTAACGTCAACGGATGGATAGGGAAACACATTCCTTACGGAAACATTTTTCGTAAAGTGGATCCCGACCTAATCCTCATCACAGAACATGGGGTTAACACAAACATCAACAACATAAAAATACCCAATTACACAATCATCAGCAAAAAACATACACAAGAACGGTTCGATGGCGCTGCCATCGCGATCCGGAACAACCTTACATATAAAACACTTCCAGGTCTAGATGAATCATTCGTGGCAGTAGCAATACCTACCCTAGTTGGAGACCTGACCGTAGCGGTGGCCTATCAACCACCGCGACGCAATTACCTGCCGATCCCTAATTTTTACAACCTCTTCGGGCGTGGAAAATTTACATTGGTTGGCGGTGATCTTAATACCAGATGCCGTGCATCAGGCTACGGAAGCACCGATCAAAATGAAAGAAATCTGGAGATGCTACTCGTAAGAGACAGACTCCAGAGGGCCGGGCCAGATTTCCCGACCTTCATAACACAAATTTCAGCAACAAAGCCGGACATTGTGTTGACATCTAAAAACTTCCCCTTCAACATTGTCAATGAGCCCGGGCCAGTGGTTCCGAGCGACCGCATCCCGATTCTCACTACCATCTCGCTAGCGCCAATACTTAAGCCCGTTACACTTAGGAAAAGTTACGCGAAAGCTGACTGGGAGCTATATAGATAGATACTCAGTACATACCAACCTACTGACCTGGGAGACGCTAATCTCTAAGAAATTGATGAGGAGATCAACAAGATCACCGATCTCCTCATTCAAGCCGACGAGAGATGTGTTCCCAGAATCTCCTATAAAATGCTCCCACAACCTGAGTGGACGGACGAGATGAAAGAAATCGCCCGAGAACATAGAGCAATCTATGATGAGATCAGGAGGACATGTACCAATAGGGAAAGGACGGCCAGAATGAGACATATAGCGTGGAAATGAAAGACATCATATTAGAAAAACAAACAACGATATGGAATGACATCATTGGGAGGCTGAACAGGAAGAGTGATCCCGTAAAATTCTGGAATAACATACGGAGAATTAGGGGATTACCTCCCAGACCCAGAACCCAAATCAAGGAAGGAGACGACATCATAGAGGACCCAGAGTCTCTCGAAAGAAGATTTAGATCGCACTGGCAAACGATTTTCGCTATATCACCGGAGGAGAACGATGACTTCGACCAGGACTTCGAAGACCAACTGCTCGACGACCTCGGCACAATGATACATAGAACCCACCCCCATCCGCAAGTATCACAGGAAAGAGTGATGGCTGACCACAAATGCCCGATAACTGTAGAAGAGACCTTGAACACCATAAGGTCCTTCAAGCAGAGGGCTCCAGGCTGGTCTGGGATTACGAAAAATAACCTCGTAAATGCCCCAAGGCAAATTATTCAGGGATTGGCAAACACGATGAATGCCGCCCTGAATACAGGCTACTTCCCGGATGGATACAAGATGGCCAAAATCATCTTTATCCCAAAGAGAAACATGCCCCCAGACCAGATGGCAAGCTATCGCCTTATCTCTCTTATTGAGATGCAGGGTAAAATCTTTGAAAAGATTTTAGCGAACAGGCTACAAGCTCAACTGAGCGAGTTAGGAGCGCACAACCCACAACAACACGAGTTCCGCAAAAAATGGGCACAGGCACCGCCCTGGTGCTCCTAACTGAGAAAGTAGCATACACCCAAGCGAACAGGTTCTATGTAGACATTGTGTTGAGGGACGTGCAAAAGTCCTTCGATAAAGTCTGGCTGGAGGGACTTCAATACAAGATCCTGAACCTCTAGCTAGACCCAATTCTAGAAAGGATCCTCTGTGACTTCATCATGGACAGAAGGGCGTGTCTCATGATTGAAGGGCACAGAGGCCCTGAATTCGAATTGAAGTCGGGCGTCCCTCAGGGAAGCTGCCTGAGTCCTCTGCTTTACTTGGTCTTCACCATCGACCTCCCAACTCCGGTGCACAGGGACACGATGTATCTGCAATACGCAGATGACGTCACACAAATTGTCCCGTGCCCGGAGAGGAAAGCAAGGGCGCAGGCGGCCCGCACTATAGCGGAAATCAACAACATCAGCCGATTCGAGAGACGATGGAAAATCAGGACCAACAGGGACAAGTTCAAAATTGTCCCGTTGAACCGCGAGTTGACATGGCCCATCATCATAGATGGGAGGAGGTGAGGCTAGTCCGCCGAAGGCACCGTCTTGGGCCTCAAAATCACCGACCATGGATACTCGAGACACCAAACGGAGAGGCGGAACCTGGCGAAGAGAGAAATCTCCAAGCTCTACAGGTTTAGAGATCTTAGCTCGGCTAACATCAGAAAATTATATATGATGTATGTCCGGGCTATGCTAATCTACCCCGCAGTGGTGTCCCAAGCGGCTAACAAAACCTCGATAAAAAGGCTCCAACGTATCCAGAACACTTCCTCTCTGCTTATCAACAAAGTAAGAAGGCGTGACCGAGTCAGGCAAAGCGTCCTGCATCGGAGGAAATGCTTGGAGCCCATCAATGTCGTCACCCAGAAACTATGCAAGAAGATCTGGTCCACTCTAACGGATGATGTCATTCCAGAACTCTGGGGAGCAGGCGGCAGGTTGAATATACCTGCGTGGCTACGGGTGAAAGCCTCACGCAGAAGCTGGTTCCCGAGCACAAAACTGTGTACACGAAACAATATCACTCCAATATACACATAAAAGCGTCACAACACATCATATCTAGTCCCATATATCTACACACGAAAAATGAGACAACAGACAACACTAAAATAGCATTGTCGGCAAAAAAGCTATTAATGCTACAAACAACATTATTACACTAAAAGTAAAAAGACAAAGAAGAAGAAACAAAAGACAATAATAAGAACACTACAAACATATGAAGATAAAACATACAAAATAACAACACAAATAAAGGAAAAATGAAACTATAAAAATCAAGTGATTCCCTCCCTACTAGGGCAAAATCCCCCTCCCCTCATCTTTAATTTTTTTTCACCCACTATATCTTCCAATATACCATCTCTTTTCGAAAATTGAGTACATCATCATCAATTTTCTTGCTCTCTCGCTGCGAACTGGTAAAGGCTATCACAGGTAAAGGATGAAGGGTTTATGTGGGACCTAAATAAAGCGCCTTCGCAACAATACTTCAAAGAAGAAATATATGCGCTCCTGGGGTTGATTGGAGATTCCTCCTGTTCCTCTTGAGCGAAGTAGCCCCCCCGAATGGGTTGCTTTTCCATATTCTCTATTCTTGGCTCTTTTTTCATACTTTTTACCTCAAACTTACTTCTCACTAGCACTACATAACTTGGTCACCAGCAAGGTCTGAGTTGCAGTTGGTAGTAAGGTATACTGAACCCCTGCAGGAGGCCCTCTTAGGTGGCCAGAAAAGGGGAACCGATTCTTAGGCTACGAGCTAGGACCCAACTGTGGGCCGCTGGCTAGGCCCAGATAGGTAGGGTTGACCAAGGAGAGTGCGAAAGTTGGAAGGTAGGAGAGATAGAACTAGGACATATAGAGGGGTTTCCTCCCACTAGTGGAGACTGTATAAGACTCCACAGCTGAAGATCGACAGAAGAACCCCTCTCCTCGGAGAGGGGACGACTCCCGGGAAGATGGACCCACCGGACTTCATAAGGCTTCCCCTTAAACTCATACCCAACGGAAGGAAAAGATCCTCACAAGAAGTAGTGCAATGCATATTTACTCATCTGGAGATACCACTAATCAAATGTATTGACACACCATCTGGATTCACAGTTATTTGACCAGAAAATAAAGACGTAGAGCAGCTACTTTCATCTGCTGGGAGCATTACGCTAAGGAAGTTGGACTTGGAATCAAGAAAACCCCACAAATCACGGCTAACAGAAGTGTCATCTGCCGAAAAATCGAGTCCTGGGTAGGAGAGCACTCATGCCAAGAAAAAAGAGAAGAACTTCAGAAGAGACAGAAATGGCTCGAAATAGCAAAGGTGGTTAAATTTAAAGATCACACTCACGTTTTTAAGGTCATTTGTGAATCTACCGAAATGGCTCCAAGGATCATAGAACAGGGACTTCTCGCTTTCAACACAAAAATCCTATCCGCCCACATACAAAAAGACGTCTCTACAAGCATACAGATATGCTTCAGATGTTATGCGTTGCAAGAATACACGACGCAAAATTGCCCCCCAAAAGACCAAATCATCTGTTCTAAATGTGGAAATGAAGGCCATTATTGGCGTTACTGCAACAACACAGTTAAAAGATACATTAACTGCCAAGGGGGACACAAAACTATGGCCATGTTCTGTCCCAAAAGAAGAGAAATTATAAAGAGAAAAGAAACAGAGTCAAACGGAAACAATACTAACATAAATAAAAATTCATATGCATCAATGGCAAAAAGTGACCAACAAGGACCGGCGACACAAATAAATTTAGATGGTACTCTCAACGTAAAAATACTTACTTGTATATTACATGCCCACGTGATGAACATAGCTAACCCTGGAAGTTATGCAACAACAGTTAACAGCATGTTACAGGAAAAAAGGCTCGAACCGATGAAATTCCACAAAGAAGTCGACTCATCAGCCATTTTCAGAATCAATGTTGCAGAAAAGAAAAAACATGAGTTAATCGAAGAGGCGAAAGGAAACCAACAGGCAGCAGAAACAGAAGAGGTCACAAACAGCGATGGCTCAGAGACTGAAAATACCTCCGACGACACAGAGCAAGAGTGCACACTGGTTACTGGCAAGAAAGCACAAAGAACTAACAGATCTAAATCCACAAGTAAAAGGGGTCCATCACCCAGAGATGAATTACCAGAAGGACCCATGAACGCAGCCAGCAGAGGGGAAACCCAGAAGAAACGAAAGAAGAACCAGAAAAGAAGAAGAAACACCGATAACTTAACAGATAGGACAAACTAAACGGAAAACGAATTAACGAATGGAAATGGACAATTGGATTATGGATATTAAGAAATTAAAAATACTACAAATTAACACATGCGGATGGAAAGACAAGGAAATTATGTACGGAAACTTATTTAGAAAGATTGACCCAGATGTTATGCTTATATCAGAACATGGAAGAAACACAGAAAACGAGAGATTAAAGATATGGAACTACAATGTTATTAACACAAATCCTTCAGGAGAACCACACGACGGAGCGGCAATATCGGTCAAGCAAGGATTGCAGTACAAAACAATACAAGAATTGGAAGATGCATATTTAGCTATAGAAATTAAAATGGAATTAAGTAACATCATTGTCGCAACTGGATACCAGCCACCCAGGTGCCCCCAATTACCGGTACAAAACTTTATTAAACTCTTCAACTATAGGATACCATCGCTACTTATATTCACCTTTCTTTTTAGAGGCCCCACTTAGGCAGATGACTGATTACGTCCCCAGGCTTTCCCCCCTTCGTGAACTGCTGCCGGATGTGAAGAGGGATTGCTCTTCATATTTCGTCCCAACTATGACGAGCAGTTGCCATGGCATAATTGGGGCCATTGGAGGAAGCTGGTTTGAGGGGTAGCCCACAGCTGAGAACAATGTCAGAAACAATTCCGGAAAAGGGACAGACTGCTACCTCCGCTTCTCATCACAGCGGAGGCCCCTTACAGGACCATATGGTATGTTGGGATTTGGTCGTGATTAAAACACCCTCGGGGGGGGGGCGTTGTCAATAAGTCCGCCATACAATCATACCACCGAGAGGATCCCACCCGTATTCATCTCATTCATCGATATCATTCCCCTTAAAAGGCAATTTCTTCATCCATTGAGGCGGCAGATAAGCGAGGAGGGAGGGGCTCTCTTCTCCCCAATGAAAAACAAATTAAAAAACAGGAAAAAAACTAAAAACTCCGAAAAACTCATATTTGGTAGGTTTCCATTCAAGTAGACAACAAAGAAGGTAAGAGAGAGCGAAAGTGCACTTCCCTCCTAAAGGGGCTGCAGACAAGCCCAAATGGCGGAGTCCAGTGCCGTAGGAGTCCCGCTGAGAACCATAAGTGGCCTGGAAATACCGAATAATGGAAAGGTGTATGAAACCTTATTCGGCAGGCTGAATGTGGCTATACTACGCCTAATTGACTTCCCAACAGAGTATATCGATATATGCGAGAAGGAGAAAGACGTTGAGACCTTCACAAAGGAAACGGGCATTAAGATCCTGAGAGAGATAAACCTCCAACCCAGTACCCCTCCCCAGATTCAGGCACACAGAAGTATGATATGCTGAAGGCTGGACCCGTGGATCGGCCAGCATACAAAGGAAGAGATAAAAACGGAATTGAGAGGAACCAACAGTGGGCAAATGTAAGCGAGATCATAAAATTAGGAACAGAAGGGACAATACGGAGTACAACCACGTGTTCAAAATTATCTTTGGTGAAACCTCAATGTCAACTAAGGCGAAAGAGAGTGGGTTACTGTTCTTCAATGCAAAAATAAGCGGGGAACAAATAGAGAGAGAGGAATTTATCCCAGTATAAATTTGTTTCAGGTGATTTAAACTAGAGCAACACACCACGAAAGAATGCAAGGAGCAGGAATTAACCTGCTCTAGATGCAGTGGTAAAGGGCATGGTTGACGAGAATGCCCGGCAGCCGAAGAAAAATGCCTAAACTATGGGCAAAAGCACGGGGCTATGGCTTGCCCGAAGAAGAAGGAGATTCTAAAAAGAAAAACTAAGTGAATTAGGAGGGTTAATACCTCCTATGCCCAAGCGACAAAAGCCACTCCCGCAAAAACCATAGAATATGTCACACCAAAGACTTACCTGAAGGTTGGTAATAAAAACTCTACCAAAATCCTCACGTGCTTTTGTACGCTCACGTGAGGAACCTCAACAACCTGGGCTGTTTGGCAATTGAGCTAAATACCATGCTCAGAAAGAATGGACTTGAGGAAATGTGGTTCCCGGTCAACCCTCCATCGGGAAACGTCCTGCAATTGCATTACCAACCCGAGGAAGAAGCCCCAGCGACGCCGTTTCCAGCAAATGAAGAAAGATTGGAAGAAAAAGAACACCAGGAAACATCTCAAGCCCCTCAAAAATCCACAAATTGAGACCCAACAATAGCGGCCAGAAGGAAACGGGACAAACAAGACAAAAAGGCTGCCAGGAGAATAAAGCAGGCTGAGGGTAATCTCTCAAGCTCCGCATCCTCCTCAGAAGACGAAGAGAGCAGGTCCAACCCCCAAAAGAAACAAAGAGATCGAGAAGCAAAAGCAGAGGAAAGGCTTCCCAACAGGCCATAGAATATGATGGAGAAGAATTGAAAATGCAGTTCTACAGAACTGATCTGACCCCATTCCCAGCCCCCCCCCCCCAGCATTAGGAAGATTGTTGAAGAGGTAAATACGGGTCAACTATAGTGGACATACGATGCGCAGGGTCAAGAAGCAGCAGTAAACGAGGCGCTCATGGCAGCGAAAATAGAAATGCATAGACTACTGCCTCACCATAAGTGAAGCAGAGTACATTAATATAAAAAACGGAAAAAGGAGACGTGACAAAAAGTAAAGGGGAATACACACACTCACATAAACCACAAACACATCAAACAAATAAAACATTGAAAATACAAACAACACACTAAAAATACTCACACTAAACGTAAACGGATGGGAAGGTAAATCCATTCCCTACGGAAGCATATTCCGTACAGTGGATCCCGACCTGATCCTCATTTCTGAACACGGTGTAAACACAGAAACTAACACAATAAAAATACCAAATTACACTGTGATCACAAAAAAAAACATGCACAAGATCGTTACGACGGCGCAGCCATCGCAGTCAGAATAAATATAACATACAAAACACTACCAGACTTAGAAGAATCATTGGTGGCTGTCGAAATCCCAACCCTAGTGGGAGGCCTAACTGTGGCAGCGGCCTATCAGCCGCCCCACCGTAACTACTTGCCGATTCCGAACTTCTTCAACATCTTCGAGCGCGGAAAAATGTCATTGCTAGGTGGATATCTAAACGCCGGCTGGTTACGGTTGCACCGGCCAAAGGGGAAGGAATCTGGAACTACTCTTTGAAAGAGACAGACTCCAGAGAGTAGGACCGGATTTGCCGACCTACCTAACACATCGTTCGGCAACCGAACCGGACATAGGGTTAGCGAGCGTTAACTTCCCCTTTAACATCAGCAACGAGACCGGACCTGTGGTACCGAGCGACCACATCTCGATACTTACAACAATCTCGCTTGCTCCTATTCTCAAGCCCGTCTCACTTAGGAAAAGCTATGTGAAAGCTAACTGGAAGCTATATAGAGAGATACTCAGCGAATATCAACCAGCTGACCTGGGAGGCGCAAATCTCGAAGAGATAGGTGAGGAGATAAACTCCATCACTAATCTCCTCATTCAAGCCGATGAGAGATGCGTCCACAGGATCTCCTATAAAATGCTCCCTCAACCTAGGTGGACGAATGAGATGAGGGAAATCGTTCGGGAATACACAGAAATATACAAATAAATAGGCATGACAGGCCCAAATCGGGAAAGGACAGCGAGAATGAGACGACTAAGCGAGATCTCCGACCACGGATACTCGAGACACTGCACGGCAAAGAGAGAAATCTCCAAGCTTAACTGGTTTAGAGATCTTGGCTCAGCCAACATTAGGAAAATATACCTGATGTACGTCCGGGCTAAGCTCATCTACCCCGCAGTAGGGACTCAAGCTGCCAACAAGACCTCAATGAGAAAACTCCAACGTGTTCAAAACTCCGCAACCCTATTAATTAGCAAAGCCAGAAGGCGTGACCAACAACGGCAAAGGGATCTTCATAGGAAGAAAAAACTGGACCCTATCAATATCCTCACCCAAATATTGGGTAGAAAGGTCTGGTCAACCCCTACGAATGTTGTTATTCCGGAATTACAGGAAACTTGTGGCAGACTTAATATACCTGCACGACTACGGGAGAAAGGCTTCCGTCGTAGCCAGTTTCCAAGTACTAAGATATGCTCTCAGGAAAACATAACATCACTGTACACATAACAGGAACAATAAAAACTAACGCAGTACAACCAAAACCCAAACAAATAACAACACAGTAGAACAACATAAGGTAAATCGCTGAGCTAAAAGCTATAAAAGGCTTGAATGCTCAACAGAAATCACGTCAAAAATAAGTATACAAAAATTGAAACACTAACAATAAGAAGAACACGCAAACAACACATAGAGAAACAACATATAAAAACACAACTTATCAAAAAACAAGACAAAAAGGAAAAATCTAAAGAAAAGCATAAAGTGAGGCCCTCCTACTATAGCAAAATACCCCCTCCCCACTTTAAATTTCACCCACCTTTATCTACTACTATCCCACCATCTACTAAATTGAGTATTCCATCTTCTTCTTCTATTCTGTCAGATCCTCACTCCACTCATTACATCGGTAAAGGTGGCAAGAACATATCAAAACGCTACGAAGATGATCGAATAAGATCGAAGGCTTAGCAATTTAGTTTGGCTTTTACCAAACACATTCATTTAAAAGAGAGATGAATACTGGACAAGTGATCCACCATCTACAAGATGGAATAAAAAAGATAGTTAGATGAAGAGAAAGTTGCCAAAGGAAATTAATTAAGGCAAAATACACATTGGTCTTCAACAAAATATATATATATTTAAATAACCACATAATGGCATTTTAATAAGGACTTTAATGACGTTATTTATTTTTATATTTAATAAAGAATTTAGAGAATAAATGGCTAATCCTTTGCAAATTACATTCAAAGACAAGGATTTCAACGATAGATTTTATTTCCCGCTGCAAAGGACAGATAAAAGTTTGAATTTTGTTGTCAGGCATCCATACAAAACTTATTCACTGTCATAAATAAAGACATTTGTTTGTTCTTAACAGGTATTCACTCCTTAATTGATGATGTTAGGTTAGGTTTGCAAGCAAATCATCTCTATAAATTTCACATCGAAGTTTTCACCCGTTAACTCCTGGTAACTCATCTAGTATTTTCTATGCGGATATTAGTGGGGTGATAGTGAGTCGGGGTACAGCTAAATCCAGTCCCTTCTCGTATTAATGGGCTATAAATCTTCGCCGAACGGCAGACTTATGTACTCCAATTCCCGTGCTTTCGAGGCATGTGCGTTCTCCGCACAGCCAGGGCCGGATTTATGTATGGGCAACATGGGCAGCCGCCCAGGGCTGCATGTAAAGCCGACGGCGAAAAAGACAAGGGGGGTGGGAATGCGACCACCTAGTACGGAGGGCGACCCTACTTTTTCTATCCTAGTTAATTTTGGGGGGTTATTTATGGTTGTTATTGTATATAGTTTGTGTACTTATTTAGTATTTAGAAATATATATTTGTTGTTGCACGTCTAAGCAATGATAATTATGTGTTATTGTTCCAAATCGATGAATATAATAGTAATAAACAAAATAATAATTGCTGCCAACTGTTTTAGGGGAGGCCCAAACGGTTCTTCCAGGGCGCAATACCTGCCAGAACCTCCACGGCTCACAGCAAACCCCGCCAGCAGTCAAATTCTTGAAAATTTAGTTGCAAGGATAAATTACAGACAACATTTTCACAGTAAAACTAAATTTAACCCAAGAAATCATCGACAATTACACAAAATGAAATATTCTGTTCTAGCTAATATCTTTAGAAACAGTAACTATGAAAAGAAAATTTAGAAACATTCTTTCCAAAGGTTAGGTTAGGTTAGGTTAGGTTAGATCAGGCTAGGTTAGGTTGACCAATCGCCGGTATCATTGTTGTCCTTTGGATTCTCCACACATTGTCCTTTGTTGTCTTTTGATTATAAATCTTATGGAGCTGGTTTTTGTGAGTTTAAATATGATTCCGCTAATTACTAACCCACTACTTATTTAAACCAATTTAACAAATAGGTACTTAGAGAGGTGTTTCGTCGGGGAGAATTTTAAGCAGCAAGATATTTGATTATATTTGAATATTTAGTAATTAAAAGAGAGGAACCATGAGTAAAAAGAATTTGGGAAAGGTGACACGAATCTGACCATTAAATCCAAGTTTGAGATCGAAGGGAAAAGTGGTAACTTAAAAAACAACAACATTCAAACCGGGCTTAGAAAGCATCCGGAGGGGGGAGGGGGTCCCCTTCGACTGCTACAAAATCGTTTGATCTAATGACCTATCCATTGATACTTGAAAACCATGTGCAGATTTATTTGAGTGAAGCAATTAGGAGTTCTGTATCCAGTAATTGAGTGAGTTACCCAACAAAACTGACCGTTTCTATTTAACAATACAAAACTGAGTCTCTTAAGTATTTGCAGGGTAACCTTTTTAGTTCGCTAACTAGTCTTAATACCAACGAGGGCATAAAGTTTGTAAAGAGAAATTTGTAAAAAAAAAGGGGGGGAGGGGTGAAGATAGAGGAAGTAAAAATATATGGAAGATAAGGTAAAGTCGAAGACGAGCTGGGCCGGGTGGGTGGGTAAACTGCTACACACGGCCCTCTCGCGAGGGAAAAAATATATATATATATATTATATATACATATATATATATATATATATATATATATATATATATATATATATATATATATATATATATATATATATATATATATATATATATATATATATATATATATATATATATATATATATATATATATATATATATATATATAAGGCAGTAGAAGGGGAAAAGGGCGGGAAGAAAGCAGGTATTCTCCCCCGCCCCATCCTCCCTTTAGCGAAGAAGAAGGGCTAATATCTCCCAGCACCACTACACACTCACACTCTCTGCTCTGACCAGGAATGAATGGACGAAAGCAGGCTGGCGACTAACTTGCAAAATCAGTCGCCCATTAAAAAAAACAATGGGGCCGAGAGGGCGTGTCACTTCTTCAGGTACTAGGTGTAATAGTCTACGCAGAACACTACCTAGCGGGAAAGAAAAGTGACAAAGTCACACTGCGTAATCTATGGCCAGCCAGTACACCTAAATATTAGCCTGCAAATATGAAGGAAGTGGATTAAAAGTGACAGCGTGAAAGCTTGTGAGATTGTGAAAGTAATAACGTAAATGCACACCAACATTTATTCTCTCTTTTTCAGGACATCGCTGGGTATGGAACCGACAGAGAGAAGAAGCCATTTTGCAATGCTTTTACAGGTATCTGGTTTTCAAGGATAAAGTTGTGGTAGTCTACTTTCCTTTTCTCTCGAGTTACCATTTGGTTCATTGGAACATTTAATGCCTCATGAATGTTCGTGTTAAGTCAGTCTCCAAACTCATGCGTCTGGCTACATTGTCTTTGTATAACACTCACGAAAAACTTACAAATATTATGGGAAATTAACTGTAATTAACACTGCATCATGGTTCGTTGCTAAGGCCCGCGCTTCTCTTTTGAGAAATCGAGGGAATTAATAAAATGTTCAAGAATGGCAAACTTGTGTAAAGGAAAAACATATCTTCCAACATCCAAACGCTCAAGGTACGAAGAATGTCGTAGACCTGTCTGTACAGCATACATATTGAAACAACGATGAAATATACATGACGGTCCTGGTGGCCACCACCTACATGTAAGTGAAATATACACCTTGGGAAATGATTATCCTGCGAATAATTATCGACAGCCAATCTGCAAGTACGAGTGGACATCTGTCTACCACTTTGACCTACAAAAGTCCCTATCACTTGAAAGAATTGTTGGATGTGGGAAGAGTAAAGGTCATCTGTAGTGATGACTGAAAGCAAGGGACATACAAACACGGACAAACAGCCAATGCCCAGATCCAAACGTTAGCTGTAGTCAAGGAAAATCGATGAGGCTTGTACAGGTGGCAAACAATGAGGCCGGGGAGGCATATCGCTTCTTCAGGTACTATGTAGGTTTAATAGTCTACGCGGGACCCTACCTAGCGGGAAAGAAGAGTGATAAAATTGCCAATTCTATGGCCACCCAATACACCTGAATATTAGCCTGCAAATATGGAGGGACGTGGTTAGCTGCAGTAAAAGAAATCCCTCATTTCAGATTAGAAGGGCGAAAATATATGCTGAAATTCTATTAAGAGAAGATACATATGTAAGAGTGTGTGGCGGTGTTGAAAGGTGAGAAGACCATGTGAAGGATAGATTAATTACAAAATAACTTAATCGGGGTACAAACACCGATCAACATTCAATAAAGATGCATTCTATTCCCCAGTGGAGACCTCCAATTTAGCGCCGGTTCAGAATCAGGGATAAATACACGGTATAACAGCCGTTGAGAACTCAGATGAGGCTATTGTTTACCAGTGGAGGGGGTTGTGATGCGTACCACATCAGCATGAAGGACCCAAATGGGTACAAATGAAGGGTAACCTTGTGCCTGACAGGGTGTACAAGAATGTAAAATACTGAGTAGTTTAGGTAGCTTTGATTCGCACTAAGAGATTATGGATGTTGAGAGATGTTTGGAAGGAGAGTTTTGCTCCCTCTGGATACGAGAAGCGTTGCAAGAGACTGGTGAACCATCGTTGCACATCTTTCACACAGGCAAATATTATCCATTCCCAAGTGACCAAAATATTTGCTAAAAACATTTTCCAATACTCCAAGATGGGGGGAGGGGTTGGAGTTTAAACTTTTCTGGGGGTCTCCCGCGAGGGCAAAGGCGCCGAAATCTACTCAATGCTATGGTAACCAAAAAATACCATTACAAAGTATATTAAAAATGAGGAACATTCCACGTAATGGATTATAGAAATAATTATCACTATTTTCAAATACTTGGAAAATAGTTTTTAAAAAAATGTCATATTTAATTATAATTCAATATGACATTTTTAGTCGCGTGGACGGTCCGTAGGTCAGCCGGGCAGATGGTAAACATTTTACTTTTCAATGAGTTTCTTGGCAATAATATCGTAACTACTCGGCCGATTCTAACGAAATTTGAAACCCTTATGTTGTTTTACATTCTCTTTCGAATGATATAATTACCAAAGTCCTTTCAAAGGTAGTCGGGAATTATTGAAAGTTTTGAAGGTCATAAGTCAGAATAATTGAGAACACGTTTGAATTATTTTATGTTTGCTGCTGTTACAAAGCAAACAGGAATTAACCCTCTGCACTTATTAACTGGGCATGAGCAGCGTAGCAATGGAGATAATTTGGTCCTTCATTATCCTCTTTTTTTACTCTCTTTCTAAATATGAGACCCAAAAGAAAATTAAAGAATGTGTAAAGATGTAATCAGAGAAAAAAATACATTAGAAAGCACAAACATTCAGATCTATTATTATTTTTTTGGACCAAATTCTTTGAGATAATTGCCATCACGTCTAACACATTTATGACCTCATATGCGATTTGAATGGAACCGTAAGAAAGCTCAAATCCAAACGATATGTTGATGGCAATTTATCTCTGTTAATTTACACATACACATAACAAGGTCAACAGACCTAAGTCGCGTGCTCTCGATTATTCGAATAATTTTGAAAAAAATAACAAATATCATCTGACCTTCAAAACTTTCAAAAACTAATTGAAACATAAAATGCTTACCAACCGACCGACCGACCGAATAGAGTCGCGTGCAGACGACTAACAAAAACAACATCTTCCTCTTTCTAATGGTATTTTCCTGTCTATCCAAATCTTCCTCTTCCTAATGGTATTTTCCTGTCTATCCAAATCTTCCTCTTTCTAATGGTATTTTACTGTATATTTAAATCTTCCTCTTTGTAATGGTATTTTCCTGTCTATTCAGATTTTTCTCTTTTTAAGGTATTTTCCTGTCTATTCAAATCTTCCTCTTTCTAATGGTATTTTCTTGTCTATTTAAATCTTCCTCTTTCTAATGGTATTTTCCTGTCTATTCAAATTTTTCTCTTTCTAAGGGTATTTTCCTGTCTATTCAATCTTCCTCTTTCTAATGGTATTTTCCTGTCTATTCAAATCTTCCTCTTCCTAATGGTTTTCCTTGTCTATTCAAATCTTCCTCTTCCTAATGATTTTCCTTGTCTATTTAAATCTTCCTCTTTCTAATGGTATTTTCCTGTCTATTCATTTTTTTCTCTTTCTAATGGTATTTTCCTGTTTATTTAAATCTTCCTCTTTCTAATGGTATTTTCCTGTCTATTCAAATTTTTCTCTTTATAATGGTATTTTCCTGTCTATTCAAATCTTCCTCTTCCTAATGGTATTTCCCTGTCTATTCAAATCTTCCTCTTTCTAATGGTATTTTCCTGTTTATTCCAATCTTACTCTTTCTAATGGTATTTTCCTTTCTATTCAAATCGTTACACATTATTGAAGGCTCATTCAAGTCTCAAATTATCTGGACACCTTTTCTACATCTCGAGAGGTTTTGAGATTGAACCATGAGTTTGTTTAAAAAATTTTGTCCATAACACTCTATTTAACATGTGAAAATGTCCCGGAGATATCCTAGTACTTTTTTAAAGTTTGACAATGACCATGTTTGTTACTTTAATTATTCAAAATTTAAAAGAAAATTTACACTTTTTGAAACTAAATATGATTATCGAATGTTTTTGATTTATTTTTTTTTTAAACAAAAAGAATTACTCATGGTAACAGTCATAAAAAATAAGATGTATTCAAATTATGGCCTGCTGTATTTTTGTTGTTTCATATATTCCAAGGTTTTATTGAGTTTCAAAAATAGATTTTCCATTTTAGTCGTTAGCAGGAGGAAATAGCTCCTACACGGTGTTCCCTAACCTGGAAAACCTGGAAAAGTCAGGGAATTTATAATTGTTCAGGGATAACTTAAAAAAGTCAGGGAATTTTGACTTATTTACTGTCAATTTTTTAAAACAGGGTGGGTAACAGGTACTTTTTTCAAGTGGTACTTTTAAATATGCTAGGGGCAAAACTCGCTTTCTTTTCTATTATTGCAAATCAATTTGAAGGATTTTTGACAAAATTTCAGAAAGATCTCCCATTGACACCATTCCCTTATGAGGAACCTTTTTGGTTACTAAAATATATTGGCAAAAGAATTCTGAAACGAAGTATATGAGGAAAATAGTAGTTCTTGTAGTGCTTTACTAAAAGCTGATCTTTACAAAGGTGATAATCTTTGACATTTCAATGATATAGATTTGTCATTTACTACAAACGGCTATTAGAAACTCGCCAAGACGACCAACTAATGAAGAAATAAAGTTGTTCAGAAAAGATTGCTTGATTTTCTTTCAGAATACCATCTTAAAAATAATAGAACGATCCCTCCCTTGCAATTTAGTATAGTTAAAGGCTTCATCTCCATTTCTCCAAAGGTCACGATGTCATCTAAAGTAAGCTGTCAAAAACTTGATTTATTGTTAGAAAACCTTATTAAAGTAAATCGCCTAACAGCAATAGAAACAGATTCCATAAAAGAATCTCATTCTAGATTGATTGAGAATACGTTTGTTAAAGAAATATGTCGTAATATTCATTTTTCTCCACAATTTTTAATCGGTTAACATTACAAATGATTATCTAGATTTTGTAATATGATACTTACAATGTTTCATGGCAATGCCTCAGTTGAGAGAGGACTTTCAATAAATAAATATTGCCTGGACAGTAATTTATATGATCAGTCATTAGTTGCAAGAAGAACTGTGATGAAATCAGAGAGACGGATTGGGACCCGCCTTGTTTTGAAATAGACAAACGGTTGTTATTAAGCTGTCGTAATGCTTGTGGATATTATAAGGATTACCTGGAGGAACAAAAAAAAATGCAGCTGCGAGTAAAAGGAAAGCAATGGAAGAAATAAGAGAATTTGAAGAAAAAGAAGAAAATAATAGAATAAAGAAGTTCAAATCCTAGAGGACCAAATTCTAACCTGGAAAAAATATTTTGGGGGGAATTATGACTTTCTGTATATAACTTGTATATTGTATAACTTAATATATATATTTTTTTTATTAAATATAAAACAAAAGAAAGAAAGCAGAGCATGATTTTTTATTGCTAAAAAATTGAATTTGGTTTCTTATTTCTTTATTATTATTATTATATATTATTAGAAAATTCTTTTGTACCAGGTTGGTATGGGGTGGGTCCTGGTGGGCTTTCTTTTATATTTATAATTTTAAAAATATTTTGATTCTTTACCAGAATTTTATGTAGGTCAGGGAAAAGTCAGGGAATTTGAAATTGGAATTTCAGAGGACATCCTGTCCTAGGCCCTAAAATCGAGGAAGGCAAAATTAAATTATTACTGCAAATATAGACCGAAAAAGTGAGTTTTATTATTTTTTTTTCCGTATTTCTAAAGAATTTCGATACAAGTTTGTTTTGTCTTGCTTTTAGTCCTATAAAATTAACATGAATCTGAAAAATACCAAACCCTGCTCGAGTTGTGTATTTTCATGGTGTGTTTTCCAACTCAGACCTTAACCCTTCGCTTCATTGAGGTGGCAACAAATATTTTCCAGTGATTTTTTTCCTCTTTTTCCATAAATTTCCCATCTTTTCACCATTTTACCATGAATTCATATCATTCGGTTGGACAGGGTGCGGCAAAAAGCGTTCCAGTCCCGAAGGTCTGACAGCGGCCACCGATGTGGAATTGGACGAGTTGGCGCGGCATGTGTTGGCTGAGGCGAGGCTTTGGGAACAACTTCAGAGTAAAGTAAGTCTTGTTTTTTTAAGTTCATCTCCTATCAAGAACCCTGTGGAGCGACCATTAGCGATCGGAGATCTCGCTAGTCCTAGTGTTAATAAGCGTTGTTTTCTGAAGTTCAGGTGTCGGGTACAGTCTCAGGCGAGAGCGGACTCAACCGCCAGCGCGCGGAGAGGTCTGCCCACCGATTGGTAGACTTGTTATGCTTTCCCCCGCGGTGATAGTTAGATCTTACACATAAGCAATCACAACATGGTTGCCTTTCCTCTCTCGTATTCACAGCATAACACACACACACACAATCTTCTCTTCTGTTCGAAGGGAATCCTACCGATTGCTAGTGGGACCCACACACCCCTAACATGGAATGGGTTTCTCATTACCCGTCAAAAGCACTAAGTCCCCCCCCCCAATCCTACAGACTCCCAAAGAAGACCGGATATCGGCGCCCCCGGCTCACTAGTGATTGTCATTCTAACCTTTATGCTAGTTTCATTAACCGTTCAGGGAGGAGTCCCTCATGACCAAAAACTAAAGCTTACAGAAACAAGGACCAGCAAAAACCCTTTGATACACTCAAGGCCAGCCCGATCACCACAAACGAAGTTAATCTACCACTTACTTGTTAATCTGCCACTTGTTTTTGTTTTGTTTTTTTTTCAATCTAAGTTATCTTCAGTTTGACTTGAGTTTTAGTTAGTGTAAATAATCGTGTTTAGTTTTCTGGCTACTCATTTTAGTGTGAATTATATTATGTCTTGTCTACTAAATTAAATCATTAGTTGTTTGATTTCCAGCTAATATCTATATTTCCGTCTAGTTTTTAGTGTCTATTTATACTAATGCTCAATTTATTTTGCTTTGTTTAAAGTTTTACTTTTAATGTTTCACTTTGTCATTTCATTTGAACTTGTTTTTTCGTTCATTTTTCGCCTAGTTTTACCGGCGTATTTATTATCAAATAATGTCTAATACATACGAAAATGTGTATTAGAATGTATTTCTTTAATACTATAACCACTGAACTGAAAGTGTGACAAGAATTGGTCAGAAACGTATGATTCTAATAAAGATTGATTATCAACAAAAAATCGCCCCGTGCCCCCTACTACTAGAAAAACTAATTGCCTCTGACTGGATAAAAACCTACATTTCGTTATTCAAAAGGCTTCCTGAATCAACCTTTTGGGGGGTTGAGGATGGTGGGTCAGTCAATAAGCGTCGTGGTTCTAAAAGCCATGAGCGCATGATGACACCGGTTTGAATCCACAACTTTATTTCACCTCCATATAGCGGTTAAAATAGTCTTCCCTCTTTTCTCCGTTTCTAAATTTCCCATTTTCTTTCTTAAGCTTTTAAGGGTCACGTAATAGTAGCAGAAATACACGTTGTTGCCTGGGTAAAATGTGCGTTCGTAAATAAAGTAAGACGGATTTGATTGTTTTCTTTTTTATTCTTCACAAACAATATTCTCATTCTATGAACTAAACTTAATCTTGTTCAGCAACGATACAGATTACTTTTGCTTCTAAATCTAGAGCAAACAATTTAGAATTGACCATAACAAAAGCAAGATTCCTCTAATTGCAACTATGCCACCAATAAAGTCTCGCCTTACGATTTTATTTTTAATTCATATTGAAAAACTTACACTGATTGGGAAATGTCGTCTTCTGAATATAAATGGCAATTGTGATCCTAATTGATTTAGGGTTTTTCTGTGAACAAAGACATCATCTCCTTTTCCACTTCCAGTAAGAATGGTTGCCTCTATGACATGTGGCATCAAATTCTTTACAACCAGCCAAGTGCCATTACAGAGATTTGTTGGATCCAAATTGCGCAACAACATTATTTAGATTTACTACCTTCAGTTCAAGTTGGTGAGGAGGTATTTCAAGAGATTCTCGAGAGTTGCGAAACTTTGTGGAATAATCGATTATCATTTAACAACAAGGAGTAACAACAAGAAAAGAAGGTACCCTAGGAGACCTTACAGTCCATTCAAGGAGGGTACCTTTGGACTAGCAATCGAGCGGGCATATGGCTGCTCAATTTTTTTGCGTCCCTAAACGGCTACTTTTCAAGACCTTGTCTAGTCTTGACTTGAACTGGTCAACAGATTCACTGTTGACAACTTCCACTGGAAGTGCGTTTCACATACTGCAGATACTGTAAGTGAAAAAATTTCAGACACAGATTGCGCTTTTAACGCTTCAGTTCAAGTTTAAAGCCGTGATTGCGCGTTCTGTTCTTACTCAGTGTAAAAATATCCCGGTAGTCAACATTGTCGAACCCTCGAAGTATTTTGAAAACTTCGATGAGCTGACCACGCAGTCTACGGGTTTCCAGCGAGAACAGATCTAATTCCCTTAGTCTATCCTCAGAACTTTTATGTCGGATAGAGGGAATCAGCTTGGTTGGCCTGGCTTGTACGCGTTCCAATCTCGCAATGTCCTTTCGCAATGAAGGACTCCAAAATTGTACGGCATACTCCAGGTGCGGTCGGACAAGTGAGTTGTACAGGCACAGTACAATCTCTTGGTTCCTATAACCAAAATGGCGCTTAATATAGCCTAGCATCCTTTGGGCCTTTTTCTCCGCCTCAATGCACTGTTTCGAGAACTTGAGGTCACTAGTGATTGTTACACCCAAGTCCTTCTCAGTGTCGGTGGATTCAATAGCAGTGTCCTTAAGGATATACTGAGATTGGGGGTTTCTGTGGCCGATATGCATCACTTTGCATTTCCCCACGTTAAAAGGCATTTGCCACGTGTCCGACCACTCTCCAATCTTCCCAAGATCTTCCTGCAGGCGGGCAGTATTTCCATCCTTTGCAACGTTCATACCAAGCTTGGTATCGTCGGCAAATTTGGAAATCTTGGCAACCATGTCACCGTCCATGTCGTTGACGTAGATGATGAATAGTAGTGGTCCCAGGACAGAACCTTGAGGCACCCCGCTAGTAACGGGCACCCACTCAGAAGACTGTCCATTCACCACCACCCGTTGCCGTCTGCCACTTAGCCAGTTTTTTATCCAGCCGGCTACCTTTCCGTCTATGCCAAGCGCTCGCACTTTTCGGAGAAGGCGGCGGTGTGGTACCTTATCAAAGGCTTTCTGAAAGTCTAGGTAGACCACATTCACCGCCTTGGCCCGATCGTGCTCACTGAAAACAAAGTGGAAGAATTCTACAAGGTTCGTCAGGCATGACCGTTGCCTTCGGAAGCCGTGCTGGGAACTCCTCAGTAGCAGGTTTGACTCTAAATACGACGTCACTTTGTCCACCATGATGCTTTCCATGAGTTTACCGACTATCGAAGTCAGACTGATAGGTCGGTAGTTCGACGGTTGGTTACGATCTCCTTTCTTGAAGATTGGAGTCACCTCCGCCTCACGCCAGTCTCTAGGAACGCATTTGGTCCGGATTGACATGTTGAAGATTGCGCTCAGGTGTCATGACACTTGATCGCGCACTTCTTTCAACACTTTAGGTAGAAACCCATCCGGGCCAGGTGACTTATTCGTCATTAGGTCACTGATCTTCTTTTTGATTTCAACTTCGGTGACGTCCATATCCTCCAGCTTTTCCCCCGAGTAGGAATCTGTCGGCTGGGGGATGGGACCACATTCTTCAGTAAACACTGAAGAGAAGTAGTCGTTGAGGAGGTTAGCATTTTCTGAATCTGAATGCTTTAATGTCCCCTCCTCGTTTCTCAAAGGGCCAATCGTTCGACGGATTGGTTTACGGCTGTTTACATATCCAAAGAACTCCTTGGGATTCTCTTTACAGAGTCTCGCCACTCGGAGTTCCTCAGACCGCTTAGCCGCCCTTATGCTGGACTTCACTCTCCTGGCTAGCCTCCGGTATTCTATTCGTCAAAGTTACCCGAGATCTTCGATTGCCGGTACACAGTTCTCTTCTCCCTAAGCAGTTGGCTGATTTCTCGATTAAACCACTTAGGTTGAACAGAAGACAGACGGGGGCATTTGAGAGGGATAAAACGTGATTGAAGACTTATGAATGTGGTTTTGAAACTATTCCACGAGTCTTCAACAGCATCGCACACTTCTAGCCTAACGTCAGTCAGTCCAGCTCGAAGGCTTGCAAAGTCTGCTCTTCTCAAGTCAAGTTTTTTTGATTGACTGGCAACAGGCCTTACCTTTGGGATCTTGAAGGTAAATCTAACTAGCTGGGGATCACTGCCACCGAGCTCTTCGCCTACAGAGAGATCCTCAACGATATCATCCTCAGAGGTGAAAACCAAGTCGAGGATATTGTCTCCTCTCGTCGGTTCTCTGACCCATTGAGTGAGGAACTCGTTGTTGGCGAACTCTAAGAGTAGCGCGCTCTCGCCACAGGCTGCTCTGGTTTCCCAGTCAACTTGGCTGTTGAAATTGCCCATGACGATGCACACTATGCCTTGAACCAGCTCACGCAGCAGCTGGTACAGTTCCCTGTCCTTCTCAACAGGTTGGGAAGGGGGTCTGTAAAGCACCAGGGTCCTGTATCTGACAGGACCGATCTCTAGGTCAACGCCTAGGAGCTCGTGGTCGGATATAACGTTGGAGTTCGTAGATTTGATTGTATCCTTGACATACAACATTACATCGCCACCCTCTCTGTCTGGCCTATCTTTGTGGTTGAGTTGGTAGCCAGGAACCGTGAATTCGCCTTCAAAGTCTCGGTTTGAGGTTTTTATCCACGATTTTGTTATGGCTACCATTTCGGGTTCTTCCGTCGCTACGAGGACACGGAGCTCAGGAAACTTGTTCCTGATTGACCTCGCATTGAACAGAAGAACTTTCAGGGAGTCCCCTAATGTAGGACTCCCTATACTCTTCCGTTTTCCGGCTTCTTGTTTGTCGCGGTGGCACCATTTTTGACAACCTCCGAAAAGGTTGTTTGGGGAGTGACTCGGGCGTACTGGCGTACGTCCGCCTTCTCAATGGGCCGGACACTCCTTTGGGTGCGCTCCACGACATCCTGGATGAGGTTGGCTAGGAACGCCTTGCCCTTAAAGGAGAGGTGCACCCCGTCCCTTTGGTAGAGGTCTTTTCTACCATAGAATATGGCGTACGAGTCGACAAAAAAGACACCGTCCGCCGTACAGAGGTCTGCAAGGTGCCTGTTTAGCGACATGTTCCTCAAGTGGGCAGTCCGGCTTGGACCCCACCTCGGGAGCATCCCCATCACGACGCGTCTGTGGGTTTTCAATCCACAGTCGTCGACAGCGCCTATAATTTCCTCATAATCTCACCTGTAGGGCCTACCCTACCTCCTCTGAGGTAGAGGTCGTTGCCACTTACCATAAGGGCAACGACTGAAGTCTCTGAAATCTGAGACTTCTCGGCCTCAGCTCTTACCTGCTTATTCCCACAGCCTGGGAGGCAGCTCACCTTAACGCTTGTGCGAAGGCGGGCCGCTAGCAGGGGCTTCAGACCCCGTGCTTGAGAATCACCAATAAGGGTGACTCTTGCACATTTGTCTGCGGACGACTTAGTCTTTCCTTTCGGAGGCGACTTGTCGCTTTCCTCTTGTATCTCTAAATTTTTCTTCATCTTCTTCTTATTCTTCCTCTTATTCTTCTTCTTGACTTCCTTTGTTATCTCTTCTTTTGTTTCCCGTTTCTCTTCTTCTGCTTCTACTTTCTCTTTCTCTGTTTCCACTTTCTTTTCTTCTCTTTCTACTTTCTCTTCTTCTCTTTCTACTTTCTCTTCTTCTCTTTCTACTTTCTCTTCGTCCCACCGACTCTCTATTCATTCGTCCCACCGACTCTCTACTGAAAAGACGTGCTCGCTCTGTGCTCCCGCTAATTTCACTGTGCTCAGAATTTATCGTGCCTCTGCTACTGAATACTTTTATATATATCTACTGTGCCTATTCAATATTCGTCGCCGTATTATAAAGTTCGATCTTTCAATAACCGTATACAGTATATTAGCTTGTGCAGCTTGTTTTCTAAATTAGTGTGAATTAAAAAAAAAAAAAAAAAAAAAACACCCCGACAATGCCCGTTATAAAGATCGAATGCTCAAGGTGCGCTGCTTCATTTAATAAGGAAATTTACGTTCCCTCGAACCTTGAGCAAATTAGAATATGTCGCTTTTGTATGTTGAACGAAGCGTTTGAACGCAAGTTGTCAAGTGCGATCAGCGAGATCAAACTTGAATTAAATACCGTTGCAAGGGATGTGATCTCGACTAACCGTAAAGTCGATGAATTAAATTCCAAACTAGATTCTGCTATTCACGACATGCGCGGGAGGGAAAATAGTAATAGAGATAGGCGGCCTGCAAATTCGAATCATCAGGTAATTGTTGACGAGCAACAACGAATTTTAAACTCGTTTAGGCCTCAGGATTCGCAATTTCGAAGTGTTAGAAATGGGGCTAGACCAACGAGGGATCAGAACTTCGTTTTACCCTGTTCGAACCCTTTCGCGTTGCTAACTCCTATCGAGGGGGAAGAGGAAACCGTTTTAATGGGGGACTCCTTAATTAGAAGGCAGGATCAGGAGTTTGCTGCGCGTAACCCTTCTAAGCGTAAGCGCTTTTGCTATCCCGGTGGCCGCATTAACAACGTGGCCGCCGAGATCGAGAAATTGGAAGATACGCGTGGTGAACGAACGATCATCACGATGGTAGGGGGCAACGACGTCCATAGGTATGACAGCACCCCGGAAGATATAGTTTATCGTGCCAGAACCATGATAGATACGGCGAAATCCAAAGCAACCAACGTGGGAATTATTGGTGTTCTCCCCCGACTTAAATCCACGTTGCGCCTCCAATCTAGAGCAATCTATACTAACGAATGTCTTAAGCGGTTGTGTCGAGAAACTGGTGTTAGCTTTTTTAACGTATGGGATTCATTCCAGGACCAACCGTCACTTTTCCAAAAGGACGGAATTCACCTAAGCGATGTGGGTAATAGTCGGCTGGGTAGGATCTTAGACGAGTCCGTACGTAGCATTTTAGGTAGGAGAGTTGCGCGGCCACGTGATGCCGATGCGCAGGGCCGGCCCGCGCGTGAAGGGGGCACTATCGACGGGGTGCAGGGAAACGGAACGGATCTGAGTGTTATAGAAGAGTTAACGTAAAGCGCAAACTGGGATGACTATATGCGAATGTTCGTAGCTTAAAAAATAAAATTGCCGAAATAAAAGCCGTTATCCTAGAGGGTGATTTCGACCTCGTATTCCTAAGTGAAACATGGTTAGACACTCATACGGGGATCAGTGTTTGCGAGTTCGATATAGCGGGGTACAAAATTCATTACAGAAATAGACAAACCGGTAGAGGAGGGGGCGTATTAATGTATATAAAAGTGGATCTAAACGCCATAACGATGGACTCGTCTAAGGATGATATGCGAAGTGATGCTTTATTAGTCCAGCTAAGTTTAGATGCTATAAATAAAATTAACTTAGTCGTAGTATATCGTCTGCCTTGCCAATTGGAAAGAGAAGATGCTGCACTTTTCGATACGCTTACGTCTTGGATTAGAAAAGGGACCACATTAGTCTGCGGCGATTTTAATTTACCTAATGTTAACTTTAGCAACCTTACTTCTGATAAACCGGGGGAGAGGCTATTAAACTTTATGTTGGAGAATTTTCTCGTACAAAAAGTGGAAGAGCCTACTCGTGATAGCAATATTCTTGATTTAATCATGGCAACCGATGAGTCATTGTTAGAAAACGTACGTGTGGGTGAACATTTAGCTTCCAGCGACCATAATGCGATTAGATTCGAACTAAACACCTGCGTAGAAGTTAGAATGAGTTCGCAGCTCATCCCTCGTTTTGGTAGCTGTGATTTCGATATTTTTCGCGAAAGGATTAAGGATATAGACTGGGGAATACGATTCGAGAACAGGTCGGTAGGAGAGATGTACGCAGAACTTCGATGTACGCTGCTTCGTGTGAATTCTGATTTGGTTAAGTATGTGCGTAAGAGCGGGAAGTCGGTGAGAGCTCCGTGGCTTAGTCCGTTAATACTACGCTTAATCCGGGACCGAAATAGAAAATTTAAAATTCATAAAAACAATGGGTCAGTTATAAGTCGGCAAAATTACATAGATTCTCGTAGGGAAGTTAAACGTGCGGTCAGAGATGCGAAGAGGAAGTATGAAATAAACCTCGCAAAGGATTCGAAGAATGAACCGAAACGGTTTTATGGGTACGTAAATAATAGGAAACCCGTAAAAGGATCGATAGGGCCGATCAAAGATAAGGATGGTCGTTTGACTGAAATTCCGACAGAAATGTCCAAAATTTTAAATGAGCATTTTACGAGCGTGTTTACTGTGGAAGATTCTTCCGAATTGGAATCGTTAATTGGGGAAGTTCGTAGTGCTGATAATTGCATATCCGATGTAACTATAAATGACGAGGAAATCCTTAAATTTATTAAGCTAATGAAAAAGTCGAAATCTCCGGGCCCCGATGGGGTATATCCAATTCATTTAAAGGAGCTTCAAAATGAACTCGTTAAGCCATTGCGTGAAATTTTCAATCGCTCATTAGAGGATGGCGTAGTTCCGTTGGATTTCAAGCGAGCAAACGTTACACCTATATTTAAGAAGGGGAATAGATTTGAAGCAACGAATTTTCGGCCTATTAGTCTAACTTCGGTAGTTGGGAAGCTTTTAGAATCTGTAATTAAAGATAGAATAGTGAGCCACCTCGAGGCAAATAAGCTGATTAACGATACCCAACATGGATTTAGGCGTGCGAGATCGTGCTTGACTAACTTGCTCGAATTCTTCCACAAAATGATTTGCGTGTACGATGAAAGCAAAGCTGTAGACTTTAAAAAGGCGTTCGACACCGTCCCCCACCAAAGGTTATTAATGAAAGTTAAAGCGATTGGGGTGACTGGTAAGATTTTAAACTGGATTAGAAATTGGCTGAAAGATCGCTCGCAGCGGGTGGTAATAAATGGGGAATGTTCAGATTGGGCCAGCGTTAGTAGTGGGGTACCGCAGGGCTCTGTTTTAGGCCCTTTATTGTTTTTAATTTATATTAACGATTTAGATAAAGGCATACTTAGTCGGATTTCGAAATTTGCGGACGACACGAAGCTGGGCAATCGTGCCTATGTAAGATCGGATGTCGATAAATTGCAGGGGGACCTAAACTCGATTGCCAATTGGGCGGACAAGTGGCAAATGGAATTTAATTTAAGCAAATGCAAGGTAATGCACTTGGGTTGCCATAATTTAAGAGTAGAATATACCATGAAAGGCCAGTCCTCGACGCGGTTAAATTAGAAAAAGACTTGGGAGTATTAGTCTCAGACGATTTTAAATTCTCGAAGCAATGCGCGGATGCGTGTAAAAAAGCAAATCGCGTTTTGGGTTATATCGCGCGTAATTTCACCTTCAAATCTAAGGATGTAATTTTACCTTTATATAAATCCCTTGTGCGGCCACTTCTCGAATACGCTGTTCAATTTTGGGCTCCATATTTAATGAAAGATATCGCGCAATTAGAAAGAGTGCAGCGTAGGGCTACGAAATTAATTCCAGAGCTGAGGAATAGATCATACGAGGAAAGGCTCAGGGCTTTAGATTTGCCATCGCTAGAACGCAGAAGATTACGTGGCCAGCTAATAGAAGTATTTAAAATACTAAAGGGTTTCTCAAACGTTGACTTTCGCAATCTGTTCGAACTGGATCATAGGGGAAATACTCGTCAGCACGGGTTAAAATTAGTGAACAAGCGTTTTAACACTAGTATAGCCCAAAACTATTTTACATTTAAAGTTACTCAAAATTGGAATCGGCTGCCCACCCACGTAGTAGATAGCACTTCGGTTAATATGTTCAAAAATCGTCTCGACGTGCATTTGAATAGTTTAAATATAACGCATTTGAGCACTGTGAATTTAAACGTCCTTGCAGAGAGAGAGTTTGGAGCGGAGGTTTAAGGATATGAAATTATGATGACTAAAAATGATGCCGGCGATTCTCTGCATGTGTAGCTTAGATGTCCCATTTCTTTTCCGCCTATCCTATAAGTAGTCTCTATCCCTAAATTAGCTTTTCACCACTAGCAGTCGAGTGGCTGCGGAAGATGAGAAGAAAAACTTTCTATCTCCCCCGACCCCTAGTTTGATTAGTTAAAATTGCACGATAATGTACACATGTAGATAAGTGTGTACAGTAGATAGTATTAAAAAAAAAAAAAAAATTAGCATGTTAGAGATACACTCGTAGATAAGGGTGTATCGTAGTTTTTGATTTAGTGTAGCGGACTAGCCTCGAGCGGACCTTAGGGTCTTTGCTGGTCCTAGATTCTGTAGTTCTGTAGTTCTATTTCTAATTTCTCTTCTTTCTTCTTTCTTTTCTTCTTTTTGGCTCGTTGAGGAAGCCCTTCAGCAGAAGAAATCGGCTGTTGGACGTCGGGAGCCTTCTCGCCTGAGCATCTGCATCTCTCTGTTTTTAAGAGTTGAACTTCCCTTTTAAGGAGGGAGTTCTCCTCCCTCAGTTGAGCGATACTCTCGCCCAGGTGCTTCTCGAGTTCGCAGAAGTCGCAGACACTGACGGCATCTGTGAGTTCCTTGCAACTCCAGCCCCCAAAGTCTTCACTCCATCTGTAGACTTTGCATATTTTGCAGGTTAGCTTTCGAAACGGAGGACTATTCTTCCTTGCCATCTTACAAAAATCTCGGACCATACGCATTAAAAAAGGGTTTTTTGGTTGTGATTTTCTCTCACACTAATCACATCCGCCTATTTCCATGAGGTTTTCGGTCGTTCGGCGAACAGAAACCCTTTGATCAAGCACACCAACCCTAAGGTCTTCCCTGGGCCGGACGTCCCTAATCGTGCCGCAGCTCCCAACTGAGCAGCACGAGAGCCCCAGTGAACTGGTTCTCTGATTTTTCGACAGGGGTGCTTGAGGTGTAACTGTCTTCCTACTAAGCCCTACTAATCAACTAAAAACGGCCAGACTTGAGGCAAATAGTAAAGCTAAGTGCCCACGACTTCATCCGAGATCTTTAGCTGATCTGGCAACCAGCAAGGCACAAAAGCTCTCTCTCCAAAGATCAGTTGAGCCTTTATTCACCAAGTAGCGGTCACAGGGAGCTGGTCAGACAATTACACGTTAGGAGAAAGCTTCTAAGGGGTACCTAGCATTTCTCCATTAATCGTACCCCAAATGCCTAAGATCCCTTCAATCTCAGTCTCTTGCAACCTATGAGTGTTCCAAGGCGTTATTTAAAGAGGTTCCAAAGCCTCTCTTCTCACGCGGCATAAGGGAGCTGGTGAGGCCCTTATTAATAAACAACTTATGTGTAATAGAGATGAAGGGTTTTTTTTTTTATTGGGTTTTTGTTTTGATTTTCTGACAGTTGAAGAGAGTTGGTGAAACTTTGTACTAACAGAATCGAAGAGGTTGGTAGGGGGATGCAAGGATACGCATCAAAGAAGTGGTAGAGAAGTTTGACAACCATTAGTCTGGATCCTAATACAGCTACCTTACTGGCATGGATGACCCTACCGGACTAAAAGTCCCCCAGCTTAGCTAGCTTAACTCAGACAGATCACGCAAGCTCTCTCACCGACGACAAGGTGGTTGTTGACTTCCTGAGAGGATAAAAAGTAGATGTTTATTGATTCTGTAGACAGTGTTGTTCTTCGGAGCCAATATAGCTCGTTCACACAGCCAGTGTAGTTTTTCTAGTTTTACTGAAGATTGGATAATACCTTTACCTTGAAATTATCAATAGTATTAATAACTATGCAAACAGGAGATATTTATATTCCACCATCAGCATCAAGAAGTACTTTGCCATGTCCCAGTGTCAGATTTTTTTTGTAAATTGTGCTGACAGTTGATAACTAAAGAGCTCGGCTCTCATATTTGTGTTTAGAAACAGTGTTTTACTATTTCTACACAAAGAAGATTTTAGGGAAGCCTGGACCTCATCTGCCCTGGTTCCTTTATGGATCATTGGAAGTGTCTGCCTCAAATCACTTTTCAGCAAACGAGTGACACGTCCCATATTAGCCCTACAATCCCTGATGTCTAGCATTGTGCTGCCTATTTCTTCTATAGCTCCCTTATGAGCCATTGAATGAGCGAGGACGGGCGTTAACGTGATGGAGTAGAGATTAGCCTTAATTGTTTGATTGTTGTCTAGTAGTTTGTAATGGATAATTCCTTTTTGGAGGAAGTCCTCATCTCTCTTATTGAGAAATTCTGCTTCCTCGACTTATCTACGAGCGGAGGTGTTTAACGATATGATAAAGGACCCACTTATCATCACTAGTAACAAGCGTGCCTAAAAATGGAGCCTGAAGGTGTCGTGAAAGCAATGCCACGCAGCAAGCAACACGCTGTTGCAGCGGCAAGACCCAGTTTCCAATCACTGGAACCTCTCCACTCCTTTTCAGTTGACGTATGATAATCGTATGGGTTACGTTAAATTGTTTTGCGAATTCTCTATAAGTTGTAGCAGGATTTGGCGTGACAACAGCTTCCAACTCTTCGGAATCAAGTTCTTTTGGACTACCTTCGTTTGCTCCGTCTTTTCGACTGAAATCCCAAATAATGAATAAAATATTTATGACAAATTATTCTTTAAGTAATGCTGGATCACAACAATTCTTGCTAGACAATACTCTTCATCTTTGGTTTTGGTGAATGGACAAACAGGTTTATTTTGCTTCCCACACGTGAAAAACGATATAGGGTAAAACTAATCTGCCTAAGGAGAGACGTGGTGGGGGAGGCAATGCGAATGATATTCCACTAATAAAGAGTGACAACAGGCTGCATTATGAAGTTATTTCAAAACAGGGTCGAGTTTAAATAAGCCATGGGGAATATATATATATATATATATATATATATATATATATATATATATATATATGGAAAATCACGACGTATAGGTGAGAATGGGAGGAGGAAGTAAAAACCCGGAAAATACACTGAAGTTCTTTATTGACGTTTCGCCTGTTGGCTTCTTTAGAATTGAATTGAACTAAACAGAGAATGCGAGATCGCTCTCTCTCTCTCTCTCTCTCTCTCTCTCTCTCTCTGTCTATATATATATATATATATATATATATATATATATATGCAGCAGATTTATCCCGGGTCACTCTGGCTTGACCCTCGTAGTCTTCTCTGGTTGGTTTTGTCCAGCTTTAATCTTTCCGTTTCGTGCCTGATGAACCGTGCCGCTTCCTTATTCAACCGAAAGAAACCGTCTCGGTGATTCGTTGACCTATCCTGTCGGAAACGATATATGCAGCCTCAATTATCCTCCTCTCTCTTTTCGCCAACCCTTTATGGATAACTCTAATCCCATCCCAATTAGGCAAGTGACCGTATTCATCGATATGGACCACCATGGCATTCGAGGTTCTATGAGCTCTGACGTCTATTCTATGTTCACTAATCCTAGGTCTAATGTCTCTACCCGATGCATCATAGCAACTTTGGTCGCATCCTCCACAGGGTATTTGATAGATAATACCCTAAACCTGCTTTGGCTGTCGAATTCTTGTGCTTTACTAAGTCTCTAATTCTAGTCCCCGCAGAACTGGCTACCAAAATACCTGCCTTCTTAAGAGATCCGTTAATCGTACACGCCGCCCTAGAGTATGGGGCAGACAAGTATCTGATCCCTTCTAATCCCTTCGTTGTGGGCACATTATCCTCGGCCGCATCAGTGACATTACTCGTTCTGCCCCTCTCTGCTACTTTTATCGCTTTATTTCGTAATTTTATTAACAGACCCCCTGGATAGTTCAGTTTTACGAAAACTTTCTTTATGTAATCGAATTCATCGCTTAAAATGTTTTTGATGCAAATACGAATAGCCCTTAGATAAAACCCGATGACCACCCCAGTCTTCGTTTTCATACTGTGTGCAGACAAATAATGAATAAAATCGTCCCTATTTGTGGATTTTCTGTACACGGAGAACTCCACCCTACCCCCATCCCTATGGATCAACGCGTCTAGGAAAAGAATTTTGTTGCTTTCTTCCTCTTCCGCGGTAAACTCTATATTTTCATCCACCTCTTTCAGCCGATTCAATTAATCGCTTACATCCGCTGAAATTATGGCCAGGACATCGTCTACGTATCTTCCCATAGGGAATCCCTCCCCATAACCCCCATTAATTATCATTCTCTAAGACTTCCATGAATAGGCATGCCATGACGGTACTTAGAGGCGATCCCATAGCAAGTCCTCTGTGTTGTCTATATTCCTCTCCCTCAAAGGTGAATGACCCAAACCTTACACATAATGAAACTAATTCAATAAAGTCCCTTTTATTAATGGGTAGATCAGAGTCATTAATGTTGGCTATTGATTATTTCACTCCTTTTAAAGCGCCATCTACCGAGACATTAGTGAATAATGCTTTAACGTCAAAACTAACCATTTTCACACCCTCGAGATTCACCCCACATAACCTATCTTTTAAATCAGCGGAATTCTTTAAATGAGCTTTGCTGATCTTACCCAGTGTTCGTGACAATGGCCTACCTAATATCTTGGCAATTCTATGAGAAGCACTACCCACTCCCGAGGTGATTGGTCTAAGTGGTACGCCTTGTTTGTGGGTTTTTGAAAGCCCCCTCAGATATACTGCGTGAATTGAACTTCAGTGACATCATCAGCGACTTTGCAATACAAAAATCGAGAAAAGTGTCTGGACTGTAATGGTTATAACTCCATCCATTCTCTGATTTGAACTATGTTTACTTGTTAGTTGTTAGTTATACTATAATTTTTCATGAAAAATTAAATAATTGTAACTGAATTTCTGTGTGTAAATAAATTTGGTAAGAACAACTTGTGTTCATTTCATTTCGTGTGTATGCATTACATATTATAGCATCGGAAGAATAGTCCCCGTTCAATATTTCATAAGTCAAAGTGTCCTATTATATATTAGGATTTAGGTTACTAGTCTGTGACGTATGCAATAGGGCCCCTATTGCCCTCCGTCCTCCTGAAACAATCTTGGATCCGCCACTGCCCAACAGCTAACAATGGGCCCCGGGCCACCCACATCCTAAATACGGCCCTGATCGTGTTTCTTACATAAATTAAGCAACTCAACATAATTACCTTTGTTTTCAGAATCTGTTGATTCATCACGGCCTCTGAATGCTAATTGCTTCTCGCTTAAAAAGAAACCACGCCCATTAATCTTTTTAAAATCTCTCTATTCTTTTTTAACATTTTCATTATGGATTTTCACATTCCTCTTGTGTTAGATTCTTTAATAAGAAATCAATGAGCTTTTTTTCTAACCTAGTTAAGTCTATTGCAGATGTCATGTGAGTAGAAAAAAGTTCGTGTGTTTTGATTGACTTGTGCAGATTATTTATATCGGTAAAGCCAAATGAATTCCATATACCTACTCGTATTTCGTTGTTAAACAAGAAACACGACCAGCAAAATCATTTTTGTAAGCGAGGACGAGCAGTTGACTACTTTGTCTTTTCGTATTGAGCTATGTTTATTTTTCTAACGCAACTCTTTGTTTTCCCCGTTAAAGCTATGTCTAGAGTAGGCCTACTATTTTTAATAATTCTTTCTTTATCTGCGTGACTTTTCGAAGAAAGTATATTGACTAAGATTCTCTAAAATATGCATATGTAATGTTTTAGTTTCACAATGTCTTCATTGTTCATTTCGATTATCGATTTGAAGGTTTGTACTTTAAATAGAACAATTAATTTAACAAAAATAATTTGCACAATAGCTAATTAATCAATGCAGTGATAAAGTATTCTAAACTCTAAAAATGATTTTGACAAAATTGCGAGCAAGCTGCAGTTACTTGTTTCCAAATGTCGACAGAATTAGACTACATATAATAAAGATTATATCTTATATGTTGTTTCATTATAATTCTTTCTTATATAAAGCTGTCATAAAACTATAATTTCACAATGAAGATAAATTACTTTAATTAATATCAATGTAAGATAAGGCTTTATTTAACTGTAGTAAAATAAAAATATAATAATAATAACGAGACGCCCCCAATAAATAACATAATTTCATAGAAAAAAACCGCGCCTAATGTCAGAATCCGGAAGGTTCACTTTGCAATCTGTTGGCAAATTTCAATAACGCTCAAATTCGTTTACTCTTTGGGTGACGACAATGGACAAATGCTTCCACTTTCCCATACATTTCTTGCATTTACATCTGACAATGAAAGCTTTACTTATATATACCTGTAAGTATGAAAGAGCATAAATCTAAGCACATCATAAGTTAACCATCTTTAAATATAGAAGATATAAACAGTTTTCAAAATAGAATAAGCACATACACTATGATTCGCGTCATTATTAGAAGTATGCTTTTAGTACGGATACTTTTGAAGAGTTTATTATATTTTGTAATTACTTAATTTAAATCATGTTTTCATATTTTTGTTACTCGTAATTAATAGGGGAATCATTGCTTCCCTTGCTTCCATTGACCGCACGCCTATGATATATATATATATATATATATATATATATATATATATATATATATATATATATATATATATATATATATATTCTCTTTTTCATTTTCAGGCCCAAATAAATAAAAAAAAATTCCTATTGGCCTATTTAGCCGCTCAGGCACTGCAACTAAAACAGAAAATATGGTGCCAATCACAACTTACCAATGACAAGCAAGTCGAAGCGACAAGGTTAAATCAGATAAATAACCATTTTTATCTTACTTAATATATCCACCTGTTGGTTGCCCAAGTTGTCATTTAGCAAAATTATTTTTAAAATAACCCGGATGATCATTGCCTCCCCCCTAAAAATTATTGGATCCCACGCCCCATCGGTGTGGTGTACACCCAACGTTGGGAAAAGAGGTCTACATATCGAATTCTTCTTAGTTGCCTGAAGTCAAGGGGATTCGCTGCTCGTATGAATTGAAAGCTTATTGGGTGTCGATTTGAAGCCTCGCACTTGGTGTAGAACAATTGGAGTTGTGTAAATGACTTTGCTTTTGTGTATAGAAAGGACAGAGATCACTGTGTAAGACAGGCGAACAGGCATTCATGGAGGAAAGGTTGCGGAAATAACTTGAGAAGAGATAGAAAGAGTTGATAGGTCGGTGGCCAGACACTGATACGTGGTGTTGGTGTGGTTTCGTTGGTCTCGAAGTTTTGTGATTGGACGACGGTTGGAGGTTGGTCAGAAAGGAGAGGCTGTCTGCTCAGTCGGGAACGTGTTATTCATGATGCCTTTACCTTATGCAAAGAACGGTATGGGTTGCGGGTAGTCATGGGCCGCGGGGTATCGCGGTGCCATCGCATACCTTCTTAAATGTAGTGCTGTGTATAATGGGTCTCTGGCGAGTTTACCCGAGTTGTTTTTTGAGTCTGGTGTGAGCATATGTGTTGAGAGGTACTAATTTGTTGTCGTGTAATGCGACCATTCTCGAGTACAAAGGAGAGCGGCAAGCGCGCTTCAGAGCAGAGTTCTGAATGCGCTGAGCCTTCCGCTTACACGTGTCACTCGCGGCTACGAGTGACAGTGGGGCGTACGTGAGAATAGGTCGCACGAGTGCTTTGTAGAGGTGCAACTTTAGTTTTTTTCCCGCAGGGTAGAACCTGCTCAGCGATGTGTTTGTTCGTGAGGCTCTTGCTTGTGTTATGTTTTGGTGTATATTGAACCTGAGGGTCTTGTCGAAAGTTACCCCAAGGATTTTTGTACATTGTGTGTATTCGAACCTTGTTGGGTTTAGGTGGTTCATGTCTGGTGTGTGTGAGAAAATTTGTAGGTTGTGCATGAAGCGATATCTTGCGCCGTAGAGTGTCATCTGTGTCTTCTGAGGATTCGTGGAAATCAGCCATTTATCCTCGTAATTTGTCTTCTCGTCTAGTATTGTTTGTGCGTGGAGCGTGATTTCTTCTGGGCCTCGGCCGCTGACGAGAATGGTCTCGTCATCGGCGTAGGACACTGTGTATGTGTGACAGCAGTTTTCGGGTGGGCGTGGGGTGTCATTTGTAAACATAATGTATAGTGTGGGTGCCAGTACGCTTCCTTGAAGAACGCCTGAGCGTGGTTTGAAGGGTTGTGAGAGGGTATTATTGTATTTTATGTGGCATCTCCGTTCAGTGAGGTAGTGCGAGAGGGGCCTTCTGGTGCAAAGAGGTAACCCCGTATTGACGTTACGTTACGTTATGTATATAGAAAGGACAGAGAAGGATCGCTGTATGTGATACATGCGGTCAGGTAGTGAGAGAGGAGGGTTGCGGAAAACATTTAAGAAAAGATAGCGAGAGTTGATAGGTCGGTGGCTATACACCGATGCGTGGTGTTGTTGTGGCAGCGTTGGTTTCGTGGTTTGGACTGGACGAGGATTGGAGGCAGGTCAGGAGGGCGAGGCTGTCTGCTCAGTTGGAAACGCGTTATTCATGATGCCTACTGGTTATGCGAGGAACGGTACGGGTGGTGGGTGTTCGTGGGCCGCGGGATATCACGGCGCCATTGCGTACCTTCTTACGTGTAACTCAGTATATAGTGGGTCTCTGGTGAATTTTCCGAGTTGTTTTGTGAGGCTGGTGTGTGCTTAAATGTTGAGAGGAGCTAATTTGTTGTTGTTGTGTAGTGCGGCCATTCTCGAGTACAACGGGGAACGGCAAATGCGCTTCAGAGCAGAGTTCTGAATGCGCTGAGCCTTCCGCTTCCCCGTGTCGCTCGCGGCTACGAGCGACAGTGGGGCGTACGTGAAGGTCTCACGAGTGCTTTGTATAGGTGTAGTTTTAGGACACTGTGTATGTGTGACAGCAGTTTTCGGGTGGGCGTGGGTTGTCATTTTTGAACATGATGTATAGTGTGGGTGCCAGTACGCTTCCTTGAGGAACGCTGAGCGTGGTGTGAAGGGTCGTGAGATGGTGTTATTATATTTTATGTGGCAACTCCGTTCAGTGAGGTAGTGCGAGAGGAGCCTTCTGGTGCAGAGAGGTAACTCCGTATTGTTGGCGAGTTTCCAACGGAGTTCCTCGTGCCACACTTTATCGAAGGCCTTCTCCACGTCTTTACTGATGGAGAGAGTCTTTTGATGTACCTGGCGTTTTTTTTGTATTCTGTCGTGAACGATAGTCACGGCCGCCTGAGGGAACGGCCTCTCCTGAACCTGTATTAATGGGAGAGAGAACCAGTCCCTCTCTTCCAGGAACTCCCGTAGGCGGCAGTTGACCATTCGTTCGAGTATTTTGCCTCGGTGCTCTAATAGAGCAATAGGCCTGTAGTTATTAGGGTGTTTGGGATCTTTGTACTGTTTGTGTAGGAGTATGTTGTGAGAGACTTTGAATATTTTGGGGAAGTGGCATGAGGCTAGTGAGGCGTTGAATATATGTGTAAGTGTGGGGTATATGTTTGCGGGGAGTTTGTGTATAAGTGTGGCTGGTAGCCGGAGGGGCCGAGGGCGCGTTTTGGTGTTGTTTTAATGTAGTGTTTTGTTTCCTCGACGGTGATTGGAGTGGTTAATGTGGATGTGTGGTCGAGCACCTCCATTCGTATCAGGGGGGCAGTCCTTAGCTCGTGAGCGTGAGCCCGACACCACTATTGGATTTCCTGGAAGTGCTCCTGCGCGTGTGGTTTTGGTAGTTTGTGTGTGATTACCGTGTCCCAGTGGGACCTAAATGCGTCGAGAATGACATTAGTGTCTGTGAGTATTTGATTGTTTACTGGGAGGGTCATGGGTTTGCATGGGTCAGTCCCTAACATCCTTTTTACGTGCCGCCAGAAAAAGGAAGGGTCCGTGAAAAGGGGGGCGTCCGCGGTGCGGGTGACCTCTCGCTACTGCCGGTTCCTGTCTAGCTGCACGCACTGTAGGATGCTGGGTGGGAGACGGGATGTGTGGATGAGGTGTAGGCGCTGCTGGGGGGGGGTTGTCTGGGGTGGAGCAGGGGGAGCAGACAACGTTGCACTGGCAGCTGCGGCGAATGTTGTAGTGAGGGGAGGGGGGAGGGGGCGGAGTGTTTGGTTGTGTGGACTGGTTGTGGGCGCCGTATAGCCGGAACGGCATCATGGTGGGCCTTACTCAAGTAAGGACATTTGGGGTTGACGGCGACGTGGTCGCCGTCACAGTTTGAGCAGTGGGCTGTGGTTGCAGTGCATGTGGTGCAGTGGTGCCCCACTACACTGCACTTCGAGCAGATCAGATCTGCCTGGCATTTATTTGTTGTGTGTCCGGTTTTGTAGCACCGGTGGCATTGCGTGGGTCTTATGTTGTGTTGTGATTCCATGTTATGTGGGTGTGTGAGTGTGACGCAGACCTTGATGCTTTGGTCTAGCAGCATTTGTTTGCTGTTTTCGCTTTACAGTGTGACCACTGCCCAGTTTTTCGTACGGTTGAAATTTAGGTCTTTGATGACCTCCTCCCCATACTCCTGTCTGAGGTGCGTACGGGGGTCATCATTTGTGAAGGCTAACCATAAGGGATTGGTCTTTGTGACTCGTATCTGGTATCTTTTTAGGATATCGTCTGCGAGTTTGGTGTAGAGGTTGTGAGTGGCGAGTGTGTTGGCTGTGTTCTGGTGAAAAGTTAGCGCGTCCTTCTGTGAGCGGAAGACGAGCTTGTGGCCTGTGTATGTTTTAATGATGTTTGTGATGGGGGTGTCGTGGGTAGCGGCTAGGCTGAGTAGTGTGTGATGGTCGATTGTAGTGGGTGTCTTTTCTGTAGTGTGTGCTAACATGAGATGGGATGTGCTTAATGCCATTATTACTGCTTGATATTTCTTACTTTGGGGCGTAGCCCCGCCCCGCCGATGAGGACCCCGTGAACATGACTCGGATGTGGTGATGGATGATAGGTGAGTATGGACCTGGTTGGGCTCCTCAGAGGGTGTAAAAACATGGCGGACTTAATGATGACTGAAGCCAGAATCAACTTACTCCAGTCGGGGCACCGCCCCCTCTATTGGGTTTTGGGTATTTAACAGTTACATCCGACATCTCACAGAGACGGTAGAGTCTCCCTCTGTGGTCTTGGGCGGTAACTGCAGGGTAGGGTGTTATGCCTCCCCGCGTTGGTAAGAGAATCCCAATCCAGGCTGCTCCTTCCTTTGGGTTCCGCAGCTGGCTAAGCCTCAGACCTCCTTTCCCCAAAGTTTGCAATTATGCCTTTTCTAAGTAGAACGGCATAGTTGCAACGAAGCTATTATGTGTAGAGTCACGTTCACGGAGCCAAAACATCAGGGCGGAGCAGGGATGGGGAAGGTTTAGCACGTCATATCAATATGACGAGCCAGGGTAATAAAGGTATTTTTATTCAGGGGGCTGGGGGCAAGGGGGTGGGCTCGAGGATCTCTTTAGGTCCGGTAGGTTTCTGGCAGGTCGTAGTTATCGTCCACGGTAAGGCTTAACGAAAATCAGGGGTAGTTTGGATGTGCCTTCCCCTCAACTTTTCCTCCTTTGCCGGCTAATACTTCTCTTAGGTAGTAGGGAAGGTTCTTCCGAGTGATGTATGCCGTATTGAAAAATCTGTGCCAGATTAAGTAGCCTCGAAAGGCGCGTGATTGCCACGTGTTGCTATCATGGCGTTACCAGCGATCGCTGGCTCTGCCATGCTTTTCAGTACGACTTAAACTTAAAAACTTATTAAATTTTCTTTCTGGTTCCTTGTTTTAGTGAGCATCAAATATTATAATACTAAGAATAAACAATTGCAGATTGTCACGTTTGTCACAATCCAATGGTGGCCGGCCGCATGAACTAAATAAGCGGCTCTGTGGATATGACCTCGTATGCAGCTACTTGTTGGGAAGAGCTGGTCGATTCCACATATTGACCCTGAAGTATAGCGTTCATTTCGCAGCTGGTGAAATGTGACACATTGGGTTAAAGACCTAGCTCAAGTCCAACATTTGCAGGCGATTGCCTGCAGGGCTCGCTTGTTGTTCTCTGATGCCCGGAACTTATCTTGTTGCTCTGGGATTGGTGTGTCACGAGTCATATTGATGATATCCAAAGCAGCAATGGATTGTGATTTTTTCAATCTTTCTACTTCTTTCAGGGATGATTCGATGTAACTGTCAAATATGAAATGCAAGGCTGATATGTTTGAGCATATCCCCACAGCTTTCTTAGAAACTTTTCTTATGACATCTTCTTTCGAACTAAATTCCGACAAACGCAGTTGCCTAATGCTTGACATGAAATATACTTTTACATGTGCTGCTCGGGCGTCCTGATAGTTCCACGCTGGCTTTGACACCTATCATCCACGATCTCAGATACCAATGTTGTTTTTTTCTGCATTACGTTAAAGGTCTCCATCAAACAGCGTTGAGCTTTCAAGAAGATCATGAGACATTATTTCGCTGATGGGCATCCCCCGTGCCTGAGCAAGGTTCAAATCTCTTTTAGTCTTTGCGAGTTCTTTAGGTGTTACATCAGTGAGGATTTTATTTCCTCTGTCTGGTTATCATTTTTGGGGTCATCTCGAAATGCTGGAAGTTTCCTCTTTGAAATAGCTGCGCTGACTTTTTCCTCTTTGGTGACATAGCGCTCATGTCTGTGCAGTTCATGGAGCTTCTTCTCATGTTCAAGGCATTGAAGGATTTGAATATAGACCAAAGTTGCCTTCTCTGTCCCAAGCAACAGCATGCTTAATGATCTGTACAATCCTCAACCATACTCCAAAGAACTGACAGCCCTCAGACTTTCCTCCACATTCTTTCTGGAACCTAAAAAACTCATCTCTCAGCTGTTTCATTTCTGTGCGTGCTTTATCAAAGGCTTGGGGACATTTCTTTTCACCAGATAGAGTCTTGCTGAGTCATTCAGGCTCGAAGACACACGAGTTATCTTTCTTATCGTGTGATTCCCAAAATGCTTTCTACATCAGGGAAAAGATTATATCCTCAACTATCAACATCCCAGCAAATGACCTATTCAGAGCAGATTCTACGACTACTTTACCAAAGACTTCACACTCGACTAAAGCATCATCAATTGCGGAAAATCGAAGAAGTCTACATTGGCACTTCAACAAAATACGTTCCCAATGAAAGGGCTCCATGTGAGGAATCAACTTATCAAACAGTTCTATCTCAAATATCAAGTTCGCATGCTAATGCAAAAACAGCTTCGTCGCACCAGATTGCAAATGATGGCTGATTGAGTTGCTTCCGTATGTTCTCAAAGTTTGTCAAAATTTGTTGAACTACTGCTGGATCTGTAATTGGTTTCGGGATCACAGGAGGTAGAAAAGCAACTCTCATTAAGGGCACAACAGCTGAAGATGCTAGCGTGTGTGTAGCAGTCCATATTGGAGTTTGAGGCTGTGCAAGCGCTAGACCTACACGAAGTAATCCTATGATAAACTCTCTCTCTCTCGCTCAGAGGCTCTCTGGCGAGCTGAACCCCTATCAAGAATATCAATGTTTGAATTCTCTGGATAAAGAAGCATGTCGTCTGGAAAAGTGGGTTTTACCATTTATTTTTATACAGAGCAACTTCTTGGCCCTTTAAGGTCGTTCTTAATCGTGGCTGATTACGATCAAGTCCAGTGGCTGATACTGGCGGTTTCCGTAGAGGCTTTGTTAGTGTTGCATCCTAAAAGAGCACACTTGCTGCATAATTTGATCCTTGTGTACCCGAAAGAGATGACCTATCAGCATAGTTTGAATTGTCCGTTCCTTCCATTGTAAAGCCGGTTTTTTCGTGAATGTACTTGGAATGGGAACACTGTCTTCTCCATCTGCATCTACAGTATACGCCATGAGAAGGTCTTTCTTCACTGCATTGTAACTATTAGATACTCCTATGAGATTTAGAGTTGTATTCAATGTCTTACTCCGATCACGAGCAAATGCATCATAACCTAGCATTGTATGCAATGGTGTTGCGTGTGGACCATTGTGCAACATATTAACAATGATTTGATAACAACAGTGCATCCGTTTATTCTTACTATCAGAAATTGTAAGTGACCCCTTCTGGTTTTCATTAATATCTTCACCTTTACCAACATTGTTACCATCAATATAACTATCATTATCATCTCTAACATCATATCTGTCATCATTACTATTGCTATCTTCCCTTGCATCACTGCTATCAACCTCTTGCTCTAACTCATTCAAGTCAATCACGGGTGACCTAAACAAGTTATATTTTGGAACGTTAAATGATGCAAAAATGAAAGTAATGAGTGAGCTAGGCATGATTGTATTTTCTCAAGACTGTTTTAGGTCTGCGCCATCATGAAAGCTGTCATTTAGTCCGAAGTCAACGTCTCTCAGCGCCGCTCTTAACTGCACTGCATCTTTTTAGACAATATTCATACTGGATGAAAATACAATGTCTGATTCATGTACTCTCTTATTTGGTACTATTGTTCAGATTCCACATAGTTATCTATCAACATCTGTTTTAAATCACGCATTCTGAACTTACTATCAAGTTTCTCTCCCTCATTTAACAGGCTAGTCGTAAAGTCTCGCAACTTTTTCATTGAGTACACTTCCTTCCTACTCGGTATTTTATCAATATATGGAAGTGATGGCTGGAATAATGACTTTTTTTATGTTACACATATGGCTTCTTGCATCTGGTTCGTCAATGTCACTTTGATATTTTCTCTGGTGTAACTTTGTACATTGTGGATGACAGTACAGATCAGCAGCCAGCACAGCTGACACTGTATTATCTGTAGTGTCCCGTATAAGGTCAGCAATTCTTGTATAGTCTTCAACTTGAAGATGACAAGCTGCTATAACTATTTTTACTACCGACTCACTTGAATTGATTCTGAATTAATCTGTATTCTTTTTATATTACGCACATCCACATAAAGTGCATATTAATTTTCTTGGGTCTTCATTAGCACTTGTTGGTGGGCGCAGAATAGACTGTCTACGTGACGATCGTGGAGTAATCCCACTAGTGGATGGGTCTGTTCTCTCCGCTTCACTGTTATTATGTTGTTTTTTTTCTGCCTTTCTTCGATTAATTTCAATTGAGTTTTGTGAGTGTATGTTTTGTAACATTAATTATTAATGTGGTACTTAAAAGTTTCACTACCTACACCACTACTAATAGTGCATAGTCTTTATGTCAGGATATCATCTCTGATTTCGGCTGCCCTCTTCACATTGGCACGACCTCTCGGTCTGCTGGTCAGCTGTTTAAGGGAAGCTTTATCATCGTGTTGGCATACAATACATATCTCGATATTAACTGGCTCCTTCCCCGACGACGGCTTCTTCTCCGACGATAACTGTGCAGCATTCAAAGACATCTTACCTGGAAATAGAAACAAAACATTTCATTAATATTAAAACTCTAACATGTGACAATACTTGTCATGATTTGGTAATTCTTTTAAATACCACAACGTTTGCGTAACCGTTACTGGATTTGAGGCCCCCATAGAGTAAAACTAAGTTCAGAAATGGATTCCTTAGGTCCAAATTAGTGATTTTAGACATATTACATGACTTTCTATTCAATTAGTTTTAAAGTTATAGTGATACTCCTTTCTGACAAACGTGACCACCTGAGGCGTTATCACCTCAGTGATTTTGAAAGGCAATGGTCCAAGGTACCCATTCCAGGTGAGATCACCTCTGCCTCTGAAAATGGATACAGGGTCTAAGGGCAGGTCCTGGGTTATATTTCTTACTTCTCCCTACTCATTCTTTCTTCCCCCTAGGCTGCATTTCAGTAAAAAAAAAAACTTTGTAATTACAAAGTCCATTTACGCTTCAGCAGTTGCACTCTGTATATTCACTTTGAATATATTGTCTGTATGTGGGGCACAAAGAATCCGCATAGCGTCTTACAGCGCTTAAAAAAAACTAAACCCAGATAACGAGCTGAGAAACTCCGCACCCGAATGTTTTTTTTCCTGTAAGCGCGATTTGCGCGCCGACCCCGCCAAGTTGAATTCTTGAAGAGTGTTTTACTAAGTGTTGTGTCTAGCATGTATCATTTTAAGCTAACCCTCACCATCTCATGTTTTTTACCCATGGTTACAAAAGCGGTTTCAGCCTGGCGAAATGATCCTTTGCGAGCCTATTTATATTTGTAGGTGGAAATGATGCGGACTCTCGCTTCTCAAATGGAGGAAAGTCGACCAGTTTTCCGTCGTCGGCGCTTTGCTCCGCCGCTGCCAAGTGACTTTCATCCAAAAGATTATTCGAAAAAAACTTTTAAAAAGCCTGAAGATGAAGAAGAAAAGGTACGAGTCGCGAGCAAGAGTACTTGCAACTTTAAGTAGTTTTTCACTTTCCTTTCCATTTAATTATGCTTTGGCACAATCCTTGAATGAAAACACCCCCTTCCGTTGAAGATGCACGATTTTCCATTGTAATTTGGAGGTACAGTCGAACCGAATTGAAACCCTCGTCTTACGTTTAAGGAATTTATGCTACATCGGGTCTAGTTAGTCACCAGATGGAGTTTCAATCCAGGCTGATTTTGCAGTAGTTCAGATCTCACGTTAAATTTTAGGTCACCGATGAGATAGGATTTAAAAAGAAGAGAATAGTCACAGTAGTAAAATCATTAGCACACACCTCTTAAAACCTGGACTGAGCTCAGAATATTGGCCAATTGCATACAGGCCCCAAGACAATTTTACCACATTATTTGATGTTACTCGAAAACCAAGGGTAATAACCTTTTTCTGTAGGTTTTGCAGTTTTCATTTATGAATATTGAGTCTTGACAATGTATAGATGAAATTTATTGTTGGTTATTGGTGAAATAAGAAAAAAAGTAAACTGTCTCTAATTTATCAATCTCTGCTAGATTGCTGCTGAATGAAAAAAAAAAACACTGTCGAGGTTTAGTGAGTGGGTAATCCCAGTCCCACTTCCTGAACATATATTTTATTACTGCACCAAGGTAAAGCGGAAGTGAAGTGTATCCAATGCACCTACCGTAGCCACTTCCGGTGAATAAGAATAACTCCGGTGCTTCCCTTTTGATCAAAATTAAGATAATGATCCCCTGAGTGTGTCATCATTCAGTAAAAGCCAGTCATGGGTGGACTTGTGTAATATTGAGATTTAAGCCGAGTGAATTGCTTGTTAATTGCCAAAGGATCCTCCAAAATAGTTAAACACACAAATACAAAAATAATTTTTAATGTACATGAATTAGAAATATAAAACAGCGTATATAGGTATAAATAGAATTAATCTTTGCACTGAATAAGTAAGTCTACAAAATTTCGTGGAGATTACACTTAAAAATTCCTCACTAGGACAGAATGAATGGAATAATATTATTGAATTAAGCAATGAATTAATCACTTCTAATACTCGAGGTTATGGGCTCGGGATGGGAATTCTAGTTAACGAATATACTGGGGAAGTTAGGGGAGGGGATAATTGACTTTAACGATACCTTTGAGTTCGTAAGTATTTTTGAGAATGACGGTGAAAATCTTCTTCTGGTGACGATGATCGCAGTTAGTGAGGCTGTCCGAGGTTACCGAATGAGAAGGTAATCCTAGACCGGTGATATAATGATCCTATGCCGGATCACGAAGGCGAGCCAAACTGCGCTCAAATCGGACTTCTTCTTCCTCGAAGTGACTGTCCGATTATTCGGCTCCTGGAGTGGGTGGCCGAAACTAATTACTTAGCTACGTCTAGGGTAATCCAAAGAGGGAGGTCCTGTGTAACCTCTGACTCTGAAGGGGGAGCCTGCGAGAAGTTTGTCACCTACAAGTACCGTGACGGCAACACACCAATTCTCCGAGAAATTTCTTTCTTGCAACGGGCGAACTGTTTCTTTTGTGGGACGAGTTCTTCTCACAACGTAGGTCCAAGATCTTCTGCCTGACTCCAGGGAGAACTTTACCTTTTATTTCCCTCACGAGCAAAAATCGGGAGAGAGCACCGAATTCTCATAAAATTCGTATCACTGTGCGAAAGACCTTATCATCTGCTGCCAGACAGAGTAAATCTTTCACACCTTCGAGCTATCCTTGCTCCGCGTCGTGGTTTAGGACGGCGCGAAAACTCGGACCTTCGTCGGCTAGCAGGTCTCCTTCGAGGCCGACATTTTTCTGAGCGACCGGCCGCAAATTTGGTTGTCTCTTTGGTGCGAAAAGGGGCGGAGGGAATTCGGGCGAAAGGCGAATTTGGAATACGGGAGGGACACGCAGCTTGTGTCGGGGTATTTCTGCGTACACTAATGTATGTGGTATTTAGACTTCTACACCCACTATATTATTAGGTTTTAACTTCTCATTAGTTTCCATAGATTCTCAAATCATGAATGAACACTAAATATCAGTACAAAGAACAAATAATCACGACTTCCAACACTAACCCTTGTCATTTTGCCAAAGTTCTGGTCACGAGAAACAAATTCACTGTCCTCTTTACGTACCCACGTATTGAATCTTCGTGGCACTTCGGTGATTTTACATTCCCCAAATGAACACAAACAAGGAGTACCGTGTTCCTACCTCCTTCGTGAGCCACCTGTATATGTGGCGTGACGGAAGGTCTGTGAATGATTTGAGTTTGCCCTGTTGGGATACCTCCATGTCCTTGCCCACTTGCTCGGTGACACAGTTAAATTTGTCTGAGACCTTACTGTCGATGAGGATGTCTTGACAAGACTAGCACCTGTGAGTATGCAGGATCCTGTGTGCCAGGTAATCAGCCAGGTGGACCATTGCCTGTTCCGTCCCTTCACCCTGATCGTCATGCTCGGCATGAATAGCTGCATCCATCAGCTCCTGGGTGACTCGGGCATCGTTAAGGTGTCGATGCTGCCTCACTTCCTCCTTCTCGGAGGCCACTACTCTCAAGCTGGAACCAGACAGCCAAACCAGGCTTCGTGCTCTTACCACTACCTCCCCCTCCATGAACTGACGAGCACTAGGCCAATGATTTCCTCCAGCCAACTTTCGCAGGTGACCAAAATGACACTCAAGTTTGTCGGACTAGATCTTACCCAGATCCACAATTGACAGCAGCACACTCAACCAGGCTGAGTTGACCATATCTGCGTGAACATAAGGGTAGTAAAATAACAAAAAAAAATGTATCGTAATCATTATTATAAGTCATAGCAACAATAATGATAATAATACTGAAAATAATAATTACAACAATAATAATAATAAAATTATTATTATTATTGAAGAGTGCTAAAATATATAAAATATTCTGCTACTTATCAATTTTTACTACAATAGCGTAAAATGGCGATATTATCGATATTAATAGTACTATGACTATGTACTAGCTACTACTACTACTATTAGCAACAATAGTAGCTCACTGACCCCCCCCCGACCCCCCGCACACACATTGTTGTGGTTGGGAGTCAAAAACAAAAGTCTCGTTCTTAAAAGTTTCAAAACAATTTTGCCAGAAAAACACAGACCTCTTAAAACTTCTTTAACGTTAGAGTAAAAATGATGCAGTTTGGGGTAACAAAATAATGTAAACTTAACATATCTTACGGATACAGGCGCGCGTGACTTTCAGCTCCTTCACTGATGAACTCAAACTGGCGTTCCCTGCAGCCGGCGGCGCGTTTGAATTCCGTGGGGCCGTTATGCACAGGCAACATTCAAAACATATCGCAGTGGCCATTTGTCGTAGAATTGCTCATAGTCTGGTCCAATAATTATTCTAGTCCTTGATCTGGACACACCGCTTTTGTTTAAGTCGATGGTATTAACACTATGACTCAATTTACGATCATATATATATATAGGCTTTAATCCCTACTGAACGTGCAAAAGCTGGTTAGAGGCGGGTTGCGCCGCGGCCAGGATTCTCACTATAAAATTCCCACTTGTTACTGGGGGGAGGTTTGTGATTGTTGAATTCTAAGAGTGCATAATACAAGTTGAATAAAATTAGCCGAAGGGATTCTTAATTAAAGTCTTGCCAAGGGTACGTCAAAAAGGAGTAGCCACAAATAAACACACGTACAAAAAATAAACTTTACTCTACACAAATATAATAATTAGCAATAGTTAAACGGGCAAAATTAAGAATTAAATATTAAACACTGACGCTAAGCGTCTAGATTTATAATGACTCAATGGGAGTATCAATCACTGTTAATTAAATAGGTAATTTAAGAATAGAGGGACACTGGGTTTACAGATTACCATTAATTGTGATGGATTGGAGAGACGACTACTTAGGTCCAGACGGGGTGGTTTGGGTGGAGTTAACACGAGTTCCCGGAGAGGAGGAGGGGATAAGACGAGGAGACGAAGGTCAACTCAAACGACAAATTTCTTTCGTTTCCACGATTGTCTGGCGGCATGCGAGTATGTACATTCCATACCCTCACACCATTCCAGTGTTAAAGTGGTTTATGCAACAGTATAAAATTCTATTAATTATCTCCAAATAAAAGCCAACCGGCGTAATATCATAGCCCGCCCCAAGAGCATTAACCCCCAGCCCTTAATTCCTCTCAGCTAAAAAAGCAATGAGAAACCTCTTCGGGGCCTCACTGCTCCCTTCCCCTCCCAAAGCCCCTAAACCCCAGGACCCCTACTTCTCCTTTTCTCGATGAACATAATCCTATTTTTTTCTCACAATAACTATCTATTCGTTTTAGTTGTGACTTAATGAATGTTCTCTCTTTTCAGGAAGAATCAGAAAGAGAATGAAGATTGGCAAAGGCAAATCACGAATGTTTTTTTTCGAATTTTATCCTTACTAACGTTTTTAATTATTTTATCAAACTATTTTATAACATTAACTCGTCAAAAAAAATAATTTCACGCACTGACTTCGTTTAAATGTCTGCTAATTAATTGCTCGATAAAAAAACAACTTGGTGGATTAATACTGACGTTTGGGAAAAGAATATCATTATATAAAATGAAACTTCGCTTGTCTTATCACTATTATTGACATTAGTGCTATGTATGTCTTTGATGGTTATAATAAGAACACTTAAATATAATATGGCTGGAATGAAATTAAGTCCATTTAATTTCAAGAAATAAAAAGTTTGTTCCTCAATAAAAAAAATTCATTCCCTCCTTTTTCTCTTTTTTTATGTTGAAGGTGCCTGGCATGGACCAGTGTGTCCACATCAAAGCCTGGCCCGAGATGAAATGTAGGTGGATTTAGGAAACATAAAAGATATCCATGGATGAGTAGTTAGGGCTTCTTGAGAAGGTGAAAGACCTGTTGTTTAAGACGTGACAGATCGTAGTTATGAGGAACAAGAGGGAAAGTCGCTCCAATGACCTGCGGCGGTGGTTTCCCATGGCTCAAATCACTTACAAGGGCCTTTGAATGGCTAAATGAGGCTTCTGCCTCTAGATGGCGCCACCCAGCGCCCAATCCGATGGCAGATTTGAAATTCCCGGGTGAATAACCATTTGTCCGATGGTCATATAGGTCATTTCATGGCTCTAAATGGGTACAATTGAACTTTACTCCCTTTGAAAAATGAACTTTACTCCTTTTGAAAAAAGAAGCGACGCCTAGACCATGCGCTTTGCCGCAGATAAAAACATGAAAAGGTAAAGAGTTCCAAAAATTCCTCCTAAATTCACTATCGAACTTGCTCCATTGTATTGGCCAAAATATTTCGGTATATTTAGTCTCTTATGTAAATAATTTCTCCTAGAGGTGGCTTGCTAAAATTGGAGATTATTGACTTAGGACATAGGATAATGTATCGGGTTACGGCTCGTTCACAACTTGCAAGAAGTTGACGAATTGAAGAGCAAATAATAATTTCAATGAAAAACTATTTTTAAATATAAGTCACTAAAACATTTAAGAACCAAATCCCACCCCAAAAAATTATTGGTGATAGATAGCAATCTTTAAAATATTATAACCACAGGCTTACTGGATATAGTTGAAGATTCTTCAATGATGACACAGATTTTTTTAAGTTTTGTTCAATAATTTTAGTGAATATTACTGTTTTTATCTCCTTTGCAATATGATCAACTATTTTCACAACTGTTTTGCGAGAACAAGTCTATCACCCATGTCTACTCCATTTTGATCTGAAGCTCAATCTCATTTTATCTGAGGCAATGCATCAGAAAATGGATTGCCTCCCTTTGTTAAACTGTAGATTGTATTTAAACTCTATTTGCAGAGCTTATATGCTTCTAGTTCAATTTATCCATGAATTTTGTAATAGCATCCTCTGCACAATCTTGTAGGCGCTTAAACACAAATACTGTGGGCCTTTGATAGGAAATGCTTACTCATCTTTTTTCTGAGAGAAGTTTGCCGAATTGTTTTATCACTTCCCGAAGCTACAATCCTGCAGCCGGTTCATTCTATCAATATATGAACTCCTTTCACGTTTATGGATTCAGAATCAAATCTGGCACAATGATCACATCCAAGCTTCTTACTACGAACAATCATCACATCATACTTTTTCTTGACGTTATCATACTGTTCCATATTCCAGCAGTCTGGAAGAGCTGATGCTTCATCTGCCTCACCTCTAGTTTTCATGTCATCAGAAGCAGAATTTTCATTAGCATCATGCAGTAAAGCTAGCTGTATTTCATCCTCACTGGCCTCTAGTTCATGTGATTTTTTGAACAAACTTGAATATACTTTTGTCTCTTCATTTTAGGTCTTGAATGCTAAAATATTAAATAACACTAGTTACTAGAATTGCTACAATATTTTCACGGCATAATAAAGAATGCAGTATTTTTCTTTAATGGTAATTTTATTTAGATCTAGGAAAATTAAATTAAAAAACTAAATAGTGCCAGGCATAGATTATTTAGGAGAGATCGATAATCAACTTTAGAAAATAAACTAGAAAATAAAAAACCCCTACTTTTATTGGTCTTAAAAGCACAAAGGGACGGGAGTCGCTATATGGGGCAGATATTAGCCTATCCTTCATCTATTGGCAGTAGGAAATTGTCTTAGGGGTCCAAACGAGGAAATCTGGGGAGTTTTCCTTAAGGAGGGAGTTCAGGGGGGACGTTAAGGTGGCAAAGTTGGGGACGAAGCGCCGGTAGAAGGAGGTTGAACCCAAGAATGAACGTAGCTGCTTAGTACGGGGAAGGGGCATATCTGAAATGTCGCTGACCTTTTCTTGATGGGGTGTTATTTGGTTTACCCCAATTTGAAATACAAGGTACTTGATAGTGTCGTAAGAAAAATGACACTTGGAAGAACCCATGTTCAGACCATGCTCTCGGAGCCTATTACAGAGGGAACGAAGAGAGATTAGATGTTCATCCCATGTGCATGTAGCTACGTACACATTATCAAAATAGAATGACACATTATTCAGACCATCTAAAAACGAGTGTAGGCTCTGGTCTATCAACGGGATCGGTTCGGCATCGAAAACCTTCACGGCGTTAAGTTTTCGAAAGTCCACGCATATTCGAAAGGACTGGTCTGGCTTCCGAACCATAATAATGGGGGAACAGTAATCTAACGAGGAGGGTTCGATTATTTTTAATTTTAGTAAGTTTTCGACCTCGACATTGAACTTGGATCGCAAATGAATGGGCCGGAGGTAGGACTATACCAACCAGGATGACTGGGCTTTCTGAGAGGGCTCCAGGTGGGAATTTAGATCAATCTCCCGTGGGGAGTCTTTATACATTCCAGGGAGCAACGGGAGTGGGTTGTCATTATCAGCTTCTACGCGAACTGTCTGGACTAGGTTAAGAGGTTCGGGAGGATAAGAGGATTCCATCACGGCCTCTTCATCCAGGGCAACAATACTGTTGATGCAGGCGCGGCGATGGTAACGGTTGAGCATGTTGACGTGAAACACTTTGTTACCGGAGGGCGTTTGGATGAGGTAGTCCACGGGGTCACTGGCTCCGAGGACTGAAAGGGGGCCTTTCCATTGAGAAAGAAGTTTATTTGTTTCCGTGGGCAGGAGAAGCAGGACCTCGTTAACGGGCTGGAACCGTCTTTCTTTTGACTTAATATTAAAATAGGTCCTGCAATTTTCCAGGTTCAGGTCCGCATTTTTGTAAGCAATATCCGCGCATTCATTCAGACGGTTTTGAAGGTCCAATATGTATACGAACGAGACTTGACCTCCTCATCTAGCCGGGGGTTGGAAAACAATTCATTGAGAATGCTCATCAGGCCGCGAACATTTCGGCCGTAAAAGAGTTTGAAGATGGCGAACCCCAGAGTTCAGCGGGGAATTTCCCTCCAGACGAAAAGGGCGAACGGCAGGTATTGATGTCATTCCAGAGACTGGGCATGGCACAGTTTTTTTAAGGACGGCCTTCAAAGTCCCATTTAATTTTTCACAGACGCAGTTTGCGGCTGGATGGAACGGGGTTGTGAAAAGGGGCTTGACTAATAGGAGTTTTTCCACATAGTCCATAAGCTCCGAAGTAAATTGTCTACCCCTATCTGATAAGATCTCCTTAGGGATGCTAACGCGGGAGAAGATGGAGATCAGAGCCTCTGCGCAAGTCATGCTGTCGATCTTCTTAAGGGGGACAGTGTTTGGAAATCTGGTCGCAAAATCCACGAGCGTTAGGATATAGGAATGTCCTTCACTCAACGGGGGTATATTGGGCCAATTAGGCCGATAGCCACTCTAAAAAAAGGTTCTGACACAATTGGGGTCTTCTGTAAGGGGGGCTGGATGAATTCTGCCTTTCGCCGAAGTCTTTTGGCAAATGCCACAGGACCTACAGAGGTCGATGATTTCTTTGGCAGCGCCAGGCCAAAAAGAAATAACGAAAGATTCGTTGGGCCGTTTTGTTATGACTAAAGTGGCCAGCTAACAACCCATCGTGGGCAATTTTGAACACTTGTGGGATATAGGAGGGAGAGGATACATAGCAAGTGCGTAGGGGAGTGGTTAGGAACGGAGGTTGGACGAAATAACAGTTTACCCTGAACGAGGTAGGAGACCTTGCAACCACGAACGGATTCGCGCTCGTTGGTCCTCGACTTTTCCCACAATGGCTGTAGGGAAGGACACTCATTATGTGCCTTTACCAAAGACTCGTTGTTCAAAGTCTCGTACTCGGGGGGAAAAGGGTGTTCTAAAGTCACGGGAGGTGTCGCGTTCTTTATGGCTGGGGCCCTCGTGATGGCGGGTTGAGCAACATGTCTAGGGGAGAGCTGCGGTCTCTGGTTGACTAATATGGCGGAGAATTTAATAGGGGCTGATACGACGCCAGCCCAACCGGTGAAATATCGGCATTCTATGAAGCAAAGGACCACTAGTAAGCGGTTTGCTCGTCCTAGGTAGTCCTGGACTACTACAAATTTATCGTATTCGGGGCTCACTGGGGCCAACAGCTTTTCGATACGACGATGCACGTGCATCCCATATCTCTGACCATGGATGAAACCCGGCAAGCATAACAGATTCGGTTTCAAATTCGAACCTACCGGGGTAACAGGCGTTTCGCGGTGAGCAGACGGAGGAGAAAGAGAGGTGCTTACTTGCTGGACTTGGTGGCTGGGAGCAGAACGGAACTGAGGATTTGGGGGACAGTTTGTCCTCACATGCCCGGGGGTTCCACAAGAAAACAGATGATGGGTCGTCTGGGGTAATCCAACGCAGTGGAATTATAGACGGGTGGCTTAACCTCCCCAGGTTCAGACGGGGGATAATATTTCGGTTTGGAGGGAGCTGGGACCTTTACGAATTTGGGAGCGTTCTTCGGATGAAATTTAGGGAAGTGTCCTTTACTCTTGGGAGATAAAAGATGACTCTTCTTGGGATCTTTGGGGTAAAGATTATGACTGGCCGCGTGCAAATCCGCTTCTTCGATGCATTCTTTGAAAGAAGCAACTCTTCGGTCTTTCACGAGGGCACGGATTTCAGAGGGCAGCGTAGCCATCAATTGATCCCGCAAAATGAAGTCGAACAGGGACTTATAGTCGCCGTTTACCTGGAAGGAGTCCAACCAAAACTGCAGACTTCTTCTGAGGGTGAATCCGAACTGGCGGTAAGTCTGGCCAGGTTGCAACCTTGCCTGAAAAAACTTCACCCTGTAGAAGTCCGGATTCATGTTGATAGCAGCCAAGAGTTCGTACTTAAGGGTCTAATAGTCGAGAGTAACCTCGGCAGGTAGCGAAATGAATATATCTCGCAGCTGCTGCGTATTAAGGAGTGGCGAGAGTCGGGCGACTCCATCAGTTTGGATATCCCAGTGATTTACCTCAAAAATCTTTTCGAAGTGAGTGAGGCAAGCGCTGAAATCCTCACAGTCCTTAAATGCTGGGAGCTTTAAAACGGGGATCTGGGGGGCTCATTCCTGAAACTAACTGAGAGGGTTTCTAAGTTATTCGTATTTAACTCCCTTTCATGGTGCCTCACCCTTTCTTTTTCTTCAGGTATAAGAGTGCGATTTTAATACAGGGGCCGATAGCGTTTAATGAGTTTACAAAGTTGCAGTTCAAGGATATATTTAAAGAGTGAAAACAAAAAATATGACTTTAATAAGTCACTAGTTAACATATATATACATACGGGAAATATAGGAAATGTAAATAAGGATAATATTGATAGACTATAAGAAATTTGCAATCGGGTAACGTCAATTACTTGTTAATTAGCTTTTAAATGGGATACTATAAATAAATAATACAGAAAGAATATTTAAAAGTCAGAAAGCGGGTCGATTAACCGGAGATACAAACAAAGGTCGTTTTACCTTAAAGAGAGTCACCTTCCAAGGGCTCCCACAAGGCAGTGGGGTTGGCCGGGTTATAATGCCCGGCACTCGGTCGTTGGACGTACCTTCAGTTAAAACCTCATAACAATTACTTTCATAATTGTGCTTCCGAGATGCACGAAATCCATCTCTAAAGTAAAATGCCATTCTCCGACCTCTCTCGCGTTCATCACGCTTTGATAGATGAGGCTGTTTAAAACTTAGAATTAAGAGCTCTTTAGAGAATCTAAAGTTTGATATCAAAGTCTTAGAACAAAATAAGATGTCAAATTGTCTGGAAGTTAGAATCAAATCATTTAAATTTGCATGAAACCCACGGATACTACTATATAGCATGCGGCACTGCCGATGCCTAGAGTTAGTGGGTACAGGGTTTATCTCTACATCACCAGCCAGCAAAATAATTAAAATTAACAAAAACTTGACAGAATATTTGAAGACAATCCTGATCCACGAAATAATAAATTGTCACTCACCATATACTGAATAATAATAAAAGAAAATATCTGCATAGAAGAAGATACTGCAGTAGCTTGATGCAGTACTCATGCTATAAAGGAAAAAGTCTCTGCAGGGTCAGAAAATAACTGGAATATGACCATTTACTTATAAAGATCCTCGCTACTGAGTAGAAAGTTTCTCGACCCGGAAATTTGTCCTTACAGTTTTGTTCCATGAAGAATGTAGCTGGCGTAGTTATTATATACAAGAACCAGAGAAGGAGGGAAAGCAACCAGTGGGTAACCCACTCAAGCAGATCCACCGATCACGAGCCTTTCGAGCCCTGGCTAATGGCACCAGTCTACCATGCAAAGGCAGAACACCGAATATACAAATTTTTCAAATTTGAGTTATATATTGATTCTTATTTTAGTTCGACCCGTAGATTCCATTTCTGGCATTGGTTTACGTCCATCTTTCACTCGTTTTGAGTTAGAAATTGGTCACACATCGAATATACGCGACACTACCATGGTTAACATAGAAGAAACACCGAATATGCAAAATGCAGAGGTTAAACACCGATTATACTAAATATTCGGTCTGTTTCATTTATATGTAGCACGATATCCAGACGTAAAACACCGAATATGTAAGCTTTCTATCAATTTATTGCCGCTCCTCTCATGCAGCAACCTGTTTTTTCCTGAACAAATTGTGAGCTACGCGTCTGTACTGAAATGTGCAAGAGAGTTTTTTTTCTGCCTCTGTCAAGTTTTATCTTTTTAATTCAATCGGAGATAATCTCGTCGTTAAATCAGAAGGGCTGGTAGCCATGGCTTACAATTACAATACATCATCAAACGTCTTCCAATTTTTAAAGGACCAGTAAGTATAAAACATATTAAGCTTTAATTTGAGTTTTGTTTTCTATCACAAAATGGTTTGCCTCTTTATTTTATTTTAGATTTATAATTAATTTTTTTCTTTATATTTATAATAACTCTAATTTTTTTAATAATATGGCCTGTATTATAAATAATATTCATAATTACTGGAATGTAAAATAAATATGAATTGATTAAATCTTTTCATTATTGATTTCAAGATGAAGTTGAATAGCTTGGCTGGTGAGAGATGATTAGTTTGTGTTGTCTCGTATCAAATTTAATATTTAATCAAATTAAATCATATCAAACTAAATATGAGCCCGCAAGGGGGTTCAGTCTTACACTTCCTCGTGTGTCTGTTCCTGGAGGTTTAAGTACCCTCCTGACCCTAGCATATTTTTCTTTTGCTGATCTTCTTTTTCGCTTGTTTTGCTTCACCTCTTTGTCCAGCCTCTTTTTCTGTTTCTTTGGTAGACTAGATGGCTAGACCCACTATGGGTGAATTGTCGGTCTATAAACCTGTAATTTAGGATTTTTTTTTTATTTGGATCCGGATTATGTTCTCTTTTGTGTATTGTGTGTGTTTGCCATGTTCACGGCAGTGCGCAGCTGCCAGCATCTCTTGCTGAGTCACCGACATTTAACTTTCAATATCGTTTCACTTTAATATATCGTTGTTTATATATATTTATATTCAGAGGCAAGCCTTAAATATTTGTATGCCTCTAAGTCATATGTGTGTCCATTTGTTAACACAAAAATACTTGCACCGTTACCGTATACAAGGTAACAAGCATAAATTAAGGTGGTGGTGAGTAAGGTAAGGGAAGATGATGATGGTGATGATTATCATTATGATAATGCAGTAATTCACGAAATTATTGTATGTGCTACTCAAATGCAATGCATAAATATTTGTTTTGAGGACAGAAGAGCGAGACATTTCATGCATTCAAGAGAATAATATAGCAGCTGCTATGGAAGTTCAATCTCCTGGAGTTTCTGATGCTCATGAAGTAGTGTATGACAATGAAATGGCTTCCCATCACACCTCTGTTGCTTCTGAGGTTAAAAAAAAGGAGGAAATCAATGACGCAACAAGTTTTCAGATGAAATGCGAAACTACCTTCACTCAGAATTTTGGAAATCTGCTACGATATGAGGCGAGCATGGTTGTCAAACAAAGTAACAAGGAAAGAAGTAGAAAGAAGGCATATTCAGGAAGATTTATTAAGGAAGAAGTCATCGTATGTGTATACATTGAGCGATGCCCAAGGACAAGAAATCAAAGTCTGTCAGAAATCTTTTCTCAGCACTTTAGGGTACAGTCAAGATCAGGTTATAAAATCATTATTTCATTCCATTGATGAAGCTTCTTCATCCACAACTAATTTGCCAGGAAATATTAAAGTGCCAGATAACAGAGTAAAACGTAAACCTACCAATCGAGTTAATAGAGAAGAAATAATAAATAACATCGAATCTTTCAATCCAGTTATTTCTCATTTCAGAAGAGACCATACTCTACATGTAAGATACCTTCCAACAGATCTCTCCGTTGCTTCAATGTACAAACTATTTCAAGAAAAACACGCATTAGTCCGTTGTTCATATGAATCCTATTGGAGTATACTAAAGAAAATGAACATAAATTTTTCTGAACCTTGTGTTGACAAATGTTTAACATGCTTATTTTATGAATTGAATATGTATGGAGAAAATGCTGAAAAGGCTCAAATGCACAATGAAATGCAAAAGCAAGCAAGAATAGAATACGATAAAGATAGTGAGATATACGAACAAATGGATGGACTCCTAATATTTGCCGTCGATATGCAAAATGTTTTGCTCCTGCCAAGGATGCCTGATGTTAAAGAAAGTTTCTTCTGCTCGAGAATGGTTGTGTTTAGTGTAACATTTGCCTCTTTAAAGAAAAATCAACATCACTATTGTGTAGTTTGGAATGAAAGTCTTCGAGGTAGGAATGCTCCTAATGTTGCATCATCCTATATCAAAGTAATTAAGCAAAATAGAGATACAAAGAAGGTTATATTTTGGACAGATAATTGCGTTGCTCAGAATAAAAACTGGACATTATATTCAGCATTCGATTTACTTGTCAATGAAGATCTTGGACCCTCGGAAATCACGTTGAAATATCTTGTCACCGGTCACACATCCTTTGCCGCAGATGGCGTTCATGGAAAAATTGAACAAGTAATCCGGAAAAAGAAGGATCTGTATGATATGAGAGACCTCTGCGATTCACTGGAACTTTCAACGAAGAGAACAACGGTCCTAAAAATGCAACTTTATGATTTTAAGGCCTACGAAAACTTGTCAAGGTTGAGAACAACCCGAAGAGCGTCTTCTGAGAATAATATTCCTCTTTTACAAGATTTATGTGAAACCGATTTGAGAAAGGTCTGCACGGACTGATTTATAAAAAAACATTTCAGGACTCAGGAACTAAAGTTAAATTTATGAAAGAAATTAATCCATCCACTTATTCGACAAGATATTCACCAAAGCCCAGAGGAATTCAAAAGAAAAATTGGAAAAAATTCACTCGGGTCTTGTTATGAGAATGGCTATTTCCCGTCGAGCATTTTGGAATAACCTCCCTACTAGTGATAATATCTCAGATCTCTTAAATTCTTGAGTAGATTAAACATCAAGGTCTTATAAATTTTCCCGTTAAGTTTAAAATGGATTTACTTCTGTGTATTTAGTCATTTTTCCTTAAAAAGGGATATAACTACAGTTTTTGTGAAGTTTTATACTTTTACTCAGTTCGTTTTAAATATGAATTTATGTTCACTATTTTCTTTATTAAATTAAGGATATTTTAAACTAATATTAACATGCAAATAGAAAGATAAATTCATTTCATTTTTTAAAGATTCTGGTTGGTTTCTATTTTTATCGTCAAAATATCAATAAAAATTACATAGATTAATAGGATTGTTTATACCTTCTCAATGACTTGTTAAAAATTTTAATAATAAACAAAAACAGTGATGAATGTATAATGAAATGTGGTTGCCAAAATTATAATGAAGTCTGATTGCCTAATGTTGTCAATAAAACAAAGTGAAAACACCGAATATAGGTATAATCAGTGTCTCATTGTTTAATATTAATGGTCATTCAAGAAGAAAACACCGAATATACTTATATTCGGTTTCTTTTCTCAGCATTTGTGGTGAATAGCAATCTACAAACCAAAGAAAAAACAGTTTTTGTGCAACTGAGCCAAAAATATAAAACTAATGCACAAAAGAAAGTACAAATATGAAAGGTGACGCCCCCTTGTCGCGGGAAGAGTGTTTGTGCGTCCCTTGACTTTTCGAGCTATGTCGGCGGGGGCACCTATTTTCTGGCACCCCTGGCAGGGTTTATCTTGTCGCTTTTGTCGAAAATTAGGTTCCAGACTAAGTGCGTCTTTCTTTGTCTTTCTTTATTCTACTCTATCCTTCCTCTTTTTTTACATTAATCCTATTTCTTCTACTTATACAAAAAGAAAAAGGCAACAAAAAAACAACCCTTATACAAATCATGTCACTCTTACCTTTTTTTCATCTATCTACATATGAGGACCTGGCAGCTACCTCATGCGTCAGAAGAGAGGCTTTAGAACCTCTATAAACAACGCCAATCGACGCTTACTGGTTGCGAGAGACTAGGGCTTGAGGGGTCTTAGGCGTTGGGGCACGATGAATGGGATGAGGGTAGTGCCCCGTAAACCCGTTTCCTGGCGCATAATTATTGTCCATTCCCATTGAACGTTGACGGGTGCCTCTGGTAGTATTGGTCCGTGGTGACGGCCCTTTGTTCCCATGTTGGTCGCCAGGCCAACAAAAAGCCTTGGGTTGAGTTTCTTGGTGTGGCGGGATATCCATTGAACGCTGCTCCGAGATCTTGGCCGTCGCGAAGGTAACTAGTAGGAGTTTAGTACGGGGCGTGCTTCGTTGTTGTTCGCCTGGTGACAAATCTATGGCCCCATCGGTGACCGTCTGTGCTGCTCGGTTGGGAGCCACGGCACGCCGAGGCTTGACGACTCGGTCGGACGAACAGCAGCACATGGAGCGTGCCTTCTGAAAGATCCGAAACGTCTCCGATCGATAGGCGGGAGCGACTCACGTGGGAAGAAATCACTAACCCCCTTTTTTCTATTGATTGGTCGCAAAGTTTTGAAAGAGAGAAAGTGTTTAAAATGACAGGGAAAAAAGGTCCAGCTGCACTCAAATATACATGTGCGATATGCCGGAAGGATGTTTTTCGAAATTCCACCCGGGAAGTATATGCACCGACTGCATCCTTAAAGGAGAGGTCCGAGAGGCAGTGACATACTGCAATGAACTCAAGGATCTCTTGACAACCTCTGAAGAAAAATTTAGGGCACTTGAAAGTAAAATACAGACCCTAGAAACGCAGCACGCCCTTCAGATTCGGCATCTCGAGGAAAAAATCCTAGAGCTAGCCTCTAAACTAGAGGCCCAGTCAACTCAAGCTCAAGATGAAATTCCCACTCACTTGGGTGGTTCCGCCGATGTGACTCCAGCTCAAGGAGGTGAAACTGCATTGGCAGCTCCACTTCAGCCATGCAGAGAAGCAAATGAGAAGAAGAAAAAGAAAAAGAATAAAAAGAAGAAAAACGACCTTAATGCAGCTCACCCCAGTGTAGAGGATTCGAGCGTTACTGGTGCGCAAGGGAAAGTGAAAAGAGAAGAAGAGAAAAGAGAAACAGAAGCAGAGAAAACAAAGGAAGACAAAAAAATAAAAAGAATAAAAAGAAGAAAAAGAAAAATGTAAAGATACAAGAGGAAAGCGGCAAGTCGATTCCGAAAGGAAAGACTAAGTCGCCTGCAGACAAATGTGCAAGAGTCGCCATTATTGGTGATTCGCAGGGACGGGGCCTGCAGTCCCTGCTAGCGGCCCGTCTTTTCACTAGTGTGAAGGTAAGCTGCCTGCCAGGATGTAGTAACCACCACATCAGAGTAGAGGCTAAGAAATCACAGATTTCTGAGAGCTCACTCGTTGCTCTGATGGTCAGTGGAAACGACCTCTACCTGAGAGGAGGTAGGGTAGGCGTTACAGATAAAATTCTCCACACGGTCATGGGTGCCGTGGACGACTGTGGGCTGAAAACCCGCAAGCGTGTCGTAGTCGGGATGCTCCCAAGGAGATGTCCAACACGGACCGCTCACTCGATGAATGTCTCTTTAAACTGGCGCCTGGCAGATTTGTGTACGGCAGAGGGGGTCTTTTTTGTGGGCCCGTACCGCACCTTTTATGTGAGAAATGATCTCTACCAAAGGGATGGGGTACATCTTTCCTTTAAAGGAAAGGCCTTTCTGTTGAACATCATCCAGGATGTCGTAGAGAGGACCTAAGAAACGCGGATGGTTTTCTATCCAAGGTGTTGAAGGAAGTGTGCGATGAAGTATCATGACTTCTGTGCGCTATCTTTAAGATGCCAATCCAGACCGGATGCGTTCCTAGAGACTGGCATGAGGCAGAGGTGACTCCGATCTTCAAGAAAGGAGACCCCAGCCATCCATCAAACTACCGACCTATCAGTCTGACTTCGATAGTCGGTAAACTCATCGAAAGCATGATGGTTGACAAAATGACGTCGTATTTAGAGTCAAACCTGCTACTGAGGAGTTCCCAGCACGGCTTCCGAAGGCAACGGTCATACCGGACGAACCTTGTGGAATTCTTCCACTTCGTGTTCAGTGAGCACGATCGGGACAAGGCGGTGGATGTGGTATACTTAGACTTCAGGAAAGCCTTTGATAAGGTACCACACCGCTGCCTTCTCCGGAAAGTGCGAGCGCTGGGCATAGACGAAAAAGTAGACGACTGGATCGAGAACTGGCTAAGTGGCAGACGGCAACGGGTGGTGGTGAATGGACAGGCTTTTGAGTGGGTGCCCGTTACTAGCGGGGTGCCTCAAGGTTCTGTCCTGGGACCACTATTATTCATCATCTACGTCAATGACATGGACGGTGACATGGTTGCCAAGATTTCCAAATTTTCCGACGATACCAAGCTTGGTATGAACGTTGCAAAGGATGGAAATACTGCCCGCCTGCAGGAAGATCTTGGGAAGATTGGAGAGTGGTCGGACACGTGGCAATTGCCTTTTAACGTGGGGAAATGCAAAGTAATGCATATCGGCCACAGAAACCCCCAATCTCAGTATATCCTTAAAGGCACTGCTCTTGAATCAAGTGACACTGAGAAGGACATGGGTGTAACTATCACTAGCGACCTCAAGTTCTCGAAACAGTGCATCGAGGCAGAGAAGAAAGCCCAAAGGATGTTAGGCTACATAAAGCGCCAGTTTGGATACCGTAACAAGGAGATAGTATTTTGTCTGTACAACGCCCTCGTTCGGCCGCACCTGGAGTATGCCATACAATTTTGGAGTCCTTCGTTTTGAAAGGACATCGCAAGGTTGGAACGCGTACAAGCTAGGGCAACCAAACTGATTCCCTCTATCCGGAATCAAAGTTATGAGGATAGACTAAGAGAATTAGATCTGTTCTCGCTGGAAACCCGTAGACTGCGTGGTCAGCTCATCAAAGTTTTCAAAATACTTCGAGGGTTCGACACTGTTGACTACCGGGATATTTTCACACTGAGTAAGAACAGAACGCGCAATCACGGCTTCAAACTTGAACTGAAGCGTTACAACCGCAATCTGTGTGAAAAAGTTTTCACCTACAGTATCTGCGGTAAGTGGAACGCACTTCCAGTGGAAGTTGTCAACAGTGAATCTGTTGGCCAGTTCAAGTCAATACTATACAAAGTCTTGAAAAGTGGCCGTTTAGGGACGCGAAACAATTGAGCAGCCATGTGCCCGCTCGATTGCTAGTCCAAAGGTACCCTCTTTGAATGGACCGTAAGGTCTCCTAGGGTACTTTCTTTCCTTGTAACTCCTTGTAACCTTATTTTTTCTTCTATCCTCTCTCTTTATCTTCTATCTTTTTCGGAAGTATGGTGGACTGTGTATGGCTTGCTTGGGCATTGATATTTGATTGAGTTGGTGGAGTCCACCCGGTAACAGGACTCTGCCGTGCCGAGAAAGAACACCGAATATACAAAATAATAACTTTGCAGGAGAAGCGTTCAAAGTTTTCCTTTATTGCAATGCCCCCCAAAATATTATATTTTCAAGATTCTGTTAAACATTTACAAGGAGTTACAAGGAAAAAGGGGACCCTAGGAGACCTTACGGTCCATTCAAAGAGGGTACCTTTGGACTAGCAATCGAGCGGGCACATGACTGCTCAATTGTTTTGCGTCCCTAAACGGCCACTTTTCAAGACTTTGTCTAATCTTGACTTGAACTGGCCAACAGATTCACTGTTGACAACTTCCACTGGAAGTGCGTTCCACTTACCGCAGATACTGTAAGTGAAAAAATTTCCACACAGATTGCGGTTGGAACGCTTCAGTTCAAGTTTGAAGTCGTGATTGCGCGTTCTGTTCTCACTCAGTGTGAAAATATCCCGGTAGTCAACATTGTCGAACCCTCGAAGTATTTTGAAAACTTCGATGAGCTGACCACGCAGTCTACGGGTTTCCAGCGAGAACAGATATAATTCCCTTAGTCTAGCCTCATAACTTTTATGTCGGATAGAGGGAATCAGTTTTGTTGCCGTAGCTTGTACGCGTTCCAACCTTGCGATGTCTTTTTGAAACGAAGGACTCCAAAATTGTACGGCATACTCCAGGTGCGGCCGAACGAGGGAGTTGTACAGAAAAAGTACTATCGAAGTCAGATTGATAGGTCGGTAGTTTGACGGGTGACTCGGGTCTCCTTTCTTGAAGATCGGAGTCACCTCCGCCTCACGCCAGTCTCTAGGAACGCATCCAGCCTGGATTGACATGTTAAAGATAGCGCACAAATGTCGTGCTACTTCATCGCACACTTCCTTCAACACCTTGGATAGAAACCCGTCCGGTCCATGGGACTTATTTGTCTTTAGGTCAGCGATCTTTTTCTTTATTTCTCCTTCGGTGAAGTCCATTGCCTCCAGCTTTTCGCCCGAGTAGTATTCCGTGGGCTGGGGGATGGGACCACACTCTTTAGTAAACACTGAGACAAGTAGTCATTGAGAAGGTTAGCATTTTCTACATCTTAGTGAGTTAATGCGCCCTCCTCGTCCACTAAGGGCCCAATCCTACGATGGATTGATTTACGGCTATTTACATAGCAGAAGAACTCCTTGGGATTCTCCTTGCAGAGTCTGGCCACTCGGAGTTCCTTAGACCGCTTAGCCGCCCTTATGCTAGACTTCACTCTCCTGGCTAGCCTCCGGTACTCGTCAAAGGCACCCGAGTTCTTCGATCGCCGGTACGCATTTCTCTTCTCCCTAAGCAGTTGGCCGATTTCTCGATTAAACCACTTTGGTTGAACAGAAGACCGACGGAGGCATTTCAGAGGGATGAAACTTGATTGAAGACTCATGAGCCTATTTTTGAAATTGTCCCATGAATCCTCTACCTCTTCGCATACCGCTAGCCTTACATCAGTCAACCCAGCACTAAGGCTTGCAAAGTCTGCTCTTCTCAAGTCAAGTTTCCTTGATTGACTGGCAACAGACCTTTCCTTCGGGATCTTGACGCTAAATCTAACTAGTTGGTGATCACTGCCACCGAGCTCTTCGCCTACAGAGACATCCTCAACCATATCATCCTCAGAGGTGAATACCAAGTCGAGGATATTGTCTCCTCTCGTCGGTTCTCTGACCCATTGAGTGAGTAACTCGTTGTTGGCGAACTCCAGGAGTAGCGCGCTCTCGCCACAGGCTGCTATGGTTTCCCAGTCAACTTGTCTGTTGAAGTCGCCCATAACGATGCACACTCTGCCTTGAACAAGCTCACCCAGCAGCTGGTACAGTTCCCTGTCCTTCTCAACGGGTTGGGAAGGGGGTCTGTAAAACACCAGGGTCCTGTATCTGACAGGACCTATCTCTAGGTCAACGCCTAGGAGCTCGTGATTGGATATAATGTTGGAGTTCGTAGATTTGATTGTATCCTTGACATGCAACATTACACCAGTGCATTTAGGCGGAGAAAAAGGCCCAAAGGGTGCTAGGCTATATTAAGCGCCAGTTTGGTTTTCGGAACCAGGAGATTGCACTGTGCCTGTACAACTCACTTGTCCGACCGCACCTGAAGTATGCCGTACAATTTTGGAGTCCTTCATTGCGAAAGGACATCGCGAGATTGGAACGCGTACAAGCCAGGGCAACCAAGCTGATTTTCTCTATCCGACATAAAAGTTATGAGGATAGACTAAGGGAATTAGATCTGTTCTCTCTGGAAACCCGTAGACTGCGTGGTCAGCTCATCGAAGTCTTCAAAATACTTCGAGGGTTTGACAATGTTGACTACCGGGATATTTTCACACTGAGTGAGAACAGAACGCGCAATCACGGCTTCAAACTTGAACTGAAGCGTTACAACCGCAATCTGTGTGGAAATTTTTTCACTTACAGTATCTGTGGTATGTGGAACGCACTTCCAGTGGAAGTTGTCAACAGTGAATCTATTGACCAGTTCAAGTCAAGACTAGACAAGATCTTGAAAAGTGGCCGTTTAGGGACGCAAAACAATTGAGCAGCCATGTGCCCGCTCGATTGCTAGTCCAAAGGTACCCTCCTTGAATGGACCGTAAGGTCTCCTAGGGTACCTTCTTTCCTTGTTGTTACCACCACCCTCTCTGTCTGGCCTATCTTTGTGGAAGAGTTGGTAGCCAGGAACCGTGAATTTGCCTTCAAAGTCTCGGTTTGAGGTCTTTATCCACGATTCTGTTATGGCTACCATTTCGGGTTCTTCCGTCGCTACGAGGCCACGGAGCTCAGAAAACTTGTTCCTGATTGACCTCGCATTGAACAGAAGAACTTTCAGGGAGTCCCCGATGGAAGGACTCCCTACGCTCTTCCGTTTCCCGGGTTGTTTGATGGCAAGGCACCCCTCTTTGCGACCTCTGAGAAGGTCGTTCCTGGAGTAACACGGGCGTACTGGCATACGTCCGCCCTCACTCTGGGCCGGATACTCCTTTGGGTGCTCTCTACGACATCCTGGATGATGTTCGACAGGAAGGCCTTTCCTTTAAATGAAAACTGTACCCCATCCCTTTGGTAGAGATCATTTCTCCCATAAAAGGTGCGGTACGGGTCCACAAAAAAAGACCCCCTCTTCCTTACACAAATCTGCCAGGCGCCGGTTTAAAGAGACATTCATCGAGTGAGCGGTCCGTGTTGGACCTCTCCTCGGGAGCATCCCGACTACGACACGCTTGCGGGTTTTCAGCCCACAGTCGTCAACGGCACCCATTACCGTGTGGAGGATTTTATTTGTAGGGCCTACCCTACCTCCTCTCAGGTAGAGGTCGTTTCCACTGACCATCAGAGAAATGACTGAGCTCTCAGAAATCTGTGATTTCTCAGCCTCTACTCTGTTGTGGTGGTTACCACATCCTGGCAGGCAGCTTACCTTCACACTAGTGCGAAGGCAGGCCGCTAGAAGGGACTGCAGGCTTCGTGCTTGAGAATCAATAATAAGGGTGACTCTTGCACATCTGTCTGCAGGCGACTTAGTCTTTCCTCTCGGAAGCGACTTGCCGCTTTCCTCTTGTATCTCTAGATTTTTCTTTTTCTTCTTCTTCTTCTTCTTCTTATTTTTCTTGTCTTCCTTTGTTTTCTCTTCTTCCGTTTCTCTTTTCTCTTCTTCTCTTTTCACTTTCCCTTGCGCACCAGTAACGCTCGAATCCTCTACACTGGGGTGAGCTGCATTAAGGTCGTTTTTCTTCTTTTTATTCTTTTTCTTTTTCTTCTTCTCATTTGCTTCTCTGCATGGCTGAAGTGGAGCTGCCAATGCAGTTTCACCTCCTTGAGCTGGAGTCACATCGGCGGAACCACCCAAGTGAGTGGGACTTTCATCTTGAGCTTGAGTTGACTGGGCGTCTAGTTTAGAGGCTAGCTCTAGGATTTTTTCCCCGAGACGCCGAATCTGAAGGGCGTGCTGCATTTCTAGGGTCTGTATTTTACTTTCCAGTGCCCTAAATTTTTCTTCAGAGGTTGTAAAGTGATCCTTGAGTTCATTGCAATATGTCACTGCCTCTCGGACCTCTCCTTTAAGGATGCAGTCGGTGCATATACTTCCCGGGTGGCATTTCGAAAAACATCCTCCCGGGAAGTCAACGCACCACTTATCCTTCTGGCATATCGCACATGTATATTTGAGTGCAGCTGGACCTTTTTTTCCTGTCATTTTGAACACTTTCTCTCTTTCAAAACTTTGCGACCAGTCAATAGAAAAAAGGGGGTTGGTGAGTTCTCCCCGCGTGAGTCGCTCCCGCCTATCGATCGGAGACGTTTCGGATCTTTCAGAAGGTACGCTCCATGTGCTGCTGTTCGTCCGACCGAGTCGTCAAGCCTCGGCGTGCCGTGGCTCCCAACCGAGCAGCACAGACAGTCCCCGATGGGGCTATCGATTTGTCACCAGGCGAACAACAACGAAGCACACCCCGTACTAAACTCCTACTAGTTACCTTCGCGACGGCCAAGATCTCGGAGCAGCGTTTAATGGATATCCCCCCACACCAAGAAACTCGACCCAAGGCTTTTTGTTGGCCTGGCGACCAACATGGGAACAAAGGACCGTCACCACGGACCAATACTACCAGAGGCACCCGTCAACAGTCACTGGGAATGGTCAATAATTATGCGCCAGGAAATGGGTTTACGGGGCACTACCCTCATCCCATTCATCGTGCCCAACGCCTAAGACCCCTCAAGTCCTAGTCTCTCGCAACCAGTGAGCGTCGATTGGCGTTGTTTATATAGGTTCCAAAGCCTCTCTTCTGACGCGTGAGGTAGCTGCCAGGTCCTTATATGTAGATAGATGAAAAAAGGGGTAATAGTGACATGATAGGTATAGGGGTTGTTTTTTTGTATAAGTAGAATAAATAGGATTAATGTAAAAAAAAAGGAGGAAGGATAGAGTAGGATAAAGAAAGACAGAAAGACACACTTAGTCTGGAACCTAATTTCCGACCAAATCGACAAGGGAAACCCTGCCAGGGGTGCCAGAAGATAGGTACCCCCGCCGACATAGCTCGAAAAGTCAAGGGTACGCACAAGCTCTCTTCCCGCGACAAGGGGGCGTCCCCTCTCTCTCTACTTTCTTTATGAGAGAGAGAGTGGTGGATAATAAAGAAGATTAGTGGTAGTTGAATCAACTGAAAACAAAGAAGGGTGTTCATCTACCATTATCCAACCTATAAAAAAATTACATGAGCTAGAGCAAAGTGATGGGAGAGTATGCTTGAGTGCACCCCCAAGCAAGGGAACTCAATCCAGATTCTGGAATGCCCTGGTACGAGGTTGTGGCACAGTCTTAAATGGAATGAAAACATTGGTTATTTATTCGGAGAACCATCTCCTCGAAGACCTGAGAGCCAAGACTAAGAGAGTGTCTTCTACTCAAATGCTTTGATTTTGGAGTACCTTCTCCAGAAGAGTTGGCAAACATGGCTATTGGGTCTCCACAACCCAGATGGTTTGATTTTGGAGTGTCGATTCCCTAGAAGAGCTGCCAACCAAGGATAAGAGCCTCTTCTACCCTAGGCAGTTTTATGTCAAGACCAGGACAAGATATGAAGGAAATTGTGATTACATCAAGGAGAAATACTCCGGCGCTATATAAATGCAGTGTAATTAGCAAGGCTAAATGATCAGGGCCTCACATCAGTACTAAATACATAAGGCCCATATCATCACTAAAATGATCGGGGGGCAAACATAAACACTTTATAAATACATTGTGATTATAATACCAAATAAGCAGGGCCTCACATAAAAATGAATACATAGGGGCCCACATTAACACAAATGATTGGGGCCCAACATAAACATTTATAAATGCATTGTTATTATCACAAGGCTAAATGATCAGGGCCTCACATCAATACTAAATACATAGGGGCAGAGGTGGGCAGTATTTACATACTGTATATAAATAAATTTATGTATTTAAAATTGTATTTGTAAATACATTTACAATCATATATTTAAATACAATGTATTTAAATACTTTTTGCAAATACTTTACTGATAATAGGTCTATTATAGTATTAGTAGTACAGGTTAAGCTCTTATAACGACCGAATACTAAAGCGTTTGGATCATTGGTCACTACGTAGGCCATATAACGAAGTTAAATAGAGGAATCCACAAAATTATATTCTTAAAGCGCGTTATCATTTACTTGAAGATATTATTGAATAAAAAATTTTCAGGAATAATTAGTACAATTATTGATCGATTATATGTAGTTATTAGATGAATTCCTATAACGATGTATTTCGTTGTAGTAGCAATAACTGTATATCATTATGCCAAAACTAGCATGCCCGCCCGACAAAAATGTAGGAAATAAAGCTTGATAATGTATATATTCCTAACAATACTGAAAGTCAATATTTTACTATGTAATTCTGAATATGAAGGACTAAAAATATATTTATGAATTAATGTACCAGTCCTATATAGCTATAGGATATTCATATAGCTACATTTTATATATAAATTTTTATATGCATACCATATATTCTCATTTCATTGTGAAAATCAATTTCACTCACAATAATCACACATTCCACTACCGAAGGTCTAAATTCAAGGCGGACGCTAGGCCGAAATCTTATAGAAGAAGAGAAAGTAACAAGAGCTCTACTGAAGAATAAACTAGACAGCACCTCTTACTTATGTCTTACTGTAGATATTTGGTAATCTCGTCACCGTAGTTCTTTGGGTGTTACAGTTCATTGGGTATGTTAAAGTTTTCTCTTTATGAAATAGGAAATTGAAAATGTCTACAGTTAGGGAGTTATCAACTCTTGGCTGAAAGCAGACCTATTTGTTAGGAGAATTTATCTCGATTATATTAATATGTAAATATTTATGAGACAAACATTGGACTGTTATTTCATTTTTCTTCAGCTTGAGGAAGCTGCTCTTGTCCGTCACAGTGGAATATTGGCATGCTGTCGCTTCAAAGGAAAACATAACTACATCAAGATTGCTGAACATATTGAGAATATCATTAATGAATACGATTTTACCCTGCAGAAAATCACGAACACCGTCACTGATAACGGCTCTAATTTTGTTAAAGCGTTTAAGGAATTTGCAGTCACTGCTGCAAATGTGTCCACAGATTCAGAAGATGGAGGTGAAGAAGATCAGGGTGAGCACGAGCTGGAGGATCGTTTCTTAATGAGAAGTGCCTTAGATCAGGAAGAACACCTTTCGTCTGACCCATGCAGCTTCAGCTTACCTAAGCATGTGCACTGTGCTTCACACACACTCAATCTCGTCGCCACAACTGATACAAAACAGGCACTGAAAATATCTTCTTTTGCAAATATCAATCATGCTGCGATGGGGAGCTGTTCAGCATTATGGAACAAAAGCGGTGGTCCAAAATCAGCAGAGATTATCAAAACTGTTATCAACTGCTCATTAAAGGTGCCTGTTTGGTGCATTGCCATTACTTTTAAAACACAAGGACAAATTACATCAACTGATGACGTCCCTTGAACTTCCATTGTTCAGAATTCACGAAATTAAATTTTGGGGGGGAGTATGTCTCAGTTTTGGCTTTTATTGCAGTTGCAATTGATCGCTTACAGGAAGAACGAAACTGTTTTATGAAGAATTGCTCCCTACCTTGCTCACTGGGGAGAAAAAGCTGAAAATTTTGCCAACCTCTTCTAAGTGCAGTCACTAACGGCTTTGGAAAGCGCTACCAATCTTATTTGACCTTTGCAAATGAAGCTAGCGTTACAGATGTTATTATTACATCAACAAGCCATCCATTCTTCAAACTCCGCTGGTTAAATATTAGTATTTCATGGGAAAGTTCAAGCCACCAAGACTCTGTTAAAAATATTATGATTCAAGTGATTGAGAATTTAGCAGAGGGGCCCGAAGCTGAATCATCCAGTGGTTTATCGGACAGTGAAGATTATTTTGGATTTAGAAAACCGACTCAAACACGATCAACCGCAGATTAAGAATTGTTCAGTTATGTTCAGGATTCAAATAAAAGACTTCGAAGTTTAGATAGATATCCAAACATAAAAAAAGTTATTTATTAAATACAACACTAATCTTCCATTGTCAACTCCTGTAGAACGGTTTTCTCTTTAGGAGGATTGACCTTATCTCCAGAACGGAGTTCTTTATCTGACGAAACATTTCAGCAACTGAGATTACTTAAATGTAATGCTGATATAAATAGCTAACTGAAATTTAATTCTACGTAACTTTCTATTTTTTTTTTAGTACCTAAGTCTAATTGTCATTAAATCCTACATCAGTAATTATAATATACAATTTTATTTTAATTGATATTTTTTGTTGTGATACTAATGGTCCTTATCGATTGTTATTATATATCATGTATTTGAAATGTATTTAAAAATGTTTCTAAATACATTTAATGTATTTAGTATTTAAATACTAAATACATTTTCAAAATGTATTTATTATTTAGTATCTAAAAACATTTTTCTCATGTATTTAATATTTAGTATTTAAATACTTTAAATGTATTTTTTTCCCACCTCTGCATAGGGGCCCACATTAACATAAAAAAGATTGGGTGTCCATAAATACCATTCATATAAATGCATTGTAATACCTCAAAAAATTATCAAGGCCTCACATCAATAAATACCTAGGGGCCCACATCGACACAAAAATTATTGTGGGCCCATAAACACTATATAATGCATTGTAAATACCACAAGGCTAAATGAACAGGGCCTCAAAACAGTACACACTTCATAGAGGCCACATAAACTCGAATGATAACAAACTATGTGACACTAGAAAATAATGAATATACAAAACAGCAGAATAATATCAAGCATTAAAGGTCTTTATAGAAATCCAGTGCAATAAGACCTTAGACATATTACATAAAAAATGGTTAGACATTAGCTACATTTTTCCTTATGAAAAAACATAAGGATAAACGCTGACACATTGCTACATGAAAACCTTAAAAATTAAAGAAAAACGGTAAGACAATGGCTCCATGAAGATCTTAAAAGGTCAAAGAACAAATTTTAAGACATGGTAAGTCCATAGTATTGTCTATGGGTTTTTTGAAGCTACAAAATGGTGTTAGGGTGTCGGATGAACAATATATCAAGGACAGCGGTGACAACGTGTGAATATTGTTTTATCTCTTACCTAACCTAACCTAAACTATATGTGCAACATTTGCAACGTTTAAATGAAGTTCTCGAACAAAACGTCCCTCATTGGCAAACCGAAAGTTTGCCAACCTCTTTCGACCTTCATGGCAATGCACCGGACCTTGCGCCATCTGACTACAATTTATTTAAGTCATTACAACATCATCTAAATGGTCCAACAGGGCAATCGCACAGAAGGCTCTCCTCCACACTTAATTGTGTTAACGTTGACCGCGGCGGGAGTGGTCGGTACAGCATAGGGTGTGGGATCAAGGGCTTTCTCCCTTAGTCTATCAAGCGGTCGGTCGGATGGAAAAGAGCTGTCATCTGCTCTTGGCGAGCAATGCAACAACAACAACAATCACCTAAATGGCAAAGATTACTCTAATATGAAGAAGGTGGAAAAGGATATCAATCATATAGATCCATGGGAAAAGTCGCAGGATAATGGCATACAATTCTCGATTCCTGTCGGCCGTTTCCTATTTTTGTCATGCAGCTCAAAAGGCTGACATGATTTCTACCATGTAGTCAGAGTGGGAAGGAGTATAACACTGCTCATCTCCACCAATATGTGCAGTCTATTTTCGCCATCATCAGCGCGCTCATTTCCCGCAATCCCGCATGTTTGGGAACCCAGCAAAAGACAATCTCGACATCCTCTCGGCTCACAGCAGCCCAGACTTCATGGATACTGCAAATCATGGGCTGTTGAGATTACAATGTTATGGCGTCTTGTGAGTCGCTTTAAATCACAATCCGGTCTTAAAACCAGGCACGGCGCATAATATCTGTCCGCGAGATAGATATAGGCCCGCAAACGCCACGTCGACTTCAAAAAGGGTGGAAAAGACATTGAAGCCGACCTCCCTCTTCGGATTTGGAGCCATCAGTGGACACTGATACGATTCAAGCGTGACACAAGAAATTCAAACGCAATACTCCCGGTGCTTTGAGAGATAGGTGCGGCGGCAAACATTCAGTGCTGGTACCCTCCCTGGTTGTTCCCTTGGCAATACATTATTATGATTATTATTTTTATTATTCTTTAACCTTTTATCTGGAAGTGGTTAGTTTATTGACCACCTATTTAACATATACACTATAATTTCTTATTAATATAATATATATAGTTACGCGCATATATATCCATTGGCAACACATCTCAAATTTTGTAATTTACGAATTTTTATACGTTACTAGTTCGAAATGTAGATATTTATATTATATTTAATTATATTAGCCTGAAAGAAATATATTATAATGTATAAATGAAAATAAAACAATTAATTAACATTGAACATTGTGTTTATTAGAAAAAAACAAGAAGCAAAAGTATTGGCAACGTTTACATAATATCGATTTAACAAATCAAATTATTAAAATTAGTAGTAAAGAATGTTCGAGAATGACTGATCGAATATTCTAGACTAATCCAGGACAGCAGCTTACTTGTACGGCTAACCTTTTGGGTGTTCGTTATGGTATTAGACACGGTTGAAGGATCATCTCTAGAATAATTTGGAAATAACAACATGGTGAAGACATCCGAGCACTCAGAAGCATATAGGAAGCATATAGGAAATAGATATAGAAAAATTTCGGCAAGTTTGAATATCACAATTTCATCTGTAAGTAATATTCTTGTAAAATTTAGGGCTGAGGGACTATTGTTAATCGTGTGCGGAAAGACCGACCAATAAAATTAACTGACAGAGATGTGCGTTCGTGTGTTCGAATTGTCAACAAGAAGCCAAAAGTCACTTTCAAGGATTTGAAAGCAAATCTGGCTAGCAGTGGAACAATCGTGGACCTGTCAACAATGCGACGTTACCTGAACCGTGAGGGTCCCCATGGACGTGTACAAAGGAGGAAACCAGTGTTGAAGGCGGTTTACAAAAAGAGACGTTTAGAGTTTGCCAGATAATATCTTGATGATGACACTGAAGCAGAACTTAGTAAAATATTATGGTCATACGAGTACAAGACTAAGCTCGAGCTGTTTGGCATAAACGACCTCCATTACGTTTGGAGAAAATCTGGAGAAGCTCTGCTGAAAAACAACATCATACCTACTGTAAAACACGGAGGTGGTTCTATCATGTTGTGGGGAGTGTTTTGCTGCTGCCGGTATTTACTCAATTTGTGTGATAGAAGGTACTATGAATTTCGAGGGATATCAGTGAATTTTAGATGAACATGTGAAACAATCGGCGAGGAAGTTTAGTCTTGGCAGAGGGTTTGTCTTCCAACAGGATAATGATTTCAAGCACATGAGCAAATAACGCAGAAATAGTTTGCCAATCAACGCTTCAAAGTGATGAAATGGCCTTTTCAAAGTCCAGATTTAAATCCGATGGAAAATTTATGTAAAGAACTGAAGCCACGTGTTCATAAGAGGTCACCGAGCAGCATCGCAGAGTTGAAAGCTTTTGCAGTGGAAGAGTAGAGTAAATTCCTACAAAAGCTTGCAAAAACCTTGTTCATACCTACAAGAAAGGGCTGATTGCTGTGATTGCTGCTAAAGGAGGTCATAGTAAGTATTAATTAATAGTTGCCAATGATATATATGTAATATTTACGGATGTTGCCAATACTTTTGCTTCTTGTTTTTTTCTAATAAACACAATGTTCAATGTTAATTAATTGTTTTATTTTCATTTATACATTATAATATATTTCTTTCAGGCTAATATAATTAAATATAATATAAATATCTACATTTCGAACTAGTAACGTATAAAAATTCATAAATTACAAAATTTGAGGTGTGTTGTTGCCAATAGATATGCGCGCAACTGTTTATATATAATATATATATATATATATATATATATATATATATATATATATATATATATATATTATTTCAGCAATACTTAATTCAGCATATATAATTTCAGCAGTTTAAGAAATTATCAGCTTTCGTACTTTATTGAACATATTATTTTCTACCCATGGGGCCCCGCTGAAATAAATGCTCCAGGGCCCCGAAATATCTTAATCCGGCCCTCCCAATAGACCAATCTAAAAGCAGTCTGAAGGTCTCCCCCACCCCCACCCCCCTTTGATATACTAACCGCATAGCATCAATGAATACATTACAGTTTGCCTTAATTTTGATAGTACGATTTATTCGGTTATAAGGCAAGATAAAACAAGGGCAACAGATCTTAGTCGCGTGCTCTCATTTATTCTGACTTATGACCATACGACCTTCAAAACTTTCAATATTTCCCGGACTAACCTTGCCAAAAAAAACTCATTGAAAAGTAAAATGGTTACCATCCGGGCGACCGACCTACGGACCTACGGGGCAACTTTTAGAGTAGCCTCCACGCGACTAAAAATTACCCATATTACTCTTCTTTATTTTTCCTCTCTCTGGAATTTCATTGAATCAAATTCTTAAGTGTAAATCTCAACTCTTGACTTCAATTCCATTTTCATTGTTATCAAATTAAAGTTTTAATGTTATATAAATACTCGCCTTTCCCATTTTTCGTCATTACCTTAATTTGTATATAAAATGGGCCGCAAAAGTTTAAAATGCTGTTAGAAATGGAAATTTTCATACTTTAGTTAATCCAAGTTAATGAAATTTGCAACGCTCATGGAACTTTATGTAATTAATACAATGTAACGAAAATGTAATGAAAAACTTTATATGGACCATAATGAAATTTAACAACGCAAAAGTTTACAACACATTCTTATAAACATGGTTTAGTACTTAGTTGCTTAATCCTTGTTGTTAATTAAAGGTTAGAGGCGCTTTGAATAGTCTCCTACGATCTTTCCACAGGTGCTTGGGCCGCTTTCGTTCCCCTCCTCTAAACATATTTTCTTCAAATCAGACAAGTTACGCTGATCTCTCTTTTTGGAGAGAGAGTTTCAATCCTCTCCACAGATTTTCGATGGGATTCAGATCAGGAGATTGAGTTGGTCATTACAAAACATTCATTCTAACGGTATGCACCCAATTCTTTGTTTGTTTAGTTGTATGTTTGGGGTCATTGTCCTGTTGAAATGTCCATCCTGGTTTCAAGTTCAGAGATCCAACCCCTGATGAGCAAAGATAAGCCCATACAATGATTGATCCACCACCGAATTTGACTGTAAGGGGAGATCATATTCTTTGGCGGGTAAGCTGCACACTTTTTTTTCCTCCTAATCCTGCTGATTGAATTTCGACCGAAATGTCCTTATTTCCTTATCTGACCAAAGCATTTGTTTTGGGTGGGTCAGTAGCCAGGGCCACGTTATGCCCCTGTTTATCTTCTCGGAGGGCCTCAGAGTCAATACGGAGGGCTAAATCAAGTGCTGGAGAAGTTGGTGTTGCCCTGGATCCAGACGGTAGCATTGAAATGCGTTACGTGTGGCAGCAGGACTCGGTAACCTGCCACGCAAGCAGGAGGGCCCAGTCTTGGATTGCACCCAGAGTGCAACCCTCTAGACTATTATGTGTGGGGCGTGGTTGAGAGAGAAACAAGTAAGTCTCTGTGCCCCATCAAGGAGGAGCTCAGGTCCAGGAATACCACATTTTTCACTCGGTTAAACAGCGGGCTTGCAAAACTACTTCGATGCAGCCTGGAGGTAGTGGGTGAGGCCAACGTCGATTTCATTGAATAAAATAAATAGTATCTATAATCTTTCAAGTCTTTTACATATAATTTTGGTCGTAAATATATCTGTATAAAGGAACCTTTTGTCATTTTCTTTTAAATTAAAGTTAGGCAACAAATTACCTATCGCTCTCTATATGATCCACACCTTATACATATAAAAGGATATTAAATGCACTAAAAATATTAAAAGATTACATCACATAATGTCAGATGACAAAGGTTCACTAGTGGCCAATAGAAATATATTAAACCTCTGCCTAGATGATAATGTCAAATATATATATATATATAATGTATATATATATATATATATATATATATATATATATATATATATATATATATATATATAGAGAGAGAGAGAGAGAGAGAGAGAGAGAGAGAGAGAGAGAGAGAGGGAGAGAGAGAATCTGATACCCTTATTCACAGTTCCATTCACAGCATTTGCTGACTGTGTAAAATAATCCAAAGCAGTACAAATCAAGGTATCAACACCAGTGGCGTGCAGTCAATGGAAGTAAGGGAAGCAATGCTTCCCCTATTTAAGAAGAAAAGAAAAATAAATTACGCCCCAATAATTCATATAACAGCAGAAGCAATTTTATTCTCACATTTATGCTTGCCTATACTTGTATACGCCATACAGAACCGTTCACTTTCAATCGAATTGCCGTTAAACTCTGATAAGCCTGACTTCAATTGAAGAAATGCATCCTTTTCGCGAGATTTCTACTTTCTTTTTTTCTCTCTTAATTTCAACAATAGTTTTGCTTTTGTTCCTTTGGAAATGTCGAAATATCATTATAGAAATGATGCATCCGTATAAAAGAAACATTTTAAAAATCGTCAAAAATTCAATAATAACAAATTCGAAATAATCAAATAAAGTGCTGAATGATTTTCTGCGTATTGATATTATTTTTCACATCAATAATACATTCATTGAAATTGGGCGTGCTGTCTAGGAGTAGAAGAAGCAATATGAAAATGCCATCATAGTATTGGGGATAAAGATTACAAAAATATTAGAATTACCTGATCAGGCACTGGTTAAGTAAGCGATTTAACGATTCACTTTGCCTGCGTCCTCTACAATATAAAGTTTTTGTTGGGATTCAGCGTCTTGATCAGCTTCTCGAGCGTGCAAGATTCTACAATGGTGAGTTTCGGCATATTAGCTGCAAATATCCTTTATATTTTGGTCAATCGGAGCCTGGAGTACGATACTTCCAGGAGCAGTGATGTCAAAGGACTCGCCAATGCTTAGCTGGCTGCTTTCTTGGCACCAACAGGTGAAAACAGACTGCTGCTGCTGCTGTTGGAATCAAAAGAAACCTCTTGTGTTTTGCCGCTTCTCGACGAGATGAACCTGCCTTGACTTTCTCCTCAAAATTTATGAACTTAGATTGGTGGGTCCTTTCTTATGTGCTGCTTGAGGTTATTGAGGTTTCCCTTGTGCCTTTAGTTAAAAAAAGTCTTGAGCAGGCACATCTGGCAGCTGAAAAGCAACTTATCTACTTCCTTTGATTTTAATAAAAGGTAGTCATCCAGGTGGGGTCAGGGGGTCTGAGCATCTGCCTTTTGAGTTCCAGTGATACTATCACTTTCAGCATCAACGATGTCAACACATTCGAGTTCTACAGTTGCCATAACTAGATAATTACTTACAAAAGCTGAAATATGCTATTTAGGAAACTGTTCGCCATAAATTCACAAATTGCCCTTGAACTTTGTTTTATTATAATAATTAAAAACGCGCACTGTATTACATGTATTTTCTGTTTTTATTTCGAAACAGTCTAACACCAGCACACCAACGCACCGTGATACATCAATTCTCCTCTTGACTGTGAGACACAAACTGAAAGCTCCGCTCGCATTTTGTGGGTGGATTTTGACCGATGCGGATGACTTTTGATAGGCCCTTGTGGCCTTTAACATCCGTGAAATTATGTTACGTTACGTCATCTTACTTGACTCGATTATCGAAAGTGTAACACCCTAAAATTGGAATGAGATATGGATGTACTTTAAATTATCTTTTAGGTTAACCTACCACTCTCTAGATGGTCAGCAATCCTCTTCTTAACTATCTTCTCAAGAATTTTACAAACTATAGAAGTTAAGCTTACCGATCTAAAGTTATTTGGGTCCTCTTTACTCCCGTTTTTAAAAATTGGCACTACCTTCGCTAATTTCCAATCATTAGGTATTTCTCCAAACTCTGGTAATCTATTATATATCTTCTCAAGAGCTACTGCAATACTATTGTAGCGGTCTACACCCCTACAAATGTAAATATTTATTCCTTACTGTATATATATATATATATATATATATATATATATATATATATATATATATATATATATATATATATATATATATAATTTCAAGAAGGGTTGGTAACCCTGACAAAAATCGTGAGGTTACTACACCCGTTCTCCCAAGTGTCTTAAAATTAAGCCATGAGGTTCATTCGCTTTGCCGTCCTGCATCGGTGAACAGATATGTAAATATTTGAATTGTAATTGCTTAGCTAAATATTTCCCAAAAGAATCCCGAATTAATGCTTGATTCTTTTGTCTCGTTTTATAAACCCCTTCAACTCCATTATAATCAAATTTACCAATTACTATTTACCAAATTTACTTATAATCTATTTAACAATTTATCCGATTATTTATAATACAAATTATTATAATCCAAATTATTATAATCCAAATTACTATAATACAATTACTTATAATACAATTACTTATCATCCAATTACTCTCCAATTACCAATCATCATTTGTTATACTCTAATTACCAAACCATATTTTTCAATTGCAAATCCATTCCCGTTAACTCATTCAAATTATATTCACGTGTAATTCTCATCCAATCATAAATTGTTACTTGATAAATTTACCCTTAAATAACCTAACTGTTTATTCAATAATATATATTTTTCTTAACTCTTTGTTTTTAATTCATGTGTTCCCAACGTCGCCCAGATTAGGCTTAAGGAATTCGTCTGCAAAATTTAAACTCGCGTGATCATTCAACAATTCATTCCTTTGAATAACAAAATATAGGATTTTATGTTTATTGTGATCTAAGAGCTATCTGAGATATTACTTCAATATTCATTTAAAACCTATATTATCTACACCTTCTTTGAGTAACCTAGAATGAATGTTGTTTTGGCCAGATGACTTACTAGTATTTAACTACAATATAAGCCCGTTAATTATTTCCATGTCTACATCAATTAATCTATCTGGACTCTTTTTGGTAAACACTGAAGAAAAAGGATCATTAAGAAACTCTCCTATTTCTTCATCAGATTCTTTCAAGACCCCTTCATATCTAATAGACCCTATTTATTACTGATAGATTTGGTATTGATTTGATAATAGCTAAAGAATTTTCTTGGATCTTTATCATTATTTTGAGCTAAATGAATTTCTGCTGCTCTTTTGATCTTCTTAATAGTCTATTTTAGCTCATTTCTGGTCGGCCTATAATTATTTAAATTATGAAACGTACTTTCTTCCGGTAATCTCCTGTATGCCCTTTTTTTCCAAAGAAATTTCCTAGCAATTTCCTGATTCCATTACAATAGCTTCCTACATTTCTTTCTAATGGCTTTCATTGGGATACACTGGTCCTGGACTATGTTTAATATAGTCTTAAAAGTGTTCCACATCTCACAAGTATTCTTACCACTGAATTTTATATCCCACTTGACATGATTTAGCAAGTTGCATAATTTATCATAATCGCCCATATTAAAATTTGGAGTATTTGTAGTGTTTATTGATGTTCTACCTTCCCCTATCTTCTAAATTAAAACGAACCATCTGATGATCACTATTACCCAATGTTTCCCCAACAGTCAATTTCTGAACAAAGGGATCATCATTTGAAAGAACCAGATCTAATATTGTGGCACCCCTTGTTGGTATATTAACAAATTGAGTTAAAATATTATCGTCAAAGCATTCCATAAACTTCAACTTGCTCTATCCCTTCCTATCATATTTTAATTAAAGTCACCAAGAATAACTGTATCTACTTCACATCCTTTATTTATTTCCCTGATTAGTAACTTATCAATGCAATCAGCCTATCCGGGTGGTCTGTAAAAGGCTCCCAAGTGTATTATCCTATTTTTACTGTCCCCAGTATCTATCAACAGTGACTCAATTTCTCATTGCTTTATAGAATTAGTTAGATTTGAAGAAATGCTATTTCTGATATAAATAAATAATCAACCTACCACCAGTCCTAACTCTCCTTTGACTAATGCACATATAATTACCCTGTAGTTCAAATTCACTCACATTGTCATTAAATATATTTTCCTTAACCCATGATTATATTACGCATATTATATCTATATATTGATCAATAATATAACTAAATACCTCATCCTTCTTATTTCTAAGACTACGAGCATTGGTTTACAGACATATTAATAAATGAAGATAAGCCGGCCATCAACAGTCAAGCTACAAGCTGAAATCGCAAATTAAAACTATTTTAAAATTCCACTCACAGGAGTGGCCTATTTCCTCTATCGTTACGTTTAATCAAAGCGGAAGAAATACCCCTTATAAATCGTTTTCTTCCACTCTGTCAAATCCTCACTCTACTCATTACATCGGTAAAGGAGGCAAAGACATTTCAAAACGCTCCGAAGATTATCGAATAAGATCAAAAGCTTAGCAATTTAGTTTGGTTTTTACCAAACACATTCATTTAAAAAAGAGATGAATCCTGGACAAGTGATCCAACATCTACAAGATGGAATAAAAAAGATAGTTAGATGAAGAGAAAGTTGCCAAAGGAAATGAATTAAGCCAAAATACAAAATGGTCTTCAACAATATATATATATATATATATATATATATATATATATATATATATATATATATATATATATATATATATGTATATATATATATAATTACGCATGGTAGTTATTCGTGTGTGCATGTGTGTGGGAGCCACTACTATATTATTGTTAACATTTACAGATTTGTGTACGCGCACTACATTTCATTTTGCTAAGCTTGGTTACAAAACATGATTTTTTAAAGTGGCTACAATCCTGTGATTCTTTGTTTAAACCATGTAAGGCCAAGCGTGCTAACATTGGAATTTCGGATGTCCAAGCTGCAGATCCTAATCTGTGAACAAAACCTATTGCTTTCTTCCTTCTTATATATATATATATATATATATATATATATATATATATATATATATATATATATATATATATATATATATATATATATATATATATATATATATATATATATATTAATTTGTGTACGCTCCATACTACTTTTCTTTTAACATGACAGAATCAAGCATACGGGGTTAACTCTAAATTAATATCTACACGGACTTATTACACTTACTATTGAGTTATCTTTAATTAAATAATTTTACATAATTTGTACTCTAAATACGGGGTTAGCTTAAAATAATTTTAAGGACATTATACAATTGATTCTCTCTACTAAAGTTAATGTTGTCGTTTCCACTACCGGACATTGGATTTTTATCATTTTAACATTTTTAAACTGAATCGGCACTGAATTCATGCTGTCAAATTGGCCTGAACTTGAATCATTATACAAATTATTGGTATCCGAAACACTTCTTACGATTGTTATTATTAATTGGAAAAATACTTTACCCGAACGTATATCGTATGTTTGTCCGTTGTTCTCGTCTTCATCTAGAGTCTCTCTTTTTGAGCTGCGATGATGGGCGCGGTGTTCGTAGGTGGAGACTGGTAAAACTTTTGCCAGGTTAGGTCTCAACCTACGTCCACCTGTAGCGGTTCACCGTAATTTATCCAAGTTGCTTGCAGTGGTCTGGTGCATTGAGTTTAGCTTCTCTACTCTCCTAACGATTACTTCGTTGAAGGGGATGTCAACGGTGATGGAGTTCACCAAGCCTACTTCTTTTTTAGCTGAGAGTATGCTTGGTGTAGGAGACTTTTGCTTATCCTTGCTCTACCTGATGTTGGACCGACGAGTCCATATTTTTAGTTACCTTTTGTCCTGTCAAAAGGGTCACCAGTTATGGGAGTTAAGGAAAAACCTGTTTATAGGTAAAGGGTGCGATCCAATTTATGGGACGTGGAGGCTAAGGCGGCTGTGCTGTAGAATTTAATTTGACTCCAAATGTCCGTTTTGTTATCCACTTGTCCGCTGGGTTACGGTAACTGGATAGGCTATTTGGCGGAAGGAGGGAATCGAAAGAAAAATGGCAGTTTTGTAGGCTTTTAATCGTAGCTTTGGGCTACCTCAGTTCAGGCAAGTGAAATCGCTGAGTTTCTGATTCATTTTTGTGCTCACGTCCTTATGACTGGCTATCAGTGTTAATAAATTCAGCGTTACTTGTATCTCTCTTCCTCTGTCAGACTGGGACTGTGGGCGGACAAACTGTGGATTGAGGTACTGTCTGACTGTTGGCGGTTGACTTAATTGTTATAGTAATAATACTGATCCTCGATGTGTTTTGGAAGGCTATTTATTATAACGCAAATTTACGGGCGTGGCTCCTATTTTCCAATCCAAGTGCGGGGCGGAGCTTATCTGAACAGAGGGTATGTGCTTGTGTTCTGCGATCCGACCGCTGGGTGGAACTTATTCGACCAGAGGGTGTGCGCATGTTCAGTGTAGGCACGTGTGCACCAAGATGGTATTTAAATCTGGAAACCTGACCGGGCTTTATCAAGCCGACATCCGAAGCAAGATTGATTTCGTCTTTAATAGATTCACGTCAAGGCTGGTGGTTCAGACTTCCTCTGTGTCAGATTTCATCCATGTATGCACAGCTGTTTCCACAGGCTTTGTTATATCTGCGACCAGACCGTCGGCTCGCACCTGTTTCCTAATGTGTGTATGCTTGTATATTCGCGTAGGTACATAACGATTTCATTTGCATTAATACAAAATATTCCTCTTTGCATTGATACATAGACTATTAAATTGCGATTTAACATTATTTACTAGTATTTGCTTTATTTTAAATTAATTAATTGTTATAAAATAGCATATTAATTCAATGTTCGATTTGTGTGCCAAATTCTAAGATTTCATAGAGCCAATTTGTGATGTTCCTTGTTGGCTCTACTTCACTTTGTAATTGATCGCTCAAAGACACCACCTCGAGGCTATGGAGTTTACAGATGATATTCTTTAACTTAAATATACACCCTTTTGGGAGTTAAAGATTTTTCGAATATATGGTATCCAATAAGGCCTACCCGGGAAGGTTCATTAATCTTCTATAGTCATATGTACACAAAAATATATATTTTGAGGCGGGCGAACAATTTGCCTCCTTTATATTATAGTAAGCCGTGGCAACGGAATGAACGTGTACATTTAATATATTTGAAGTCAAAATATTTTACAATGCATGTGCTTTCTTAAAAATTACATAAAGAGAGGTAAACTATTATTTTACATACATCTTTTCTTTGATGTTGGATATATATATATATATATATATATATATATATATATATATATATATATATATATATATATATATATATATATACGCACGGTATTTAGCGGTTCGTCGAAGCGTTCAGAGGTGGGAACGGCAGCTCTTTAATGTGAACAAAACATTTGTGTGTGCGCGCGCGCGCGCCCATAATTTATTATCGTTAACCTTTACAGTTTTGTGTATGCGCACCATAACATTAAATATATTTTTTTATTTCATTTTGTTATGCTTTGTTGCAAAACATGAATTGTTAAAGTGGCAGCAATCCTGCGATTCTATGTTTGAAACATAGGATGTTCGAGCTTCAGATCCTAATCTGCGAACAAAACCTATTGCTTTCTTCCTTCTTTTATATACATTAATTTGTGTACGCTCCATACTACTTTTCTTTTAACCAAACGGAACTAAGAATACTGGGTTAATTCTAAATTAATATCTACACGGACTTTTTGCACTTACTATGGAGTTAACTTTAAATAAATTATTTTACATACTTTGTACACTTAATACTAGGTTAGCTTCAAATAATTTTACAGACTTTATACAAGTGATTCTCTCTACTAAAGTTAATGTTGTCCCTCCCACTACCAGACATCGGATTTATATCATTTTAACATGTTTAAACTGAATTGGCACTGAATTCATGCTGTCAAATTGGCCTGCACTGGAATAATTGTACACATTAATGGTATCCGAAACACTCCTTACGATTGTTATTATTATTTTTTAAAAAAACTTTAACTGAACGTATGGCGTGTGTTTGTCCGTTGTTCTCCCTTTGATCCAGAGTCGTCCTTTTTGAGCTGCGATGATGGGCGCTGTGTTCGTAGGTGGAGACTGGACAAACTTTTGCCAGGTTAGGTCTCAACATACGTCCACCTGTAGCGGTTCACCGTAGCTTATCCAGGTTGCTTGCAGTGGTCCGGTGCGTTGAGTTAAGTTTCTCTACTCTCCTAACGATTACTTCGTTGAAGGGGAGGTCGACGGTGATGGAGTTCACCAAGCTTACTTCTTTTTGAATTGAGAGTAGGCTTGGTGTAGGCGACTTTTGCTTCTCTTTGTTTTACCCGTTGTTTGTCTGACGAATCCATTATTTTAGTTACCTCTTGTCGCGTCGAAAGGGTCACCAGTTATGGGGGTTAAGGAAAGGGCTGTTTATAAATTATAGTTCAACGGGGTGATCCAATTTATTGGTAAGGGAGGCTAAGGCAGCGGTACTGTATAATTTTATCTGGCCCTAAATGTCCGTTTTGTTATCCACTTGTCGGCTGGGTTACGGTAAACGGATAGACTATTTGGCGGAAGGAGGGAATCAGGAGAAAAATGGCGGTTTTGTAGGCTTTTAATTTAGGCTGAGGCTACCTCAGTTCGAGCAAGTGATATCGCTGATTTTCAGATTCGTTTGTGTGCTCATGGACCCATGATTCTCTATCACTGTTAATAAACTCAGCGTTATTTGTATCTCTCTTTCTCTGTCAGACTGTAAGACAGTGGGTGGACATACTGCGGATTCAGGTACTGTCTGATTGTTGACGGTTGACTTAATTATGATACTAATAATACTGGTCCTCGTTGTATGTTTTGTAAGGCTATTTATTCAAGCGCAAATTTGCAGGCGTAGCTCCGATTTTCCAATCCGAGCGCTGGACAGAGCTTATTCGACCAGAGTGTGTGTGCATGTTCAGTGTAGGCACGTATGCACCATGATGGTATATGAATTTGGAAATCTCACCGGGCTTTATCAAGCCGACATCCATAGCAAGATTGATTTCGTCTTTCACAGGTTCACGTCAAGGCTGGTGGGTCGGATTCCGATTCCGTTCCATATATGCACAGCTTTTTCCACTGTCTTTACTATCTCTGCGTCCAGACCGTCGGCTCTCAGCTGTTTCTTAATGTGTGTATGTTTGCTTATTCGCGTGGGAACACAGCGATTTAACTTGCCTTATTACAAAATATTCTGCTTTGCATTGATAGATAGATTGCGGTTTAACATTATTTACAAGTATATGCTTTGTTTTACATTAATTAATTGTTACAAGATAGCATATTATTTCAATGTTCAACTTATGTGGCCAATTTCAAGATTTCATAGGTCCAATGGGGTGCTCATTGTGTGAGGTTCATTGTTTGCTCTACTACAAAACAACGCCTTTCACTCCACTTTCAATCATCCTTTCAACTAGCCTTTTGTATCTCTGTGGTAACGCACATGAACTCACCTTCTTTATATCATTTACTCACACATACGTAATCACATCTTCATCCCTCTCACATCTAGATACCAGACTACCATATCTCTCAGACAGGGTCGAATCCAAGATCGAAATTTAGGGGGGCTAACCAAAATTTCCTCCTCTGAGAAGTCTGAGGTCTAATACTCAACTAAATAAAATATTTTTCAGATTTCTTTGTATTGTACAATAAAGAAATATAATTATAACTGTATAACAATATATAAAATATCATTATAAATATAACAATAGAAAATATGATATTCACTATTTATTATTTCACACGAGCATCAAACTCCTGTTTGTTTGGGTAAATAGGTTGATTACACTGTCTATTTTAACTTCAATTTAGTTGTGAACAGTGAATAGTGCCAGGCCGTTCAGACGTTCTTGACTTATCCTATTCGTTAAATATGTTTTCAGACGCTTTATAGTTGAAAATGAGCAATCAGCTTCCGCATTCAAGATTGGGAGCGTGATCAGAACTTGGAGGAACTTGGCCAGGTTAGGATATATTCGATCCTGGGCGTGAATAAGGGCATCTCTAATGGAGTCAAACTTGACTGTTGACGATAACCAGCGCTCCATTTCTGCCTTGACAAGGCTCAAGGCCTCAATGTCAGCCTCGTATACTTTTTCCCTACTAATTAAAGAGGCAAGATCTCCGTTTGTGCAGTTGAGCAGATTTTTGATGCAAAATGGGACCGGAAAAGTCTCACCCCAAATCGGTTCAACAGCTCAGTCAACACCTAGTCAAGGAAAGGAACGTAGTCAGATCGGCGATAATATTATTCAGCTGTCTGGAATGGTACATTTGCTCGCTACCTTTGTTGTCTGCAAATTCGAGGCACTGGAATGGTGTCATGTGATGAACCGATCTTCTGAAAATGCTCCTCTGCCTTCTTGAACACGTCAAGGAATCTGATCAGAACAGGTTCCCGGGTCTTTTTGTGATACGCAACGACCTCATTAATCGTGGTGTATACTGAAGTTAAGGACGCAAAAGGAGGCTTGCTCGTTCATTGAAATGACAGTCGTCTCACCTGTAGGGCACACATGTATTCACCTGAAGGGTGTACATTGTGGATAGCCTACACAACGGGACCAGACGGATGGAATGTCGAGGCAAAGGCTCGATTTTCTCAGTGTAATAAAATGATAGTTTCCGTATCTGGTTTAAGCCAGACAGGCGCCAGAGGATATATAGTGGGAAACTGAGAATGTCTGGAAGTAATAAAAGGGCATGTGATAAAAGCATTTCACAACTCTGTGACTAAAATAGCCGGAGATTAAGCAATTATATGTCTCAAAATAAAGCTCCGCCCTCAAGAAATATTGGCCAATTACGAGGTACGGCAGTTTGCCGACATCCAATCAAAATTAAATAAACGATTAATTTAAGCCAATCAATAATGGCTCGCAAACAAGAGTGGCTGGTGGCACTACCAATAATTTTACTAGGCATTCGTACCTTACCGAATGATTCGGGATTTTCCCCTTTCATAGCGGTAAACGGCACGACACTATTATGCCCCAAACTGCTGGTTTCCACGGACTCGTCCAAAGCACACTGCAAATTTATAAATTAATTGACTACAAGGATGGCCCAGATAGATTTTGGACGAGCATCGGTGGGCAATCTCCACTCAGTGCAAAAGCATTACGTACCACCTGACATAAAGGATGCATCACACGTTTGGGTCAGAGTTGATCGCGTGCAGAGACCTCTTGAGCCACCCTACGCCGGTCTCTTCCTGGTAATCGAACACGACAACAAAGTTTTCAAATTGGAATTCCCGGACGGAAGAAGAGACACGGTTTCAATCGATAGGCTAAAGCCGGCAAAATTGCCTCAGGCAGGAGAAGACTACGGGACACTTACCGACGTTCCCGAAGTCCCGGGTCAGCCAAAAGAGGCCTGACCCTAATCGCCCAGGAAGAATGGAGGAAATAGAAGCAGATAGGATCGAACCCACTCAGCTGGGCTCTGCGTCAAGAGCAGAGGAGCCACCGCGGGAGCAAGTCTCGGCGCGAGCTCGGAATATATATATATATATATATATATATATATATATATATATATATATATATATATATATATATATATATATATATATATATATATATATATATATATATATATTATTAATATGGACATATTGAATAAATAAATACTTATGTATATGTGTAGAAATAAAGCGAGCAAATTAAACATATAATGATGCATTAAAATAAATAAATAAAGTAAGGACTAATTAAACAAACAAAGATGCAAAAATGGAGATATAAAAAGTTATGAGTACTCTGTAAAAGTGCAGTAATTGGTACCCTAATATAAATAATTTAAAATGAAGAATATAGCCGTGTTCTTTAATCAAAATAACTCCGTGTGAGAATAGTCTAGATATGAAAAAAATGACCATATAAAGAATGATGTGAAACAGTAATGTATGTATCTCTGTAAAATTCCATTGTATAATTCTCGTCTATGTAAATAATAGGAAATGTGCGTTGCAAGGCGAAATAGATCCAATATGAGTCCTCACAGATGAGCTTCATAGGAACTCTATAAAGCCATGTAATGGTGCCCAAAATAGCGACAGGCCATTCGCCAGAAATCTGTCAGTCATATTTTTTTACTCTGTATGGCAGTATTATTGAGGAATACTGTAATGAGAGGTGAGGGGATTTATATATACGCCTCGTTGCCTCTATAACCTTAGTGTATAAATACTAAAATGTACAATAAATAAAGTGATGACGAAATGGTACTCAAAGAATAAATAGTATGGGTAACACTCCTCTACTTATGGTGATGGTGAGGAAGTCAAACTATAACTGTATAGTAAATTGTAATATTTTTATAAGTATGCTGTTAAGAGAACGTTAATGTATATATGTAAGATAAACCACATCATGTATATTTATCGACTCTCTTCGAGTCCAAGCATTTATATATATATATATATATATATATATATATATATATATATATATATATATATATATATATATATATATATATATATATATATACATATAGTTTATTTGTCGAGTCTCTGGGTAATGAATTTGGATGTATAATGTGTATCTGTGGGGGTCGAAGATCGAACCTAGTAAACATTTGTGTGAAAAATTTAAACGGTTCACATATGAACCTAGGAAACATTTGTTTGGAATTTAAACAGTTCACACATTGAACCTCTTACATAGGAAGATAAACTTCCCGCTGTTAATATCTCTCTTTTGTAAATAGGAAGATAAACTTCCCGCTGTTAATAGCCCTCTTTTGTAAATAGGAAGATAAACTTCTCGCTGTTAATTACGTTTTTTGTAAATATGAAGAAAAACTTCCCCCTTTGCAGTTTTTCTCCTTCGTAAACAGGAAGTTAGACTCCTCAGTACGCAGTACGATATCTTGTGTTGGCCATACGTAGCTCCGTACAAAAATAGATCTTGTACATGAAGTCCCGTGGAGAAAAGGTGAAAATCGATGGCGTTCTTGACCTTCCTCCCCTCGACTTTTCCTCCTTTGCCAGCTGTGAACTTCTCTGTGAAGCTCAATTTTTGTTGATTTTTTCCAAGTCGAAAAATTCGGAATGATGATGGTATATTCACTCTTAGAAAAATTTTGGATAGTAGTAGATAAAAGTAGGTGAAAAAATAAAAAAAAATAGGATGGGGGGATGGGGGCACTAGTAGGAGGGCATCGCAGACATTTTACTTATGGTTATCTCACTTTACTTATTTGTGTTATGTAGTGTTTATTACGTATTGATTTATTTATGTTTAGCAGCCGTGTTCTTCTTATTGTTCGTGTTTCAAATGTTGTCGTACTTATTTTTAGCTAATTAGTTGAGCATTCAAGCCTTTTGAAGCTTTTGGCTCGGCAATTTACCTGTGTTGTTGTTGTTTGTTTTTTATGGATATCTTGTGCTTGTCTCGTTAGGGTAGTGTTGTATCTTGGGTATCTGTTAAGTGTATATTGCTGTAATATTTTTCTGTGTACAGTGTTTGGTGCTTGGGAACCGGCTACGTCGTGTGGCATTCCCGCGGAGTCGTGCAGGGATGCCCATTCTGCCACCTATTTCCCGTAATTCTGGTATGACATCATTTGTAAATGTCAACCAGACCCTTTTCCCCAATTTCTTGGTGAAGATGTTTATAGGGTCTAGTTTCCTTCTTGCATGGAGTTCCCTCTGACGGCGTTGGTCCCGCCTTCTGACCTTGTTGATCAGTAGGGATGCAGTGTTTTGCACTCTCTGCATTTTTCTCAGTGAGGTGTGTTAGCCGCTTGGGTCACTACTGCGGGATAGATGAGCTTAGCCCGGACGTAAATCAGGTATATCTCCCTGATGTTGGCCGAGCTAAGGTCCCTAAACCTGTATAGCTTGTAGATTTCTCTCTTCGCCAGGTTCCGACTCTCCGTGTAGTGTTTCGCGTATCCGTGATCGGAGAACTTTAGGCCCAGGACAGTGCCTTCAGCGGAGTAGCCGTATTTCCTCCCCTCGATAATTATGGGGTCCGTCAACGTGTGACTTAGTGGGACGATCTTAAATTTGTCCCTATTTGTTCTTATCTTCCAGCGTCTCTCATACTGGTTGATGTTGTTTATTTCCGCTATTGTTCGCGCTGCCTGATCCCTTGCTTTCTTCACCGGGCACAGGACGATCTGGGTGATGTCATCTGCGAATTGCAGATGCATCGTGTCCCTATGCACCGGCGTTGGGAGGTCGATGGTAACGACCAAGTGAAGCAGAGGGCTCAGGCAACTTCCCTGTGGAACGCATGACTTTAGTTCGAAATCTGGTCCTCTGTGTCCTTCTATCATGAGACATGCCCTTCTGTCCATGACAAAGTCACAGAGGATCCTTTCCAGGACTGGGTATAGCTGGAGGTTAAGGATCTTGTATTGTAATCCTTCCAGCCAGACTTTATCGAAGGCCTTCAGCACATCCCTTAACACAATGTGTACATAGAACTTGTTCGCACGGCACTAGGCTATTTTTTCTATTAGTAGCGCTAGGGTGGTCTCGGTGCCCCATTTTTGGCGGAACTCATGTTGTTGGGGGTTGTGCGCTCCTAACTCGCTCAGTTGAGCTTTTAGCCTATTCGCTATGATCTTCTCGAAGATCTTGCCGAGCATCTCCAGAAGAGTGATTGGGCGAAAGTTTGCCACCTGGTCCGGGGGCTTACCTCCTTTCGGGATGAAGATGATTTTGGCCATCTTGTACCCGTCCGGAAAGTAGCCTACATTCAGGGAAGCATTCATGGTGTTAACCAGTCCCTGAATGATTTGCCTCGGGGCATTCACGAGATTGCATTTCGTGATCCCAGACCAGCCTGGTGCCCTTTGCTTGGAGGACCTTATGGTCTTCATGGTCTCTTCAAAGGTTATCGGGCAACCGTGGCCAACCATCTCTCTATCCTGAGATACCTGCGGGTGATGGGGGGGGTTCTATGAATCATTGTGCCGAGTTCGTCTAGTAGTTGGTCTTCGAAGTCCTGGTCGAAGTCGTCGTTTTCTTCAGGGGAAATAGCGAAAATCTTTTTCCAGTGCGTTCTGAATCTTCTTTCGAGAGACTCTGGATCCTCAATGAGTTCTTTTCCATGTTTTAACTTTATTCTGGCTCTGGTGGGCAATCCCCTAAGTCTTCGGACTGTAGTCCAAAAACTCTGCAGACTGACCTCCCTGTCCAGCCTACCAATGATGTCATTCCAGATTTCCTGTTGTTTTTCTGTAATAATGTGTTTAAGTTCCTCGCTTAGTTGCCTTATTCTAGCTGTCCTTTTCCTATTTGGGCCTGTCCTGCCTATTTCTTTGAGGATATCCCTATGTTTTCGAGCGTTGTCCCTCATCTCGTCTGTCCACCTAGGTTGTGGGAGCATTTTATAGGAGATCCTGGGGACGCATCTCTCGTTGGCCTGTACGAGGAGATTGGTGATTGTGTGTATCTCCTCGTCCACCTCTTCGAGATTGGTGTCTCCCAGGTTGGCTGGTTGGTATTCGCCGAGTATCTCTCTATATAACTCCCAATTAGCTTTCGCATAACTCTTCCTAACTGGCACTGGCATTAGAATCGGTGCCAGCGAGATAGTTGTTAGAATGGGGACATGGTCACTCGGTACCACAGGACCGGGCACGCTGCTGATGTTAAAGGGGAAGTTTCGGCTTGTCAATACTACATCCGGTTTTGTTGCCGAATGTTGCGTTAGGTAAGTCGGGAAGTCTGGTCCTACTCTATGGAGTCTATTTCTCTCGATGAGCAGTTCCAGGTTCCTTCCCCTCTGGTTGGTGTGACTGTAACCTGAAGCTGCGCAACAGGCGTTTAGGTCACCACCCAGCAATGCCATTTTTCCTTGTCCAAAGATATTATATAGGTTAGGAACGGGCAGGTATTTTCGTCGTGGGGGCTGGTAGGCCGCAGCCACGGTTAAGGCTCCAACTAGGGTTGGGATTTCAACAACCACAAAGGACTCCTCTAAGTCTGGAAGTGTTTTGAATTTTATGTTTTTGCGGATCGTGATGGCAGCGCCATCGTATCTTTCTTGTGTGTGTTTTTTGTTATCACAGTGTAATTTCGTATTTTTATTGTCTTTGTTTCTGTGTTTACACCGTGTTCAGATATGAGGATCAGGTCGGGATCCACCATGCGGAAGATGTTTCCGTATAGGATGGATTTTCCTACCCAACCATTAGTGTTGATTGTGAGTATTTTGAATTTGTTGTTAGTGTTTTCCATGTTGTTCGTTTTTTAGTGTTTTTGTTCTCTAAGTGTGTTTTTGTGTGTATTCCTTGTTTACTTTCTCACTCTTCTCTTCTTCCCATTCCTTATTTTTACGAAATCTGCTTCACTTATGGTGAGGCAGGAGTCTGTGTAAATCTTAATTTTTGATGACATGAGGGCTTCATCAACTAATGCTTCCTGCAAGGGGGCGTCAAAGCTCCATTTCTGCTGCCCAGTTTTAACCCCTTCCACTATCTCCGTAATGGTGGGATCTTCCGGAAATGGGGATTTCTCAGTTTTGTAGAAGAGCATATTAAGCTCTTCACCATCTAAGCTCTTGGGCAATTGGGGGGTCTTTTCCCTGCTCGGACTTCTTGCTCTCGGTTTATTTTGGGGGAGCTGGGCCTGTTTCTCTTCCTCATCTTCCGAGGATGATGCGGAGCTTGGGAGGTTTCCTTCTTCTTCTTTGATCCTCCTCTCAGCCTTCTTTGCCCTTATTTCCCTCTTCCTTTAGGCTTCGATTCTAGGATCTATGCTACTACTCTCGGTCTTTGGGAGGGGGGGCTTGGGTTTTATCCGTTGTTCCTGGTTGCTTTTTGTCTTCCGCTGGTGGGAAGGGAGTTGCTGGGACTTCCTCTTCGGGTTTGTACTGCAGTTGCAGTACATCCCCCGATGGAGGGTTGTCTGGGAACCAAAGTTCCTCCAGACCGTTCTTCTTGAGCATGGTATTCAGCTCAGTCGAGAAACAACCCGGGTTTGTCAGGTTTCTCACGTGAGCATACATTATACACGTATGGATCTTTGTTGAGATTTTATTCCTGACCTTTAGATACGTTTTAGGGGCTGGGGTATTTTGGGTTGGTCTAGCAGGGGGGGTTCTGGTTGCTTGAGCATAGGAGGTGTTGGCTCTCCTTACTCCCTCCGCCTTTCTTTCTTCAGTTTTCCTACGAACAAGCTCCTTCTTTAGGGGGCAGGACATGGCCATTGCCCCGTGTCTTAGGCCGCAGTTCGGACATTTCTCCTCCTTTGACTGGCATTCTCGCCAGCCGTTACCTTTGGCACTGCATTTGGAGCAAGTGATCTCCTGCTCCTTACAGTCCTTAGTAGTGCGTGCTTCGAGCTTGAAACATCGGAAGCAGATTTGAATAGGGGTATATTGCTCCCCTTCTATCTGCCCCCCGCTTATTTTGGCGTTGAATAGCAGGATGCCACTCTCTTTCGCCCGTTCTGCCATGGAGGTGTCACTGAATACAACCTTGAAGACATGACTGTACTCTGTGTTGTCTCTTCTGTTTTTTAATTTAATCACCTCCGTGATTCTTGCCCACTGCTGGATTCTCATGATCTCTTCTTTAATTTCGAGACTAGAGTGCTGGCCTATCCAGGGATCCAACTTTCTGCAGACGACACTTTTGTGTGCCTGGATCTGGAGAGAGGTAGTGGGCTGGAAATTTATTCCTCTCAAGATTTCTACCGCCTCTTCCTTGGTCATCTTCTCGATGTCCTGCTCTTTTTCGCAGATAGCGACATAGCCTGAGGGTCCATCTAGCAGGCGGAGCACGGCGACATTCAGCTTTCCGAATAGGGTTTCGTATACTGTGCACTTATCCAGGTTTTCTGAGATAGCCAGTGTTCTTAGCGGTACTCTTGGCGCGTAAGAGTCCGCCATTTCTGGGGTGCCGCACCTTGAAGAGGGGGTGCACTAACTCTGTTTGATGGTTTTCTTAGTGTCCTTGACGTGATTTGCCTACCCGTGTTCTTCGTTGGATATTGTTATTTTTATTTACGGTTGGTTATTGTTATTTGCCTTGGGGAGAAGAGCGCCCCCCATCCTCGTTTTCCCACCACCTAGATAGAAGAGGGATTTTCGTTTTAGGATGAATGATAAGATAGATGAGATGAGTTCGGGTGGGATCCTCTCAGGGGTGTGATTGTATGGCGGACTTATTGACAACGCCGCCACCCCCCCGAAGGTTTTGAATCGCGACCGATTCCCAACATACCATAGAGACGGTTGTATGTCCCTCTATGGTCCTGGTTGGGCCTTCGCCGTAATAAGCACCGAAGGTTGCAGTCCGTCCCTTGTCCAGATATTTTCTGACATTGTTCTCTACTGCGGGCAAATCCTCAAACCAGCTTCCTCCAATGCCCCCAATTATGCCAATGCAACTGCTCGGCATAGTTGGGACGAAAAATGAATGGCAAATCGTCCTCACATCTGGCAGCAGGTCACTTAAGGGGGCAGGGCTGGGGGCTTAGGCAGTCATCTGCCTAAGGGAGCCCTCTAGAAAAGAAAATGATGATGATATTAGTAAGTGATGATGTATATTTAAGTCTCTTTCGTGACAAGGGGATTTTTCGGAGGGGTTTTGGAAAATTTTTCCCCAAATTTTCCTCCTTTGCCGATTCTGAGGTACAACTGCCAGTAAGTTTTTCCAAGAATTCCGAGCAATCAAAATTCGAATGATGATGATGTACTCAGTTTTTCGAAGAGAGATGGTATAGTGGAAGATATAGTGGGTGAACAAAATTGAAGATGGGCGGGGGGGGATTTTGCGCTAGTAGGGAGTGCATCACTTTATTTTTATACTGTTTCATTTTTCCTTTATTTGTGTTGTTATTTTGTGTCTTTTTTAATGTCTATTTGTATCTTAATATGTTTGTAGTGTTCTTCTTATTGTATTTTGTTTCTTCTTCTCTGTCTTTTTACTTTTAGTGTAATAAGTTTATTTGTAGCATTCAAGCCTTTAATAGCTTTTCTTCCCCTCAATGCTATTCTAGTGTTGTCTGTTGTCTCATTTTTCGTGTGTAAATGTATGGGACTAGATGTGATGTGTTATGACGTTTTTATTTGTATATTGCAGTGATATTATTTTGTGTACACAGTTTTGTGCTCGGGAACCGGCTTCTGCGTGAGGTTTTCGCCCGTAGCCACGCAGGTATATACAACCTGCCGCTTGCTCCCTGGAGTTCTGGAATGACATCATCCCTTAGAGTGGACCAGATCTTTTTGCCCAGTTTCTGGGTGACGACATTGATGGGCTCCAAGCATTTCCTCCGATGCAGGACGCTTTACCTGATTCGGTCACGCCTTCTTACTTTGTTGATAAGCAGAGATGCAGTGTTCTGGATACGTTGGAGCCTTTTCATCGAGCTTTTATTAGCCGCTTGGGACACCACTGCGGGGTAGATCAGCATAGCCCGGGCATACATCATATATAATTTTCTGATGTTGGCCGAGCTAAGATCTCTAAACCTGTAGAGCTTGGAGATTTCTCTCTTCGCCAGGTTCCGCCTCTCCGTGTGGTGTCTCGAGTATCCATGGTCGGTGATTTCAAGGTCCAGGACGGTGCCTTCGGGGGAATTTTGAAAAACATCCCAGGTGGTCCTGATTTTCCATTGTCTCTCGAATCGGCTGATGTTGTTGATTTCCGCTATAGTGCGGGCCGCCTGCGCCCTTGCTTTCCTCTCCGGGCACCTGACACTTTGTGTGACGTCATCTGCGTATTGCAGATACATCGTGTCCCTGTGCACCAGAGTTGGGAGGTCGATAGGGAAGACCAAGTAAAGCAGATGACTCAGGCAGCTTCCCTGAGGGACGCCCGACTTTAATTCGAATTCGGGGCCTCTGTGCCTTTCAATCATGAGACACGCCCTTCTGTCCATGATGAAGTCATAGAGGATCCTTTCCAGGATTGGGTCTAGCTGGAGGTTCAGGATCTTGTATTGAAGTCCTTTCAGCTGGACTTTATCGAAGGACTTTTGCACGTCCCTCAACACAATGTCTACATAGAACCTGTTCGCTTAGGTGTATGCTACTTTCTCAGTTAGGAGCGCTAGGGCGGTGTATGTGCCCCTTTGTTTGCGGAACCCGTGTTGTTGTGGGTTGTGCGCTCCTAACTCGCTCAGTTGAGCTTGTAGCCTGTTCTCTGCGTCAAGAGCAGAGGAGCCACCGCAGAAGCAAGTCTCGGCGCGAGCTGGGAGGAAGGTCAAATTCGCAAAGGACGATATATATATATATATATATATATATATATATATATATATATATATATATATATATATATTATTAATATGGACATATTAAATAAATAAATACTTATGTTTATGTGTAGAAATAAAGCGGTCAAATTAAACATATAATGATGCATTAAAATAAATAAATAAAGTAATGACTAATTAAACAAAAAAAGATGCAAAAACGGTGATATAAAGCGTTATGAGTACTCTGTAAAAGTGCAGTAATTGGTACACCAATATAAATAATCTAAAATGGAGAATATAGCCGTGTTCTTTAATTGAAATAACTCCGTGTGAGAATATTCTAGATACGAAAAAAAATGACCATATAGAGAATGATGTGAAACAGTAATGTATGTATCTCTGTAAAATTCCATTGTATAATTCTCGTCTATGTAAATAATAGGAAATGTGCGTTGCAAGGCGAAATAGATCCAATATGAGTCCTCACAGATGAGCTTCATAGGAACTCTATAAAGCCATGTAATGGTGCCCAAAATAGCGACAGGCCATTCGCCAGAAATCTGTCAGTCATATTTTTTTACTCTGTATGGCAGTATTATTGAGGAATACTGTAATGAGAGGTGAGGGATTTATATATACGCCTCGTTGCCTCTATAACCTTAGTGTATAAATACTAAAATGTACAATAAATAAAGTGATGACGAAATGGTACTCAAAGAATAAATAGTATGGGTAACACTCCTCCACTTATGGTGATGGTGAGGAAGTCAAACTATAACTGTATAGTAAATTGTAATATTTTTATAAGTATGCTGTTTAAGAGAACGTTAATGTATATATGTAAGATAAACCACATCATGTATATTTATCGACTCTCTACGAGTCCAAGCATTTATATATATATATATATATATATATATATATATATATATATATATATATATATATATATATATATATATATATATATATACATATAGTTTATTTGTCGAGTCTCTGGGTAATGAATTTGGATGTATAATGTGTATCTGTGGGGGTCGAAGATCGAACCTAGTAAACATTTGTGTGAAAAATTTAAACGGTTCACATATGAACCTAGGAAACATTTGTTTGGAATTTAAACAGTTCACACATTGAACCTCTTACATAGGAAGATAAACTTCCCGCTGTTAATATCTCTCTTTTGTAAATTGAAGAGAAGAAGTTCAAGCTTTCTCGACTAAAGAGACTGGAATGACACTGAATTGAGCCCCTGTGTCAACCAGGAAGGAGAAACCAGAGAGTGGGTTATGAATACTAAAGGGAGGATTGACCTGGTGAAGGGATGAGGTTGCAGATGTGATAGAGCCATGTATCACTTGCGTTTCTAGTTTAAAGTTTCCTGTGACGAAGGTGAAGATTGGGTAAGAGAACCCCTAGAGTTTTGTAGATTTGAAGGTGGTGAAGCAAGGCTATGTTGATTTTGAGGTAAAAGATGAGCATTTTGCTGGTAGTTGCAAGGAGCAGAGCATTTTTCTGCTCTGGAACCAAATTTGAAGTGATACCAATAAAAGTCTGAAGGCTGAAAGCTAGCAGCTTGAGCAGCACGACCAGAATGAGGTTTAAAGTTGGATGCATGAAATGATGCACGGTAATGTTTGAAAGGCTGCACACAGCGTACAGCGTTGCACCTATATTTAGAATGGTACCAGCAGCTACCCTGAGAGTTGTCAGGATAGGGGGAATTAGGCCTATGTTGAAAATTAACATGCTGCGCCTCACCTCTTGTGCTGGAATTCCCTCTTTGGTTGTGCCTTAAACTGGAGGACGAACGGCGTCTGGCTCCATCGTCCTGCACGCGACTGTGCTCTTGCCGAAACTTATTTTGTAATTTAAGGGCCCGAATATCATCCTCGATCCTCCCCAAGACAGAAGCAAGATCCTGAGCTTGGGGAGGTGCGCCGCGTGGAGGTTCCGTCCGGTTGCCAGGATATCCGCTCGATGCCTGAACCTGCAAAATATATGAATTTAATTTTTGGTCGGAATTAAGATTAAAAGTATTTACATTTTCCCAAGCGACGTAGAGATTGGTATAAATTTGGTCGGCAGCTTTTGCCATTTCATTCACGTTCAAGGGTGACGTCATTAGGATAAGTGGCCTAACCTGTTCGGGGACCCCACGCATGAAAATCTCTGTTAATAATGGATCAAGCTGTTCAAGATTTGCACCCTTAGCGTGAGCTAAGCTCTTGAGATGTTCGAGAAAGCATGAGGGTCGCCTAGCACCCATTTCCTGAGTGCTAAGGAGAGTCCGCAGATCCTCAATTCTAGACCTCCCAAATTCCTCCCTAAATGCTATTTAAAAATTCTTCCAAGACCCAGAATTACCGACTTCGAGCATTATATGTTTAAAAATGGAGAAAATACTTAGGGGTAATTTCTGGGCGATGCAAAGAGTTTTGTGTTAGTCGGGGATGGCGTGGTTGATCATGATGTAGTCGGCCATTTCCAACCATGCGATGGGATCCTCTGCATCGAAAGTTGGGAGAATGATGGAAGATGGAGGTGAGAGGGCAGGTTGCTGGTTAGTTGATTGAGGCATGATGATGCTTGTATGCGGGCTCAACGTGGAAGTGATGATAGCAGTGTTGATGCCTAGAGACGCCATTGATGTGGTGGTGACGGATGTGAAGGTGGAAATCACGCTAATCATCGTTATTCGCTTAACTACTATTATATTTATATGAGAAAAAAACAAAAGAGGGAAGGAGGGATTTTATTTTAAATTGACGCTTGCTTTGTCGTACAGAATAATGGCGCCGTCGAATAAAGCGGGAGGTCGCCTGGTTCGTTGTCGTACCCTAATTCCTTAACTTATAAATTTAACTACGGGTCTGGGTAACCAATTTAGCGGGATGGTTTGTGAGAATTGATTGAATGCTAAGTTGAATTATATTAAGCCTAGATAACTAAGGGCACCAGCTAAGATCCTAAATATCTTAACAATGAAAGAATTTGAAGAAGGATGTTTGAATGAAAAATAGGATAGCAAAGTAAAACAAAGAAATATTACATTCGATTATGACTGTTTGTTATTACAATAATTATAAATTATGTCGATTGATAAATAATAATTTAGGAGTAAATATTATTGAAAATTATTGGGAATTGATGGTTAATAATGATCGTTATTAATTGGAACTGATGATTAGCGTAATTAATGGGTCTTTATCGATGAGCATAGGAATCGAATGAGAAAGAAACGTGCGTGTAAGCGCGCTTGGGAAAAATGAAAATGTTGCCAGCCGAATTTAGCGGTGAATACCCTATATACACATATATTGTCTTTTGGGGAATTTTTATAAACAGGTAGGGGTGGAGAACCCTACAGCCCTTCTTTCAACACCACAAGAATCACAAACAACATACACACTACTTGCATTACAGGAAATCCTTACTTCATCCAAGCAGACAGTCCTACCGAGAAAATATTTTAAAACCTTAGAATTAAGCAATCAAGAAAAGTGTAAACACGAGGGGGGAGAAAATTTGTTCGCTTTGTAATGTAAAGTAGCGGGAGCTATTTAACAATTTAATCTAAAGTATAATTAAAAAATCCTTGCCTAGTTTGTCAGAAATTAAATTAGCTCAGGATAGCAACAAAGATCCTAGGAAAGTTCTTTAGTTACTATAAAATTAATAACAAGTCTGGCAGAGTTAAAATAGGACCTATCAAATATGAAGGGGTTGTGAGAGAAACTGATGAGGAAATAGTTGAGGTACTAAATGGTCATTTTGCATCAGTATTTACAGAAGAGAAACTAAATAGTATTTTGTATAGTACTCATGGGTCAGGGAAAGAGGTGTTTACTACCATTAATGTCGATTGGAGGACGATAAAAAAAACTAATAGGTGAGTTAGATACTACCAAGGCCTCCGGCCCTGATAATATTCATTCTAGGATACTTAAAGAAGGGGTAGAAAGTATCTCAATAGCTCTGTAGAAGTTGTATACTAGGTCACTGGAATATGGAGAAATATCCGATGATTGGAAGACAGCGAATGTAGTCCCCATTTTCAAGAAGGGTAGTAAAGAGGATCCAAATAACTTTAGACCGGTTAGCCTAACTCCTGTAGTCTGTAAAATTCTTGAGAAAATAGTTTAAAAAGAGATTTGCCAACATCTAGAGAGGGAGGGGTTAATCAGCGATGCTCAGCATTGGTTTAGATCAGGTAGATCACGTTTGACTAATTTACTAGACTTTCTGGAGTTTGTAACAGATCAAGTAGATATCATTTACCTGGATTTTAGTAAAGCATTTGATAAGGTACCACATAGGAGACTAATTCATAAATTAAAAATGATTGGGATATGTGGGGGTGTTTCAAATTGGATAGCTGAGTGGCTGAAAGACAGGAAGCAAAGGGTGGTGCTAAATGGTGTAAAGTCAGAGTGGAGGGATGCTATCAGTGGGGTTCCTCAGGGATCAGTTCTCGGTCAATTATTATTTGTCATCTATATAAACGATCTTGGGGAGGCAGTTAATAATAAAGTGTCAATTTTTGCTGATGATACCAAATTAGCAGCTGTAGTTAAAGATATTGATGATAATTTTAAAGTGCAGGGGGATTTAAATAAATTGTAATCCTGCGCACATGAGTGGCAAATGACTTTCAACCTTGATAAAGTGGAAAGTATTTTACATGGGAAAAGATAATAGAGAATTTAACTATGAAATGGATGGGCATTGGCTGAGCTCAGTAGAGGATGAGACAGATCTAGCAGTAGTAATAGATAAATCATTAAGGTTTTCTAAGCCGTGTATTGAAGCAAGAAATAGGGCAAATAGAGTGCTGGGTTTCATTAAGGGAAATGTCAGTGACAAAAGTAAGGAGGTTATTCTTAAACTCTATAACTCTTATGTTAGGCCTCATCTAGAGTACTGTATACAGGCAAGGTCCCCACATTTTAGACACGATATTAACCTTTCGAGTCAGTGCAACGGAGGGCAACAAAGATTATTCCTTCCCTGAGGCACCTTGAATATATAGATAGACTCAGGGTATTAAATATGTTCTTGTTTGAAAGGAGGGGTGTGTGAGTTAGATGATGGAAATCGGACTAGAGTTCACCACTTGAAAATTAAAAAGCAAGGGTGTAGGTTGGATTTAAGAAAATATTTTTTCACCAATAGAGTGGTAGACTTCTGGAACAAATTGCCGCAGAGGGTAGTGGGTAGTCCAAATTTAAATGTATTTAAGAGTAGGTTGGATGAGTTTATGGGAAGGGAAGGTTGTGATGGTTCCTAAGTTTTGTATATATTAATATTGTTTGTATATATCTATAGCTGCATGATTTAGTTCTTGACAAGCCTTGATTGGTGATACCCTTGTTTGTGGACGCAATCCACTGGATGTAGTTTTCTTGGGAGTTTGGGTGCCTTAAAAAAGAGGCCGTTTGACTCGGATGACCTATGATGAGCCCTTGTGGCTTTTGTCATCTGTCATATTATATTGTGGGATTTTGTCTTTCCCTGGTGATGGTGCTTTTTGTGGGTGGGTTTTGACGGATGCGGATGACCTTTGATAGGCCCTTGTGGCTTTTGTCATCTGTGAAATTATGTTATGTTATGTCGTAACACTCACTGTTAGCTATGTTCTCGAACTTAAATATACTACACAAAAAAACGGAACTAAATAGAAAGCTCTCTGAGAACATGTCATATAGCTACCGATACCACCTCTCTTTTTTTCAACACAACTTCCCTTCACCTAGAATTATACTTCTACTTAGCTAAAATAAAATCATCACCTAGTCTATGTTATTTACATAACATAATTTCACGGATGACAAAGGCCACAAGGGCATGTTTTCTTCTAATTCCTTTAATTAGCTACGCTTGATTATATGAAAACAACGTAAACTCCGTTAACAACAGCAGATTACAATATCAATAAAAAATATCAACATTACAATACTTCCTAATGAAAAAAATACCTTCTCAAAATCAGTCAATTTTATTACTTTGATTATTGATATAGGTGAAATTTTAAAGGGCCCAGTTGTCTTTTTGTCATCTTTCAACTTATCTTATGTTAATATATCCCCCACCATACACCCCAACGCTTTCGAACATTGCAAAGATAAAATTTTAGATCTTATGATAATTATTACTCTATATTTTTTATTATTGATATGAGAAATCAATTTCCCCTTTATTGTTTCTCTTAAAGTAATTCGTCTATTGTGTAGTAGTATTTTTCTATTATTTCGGCACTGCTTTGTCAAACTTAAACAGCGCCCCTTGGTATAAATGATTGTCGTGCTCCCAATTTCATCTATCGTCAGTGGCAGCGTTGTAAATTATTTATAGGCCCGATAGCCTAACCTCAGAGGCCAACTCTAGCCCAACATTTAAATTAAGCCAAAAGTAATTTGAATTATATGGCTGAAAATTTACTGCGAATATTATGAAAACAGAGCTCATAAAATCTAGGTAAGATTTAAATTACCGAACCCTAAATTGATATCACCTTTCAGTTTTATCTTTTTTTTTTTCATTGAATAATTTTGTGAATTACGTAATTTAGTCATATTAAAGTTTATTGGTGAACAGAATCTCTGTACGAACTTCATTTATATGATGATTTTGTAGAGTTGTCACTTTCATGCATATTACTGTAATTAACAGAGGTTTAATATGCTCATAACCAGGCAATTGCTTCAACACTCCCTCTGTTGGGGAGTTGTGCTTCGTTACTAAGATTAAAATTTGGTAAATATGTAGATTATCGGCGCGAACGATGGGACGTACTATTTCGTCTGTGTTCCAAAATGTTTCATGTTTTTGGAGTACATTTAAGTTGACGGCTCGTGTGGGGGTAAACACAATGGGGGACTACACTACGATGATCCTGAGTTTCATTAAATTGGGGGGGGGGGTCTGGGAGGCACAGCCCCCCACTATATAATCCTAATTGTTTATAGAATAATAATTCAAAAAGGACTCAAACGCGCATGAATATTCCAACACAAGTCAACGATAATATTTATACACAAATTTTTTTTGCGGCCGGGCCGCTAATCTACATATTTACCTAATTTTTAAAAAATCAGCCATGGTTAAATTTTTCTACATTTTCTGATCTTCGCCAATTATAATCACTAACTATAATTTAAGGAGGGGATTTTTTTTTAGTATTTGAATAATAATTTCGGTAAATATGTAGATGAGTGGTCCGGCTGATAAGATGTACTATTTCGTCCGTGTTCCAAAATGTTTCACGTTTTGTTGGAGTACATTTAAGGGGATGGCTTAGGGGGGGGGACGATGTGTGGACAACACTGCAATGATCCTGAGTTTCATTAAATTGGGGGGGTCTGGGGGGCACAGCCCCCCCAGTATATAATCCTAATTGTTATATTGTTCTGACGTTTACAGAGATGGATGCTTTAACAAAAATGGCGGCAGCTATAATTTGAAAAGGACTCAAACGCACATGAATATTCTGACACGGGTGAACGATAATATTTACCCCCTCAATTTTTTTCCGGCCAGGCTGCTCGTCTACATATTTACCATAATTTCATCTTAGTTTGGTTATGATTTGTTTTTTTTTAGCAAAGTTATTTCTAATAATTCTTTTATAATATCCAAAAACAAAATGGTGAAGTTCAGAAGTAAATATAAGGGTAAATGTGGGTAAACATGTAGATTGGTGACGCGCCTAAAAAACTGGATTTTTGTGTGTTTATATTTCATTCACCCGTGCATGAATATTCATGAGCGTTTGAGTTCTAGTTCAAATATACCCGGTGCCATTTTTGTACAAAAATGCCTGAAAATAACCAAATGAAAAAACTGTTTACTTACTTTATTGCGGTGGGTATACTTTTGAAATAGCGATGAGGAAAGTGTAGGGTAAACATGTAGATTGGCGGCACACCAAAAAGTAGATTTTTGTGTATTTATATTTCATTCACCCGTGCCTGAATATTCATGCGTGTTTGAGTCCTAGTTCTGTAAATGGTAACACTTCAGATTCGGGGCGCACATAAGAACATAAGAAAAGAAGGAGACTGCAAAAGACCATTCATGGCCTACACTTGGCAGCTCCTGTTCCATTCAACACACAAAAGATTTCTTACCAGAGAAAAGTCATCAACATTGTCACCCTTTACAGGAGTTTGTCAGATCTAATGTACAATATACATAAAATGCATCCAGAGGATTATGTTCATTCATGCAACCGCAAAATATAATCTCCCCACTCCTTAGAAAAATATATACATATGTACATAAAAAAAAGTCGGTCCCATCTAGCAGCTTCATCCATATATTTATCTAATCTATTCTTAAAACTACCCAGAGAGCCTATTCCATTTATCTACCACACGATTTGTAAATCAATTCCTCCCAATGGCGCTGTTAGTCGGCTACAATTTTGGGCTACAGCATATCTCTTATGACGTCAGATGTGAACAATATCAGCATAATATTTTTTTGTATATGAGTATATACTGGGGGGCTGCGCCCCCCCAGACCCCCCCCCCCAATTGATTGAAACTCAGGATCATCACAGGGTGGTCCTCCCCGCAGTGACATCTCCCCCACAAGCACTCCCCTTGAATTTACTGGGCCCCCCCCCCTCTCCCCAACAGCTTTTTACTGGCAGAAAAACCTAACCTAATAACAAACAATTCTTACTTTTATAGGTTTCTTGATTAGTTTAAGTGCCTCTAAATAATCTAAAAGTTTTTTGCGATCATACAAAGTAAAGCCAAATTCGAATAACAAAGAAGCACATGGAGAGCACAAAAACACAATAATGAAAGAAAACATTTGCAAAACGGGTCCTATTTATAAGCTACGATGTTGCCAGTAAGAAGCTGTTATCGTTCGCAGTAAACCAAAAATACGAAAACAAAACAAAAAACAATAAAAGACATCAAGAAACCTTACCTAACTTAGAAAAAAAAAACTATAAACGAGCAGAGCGCAGATATTTAGTAAATAATAGACTAAAAGTTACAAATCCCCAAAAGAACAAAAATATATAACGCAGTGATTGTCACATCTGACACTACCGTCTGACGTCATAAGAGATATGCTGTAGCCCCAAATTGTAGCCGACTAACAGCGCCATCTACCATGCGCCTCGAATCTGAAGTATTACCCTGTAGATATTAGGACATTATTCTATAAACAATTATGATTATATTCCCCCCTCCCTAATTGATTGAAATTCAGGATCATTGCAGGGAAGTCTCCCTGCAGTGTTTACCCCCATACAAGTAGTCCCCTTAAATTTACTCCAAAAACATGAAACACTTGGAATACAGACAAAATAGTTTACGTCCCATTGTTCATATACTAAAAAATGTTAATTTTTGGCAATAATAGACTAAATTAGGTGGCGCTATTATCTTTGTTATTTTGATAAACGTGCAATCGGCTCTGCATGTTTAGCAAAATAATAAAGGCGATAACTTTAGGCTATTTCCGCCAAAAGTTATCGGTAAACATGAAGATCAGTGGCGCCCGAAAAAAGAGGGGGGAGTTGTGTGCATTTTTCGTTCACCTCCGCATGCATGTTCATGCCCAGAAACAGCACTATAGCCCAGAAACCACCCCCTATTGTGCGCCCCTAAACTGAAGTATTACTTTTATTTTTATATATCTTTTATAACACTATATTTTAGCAATGTGATATTTTGAAAGGGGGGAAATTTAGTTTAAGAGTTCTTTTTTAAAATTATTATAATTGGCAAAGTCTAGAAAATTTATAAAAATTTAACCATGGCTGCTTTTTTTTTAGATTTTAAATTTTAATCTTAGTAGCGAAGTGCAACCTCCCCACTGTAGGGGGGGAGTGGCAATGCCATTGCCTGGTAATTTTAAAAAGGAACTTTAAACTAAATTTCCCCCCTTTCAAAATATCATATTGCTAAAATATAGTTATAGAAGATATATAAAAATAAATTTTCTGAACTTCACCATTTGTAATTCTTGGGGTTCTAAAAAATTCACAAAATCTCAATACATATATTTATTTCTGAACTTCATTATTTTGTTTATTGATATTATAAAATAATTATTAGTGCTGCTTTTGATCATGTTAACCATAAAGCACTTGTTTTTAAACTACAAAATCTTGGAATAGGTAGCTACATCCTAGGACTACTTAACGAGTTTTTAATTGATTGGCAGCAACTTGTCATAGATAGTTTTTAGTGAATCTAACATAACATAACATAATTACACGGATAACAAAAGCCACAAGGGCCTATCAAAGGTCATCCGCATCCGTCAAAACCCACCCACAAAAGGCACCATCACCAGGGGAAGAAAAAATCCCACAATATAATATAACAGATGACAAAAGCCACAAGGGCTCATCATAGGTCATCCGAGTCAAACAGCCTCTTTTTTAAGGCACCCAAACTCCCAGGAAAACTACATCCAGAGGATTGCATCCAGAAACAAGGGTATCGCCAATCAAGGCTTGTCAAGAAATAAATCATGCAGCTATAGATATATGCAAACAATATTAATATATACAAAACTTAGGAACCATCACAACCTTCCCTTCCCATAAACTCATCCAACCTACTCTTAAATACATTTAAATTTGGACTACCTACTACCCTCTGCAGCAATTTGTTCCAGAAGTCTACCATGCTATTGGTGAAAAAATATTTTCTTAAATCCAACCTACACCCTTGCTTTTTAATTTTCAAGTGGTGACCTCTAGTCCAATTTCCATCATCTAACTCAAAAAATTTGCTAACATCCAATTTATCTATCCCGGAAATTTTTTTAAAGAGCTCAATCATATCCCCTCTCACACACCTCCTTTCGAACGAGAACATATTTAATACCCTGAGTCTATCTATATATTCAAGGTGCCTCAGGGAAGGAATAATCTTTGTTGCCCTCCGTTGCACTGACTTGAGAAGGTTAATATCGTGTCTAAAATGTGGGGACTATGCCTGTATACAGTACTCTAGATGTGGCCTAACATAAGAGTTATAGAGTTTAAGAATAACCTCCTTACTTTTGTAACTGACATTTCTCTTAATAAAACCCAGCACTCTATTTGCCCTATCTCTTGCTTCAATACACTGCTTAGAAAACCTTAATGACTTATCTATTACTACTCCTAGATCTTTCTCATCCTCTACTGAGCTCAGCCAATGCCCATCCATTTCATAGTTAAATTCTCTATTATCTTTTCCCATGTTAATAACTTTGCACTTATCAAAGTTGAAAGTCATTTGCCACTTATGTGCCCAGGATAACAATTTATTTAAATCCCCCTGCAATTTAAAATTATCATCAATATCTTTAACTACAGCTGCTAATTTGGTATCATCAGCAAAAATTGACACTTTATTATTAACTGCCTCCCCAAGATCGTTTATATAGATGACAAATAATAATTGACCGAGAACTGATCCCTGAGGAACCCCACTGATAACATCCCTCCACTCTGACTTTACACCATTTAGCACTACCCTTTGCTTCCTGTCTTTCAGCCACTCAGCTATCCAATTTGAAACACCCCCACATATCCCAATCATTTTTAATTTATGAATTAGTCTCCTATGTGGTACCTTATCAAATGCTTTACTAAAATCCAAGTAAATTACATCTACATTCTCTCCCTTATCTACTTGATTTGTTACGAACTCCAGAAAGTCTAGTAAACTAGTCAAACATGATCTACCTGATCTAAACCCATGCTGAGAATCGCTGATTAACCCCTCCCTCTCTAGATGTTGGCAAATGCCTTTTTTAACTATTTTTTCAAGATGCACTTCTTGCTGAGTCAGAATCCCTAATGATCCTTGGCATTACAACATAACATAACATAATTTTACAGATGACAAAAAGGCACAAGGGCATATCAAAGGTCATCCGCATCTGTCAAAACCTACCCACAAAATGCATACATAGGACTGTGTCAGATCATGCATCTGCAATATACAATTTAAACCATATACAGGAATGTGTCAAAAACAAAAATTATCATCATCAAGGCTTGTCAAAATCCAAATCAATCGTAATATACAATAATAAAAAACTGCATCCATAGGAATGAGTCTAGAATACCCCCCCAAAGTTAACCCTCCCGCCCCATAAAATCATGTAATCTGCATTTGAATACATTCATGTTTGGACACTCTACCATCTCAGATGGCAAACTATTCCAGTAATCTACCACTCTATTGATGAAAAAATTATTTTCTAACATCCAACTGGCACCTCTGTTTCTTAATTTTTTAAGTGGTGACCCCTAGTCCTATTACTATCTTCCAACTCAAATAACTTGCTAAAATCCAACTTATCCATTTTAGAACAGATTTTAAAAAGCTCATCATATCTCCCCTCACACATTTTCTCTCAAATGAGAACATAATTACTACCTTCAGTCTATCTTCATATTCAAGGTGTTTCAGGGAAGGTATTATTTTTGTTGCCCTCCTTTGTACTGACTCTAGCATATTTATTGTCAATGTCTAAAATGTGGTGACCATGCTTGTATTCAGTACTCTAAATGTGGCCTAACATACAAGTAGCTAACATTCCTGTTAATGTATCCTAGCACCCTATTTGCTCTATTTTTTTGCCTCAATACACTGCTTTTAAAACAGTGACCTATCTACTACACCTAAGTCCTTCTCATCCTCAACTGAATTCAACCAATGCCCATCCATTTCATAGCTAAATTCCCTATTATCCCTTCCCATGTTAAGAACTTTGCATTTTTTAAGGTTAAAAGTCATTTGTCACTTCTGAGCCCAAGCTAATAACTTATTTAAGTCACTCTGCACTTTAAAGCTGTCCTCCACTTCTTTGACTACAGCTGCCAAGGTTTCGAGGCAGAGGGAGGAAAAGACTCACATGGTGAGCCCAACCTCCCCCAATAAGTCCAGACAAAGCGCCAACAGCGCCTGGGGTTCTTCCTCCGGGAAGCGTATGGTCATTCTCGTGCGGGTCTTATGTTCGAGGAGGGCCCCTGTGTCTCCTATGAGCTAGGCCTGGAGGGCATATTCCTTCAATGGAATTGCCATGGACTCCAGGCCAACTGGGAGGAGCTGCGGAGGCTCGTCTAATCCCGTTCGCCATTTTTCTGCAGGAGACCATGCTAGGTGCGTGCCCCCTGCCCGCCCTACCGGGGTATAAGGGTCTGGAGACCCCACCACCATGGGATGGCCGGGCTGGGGGATGCGTGGCACGGTTGCCGAGGCCCTTTATCTTGCTTGGAGATCTGAACAGCAGGCATCCTCTCTGGAGAGATTACTCAATAAATCCCAGGGGACAACCCCTTGCTGATCTGATCGAAGAGCTTGAGATAGGTGTCCTAAACGTGGATGAGTTTACGCATCACTGTCCGAGAACCGCTTCATTTTCTTGCCTTGACCTATCTATCTTTGTGCTCTTCAGAGGCACAGCCTGATTTTGATTGGGAGGTGGTCGATGACCTCCATGGTAGTGATCATTTTCCCATTCAAATATCATTTTAAGGGCAACTGCCACCTGAGAGCCCACCTCGGTGGTGCTTGGCACGGGCGCGGTGGCCTGCATTTCAGGAAATGACTGAATTCTCTATCTCAGTCGAGGAGTTTAGGTCGGTAGATGAGGCCGTTGAGTTCTCTGGCAACCTCATCGCCGCTGGCCTGACTACTATTCCTAGAACGTCTGGCCGTTTTGCACGCCAACCACTCCCATGGTGGTTTGCTGATTGTGAGACGGCTCTCAAACAGAAGCGTAATGCCTACATGCACTATAAGGGCCGCCTGAACTATTTCACTCAGTTAATTTCGTATGGCTAGGGCTAGGTTCCGGTATATTTCGAAGCATGCCCGGCACTCTTCTTGGTGGGCATACGTGTCTTCACTTAATGTGAAGACCCCTTTAGCAGAGGTGTGGAACCGAGTCAAAAGGATTCAGGGCAAGTTCTCGCAGGACCCCCCTCCCATTCTCCAGGAGAATGGGGCCACAATCTCGGACCCTGTGTCCATGGCGGAATCCTTCGCGACCGCATTCTCTAGCCAGGATGCTGCTCCGCCAGCATTCAATGCACGTTGTGATATCGCGGAAGGCCGCTGGATGGACTTTACCTCCACAGGCGGAAAACCCTTCAACAAAAGGTTTACTGTGAGTGAGTTGCGCTCCGCTCTCGCTTTGTGCGTGGACACCACCCATGGTCCGGACGATGTCCCGTACGCCATGCTTCGACACCTTCTTGAGTGAGGCATCGCTTTTCTGTTAGCAATTACAGGCGAATCGCTACTGTGCTTGCCTTTCGCAAACCTGGCATAGGTCACTCTACTCCGACCGGTTTCCGTCCAATCTCTCTAACCTCTTGCGTGTGCAAGTTGATGGAGAAATTGGTAAATGTTAGATTAGCCTTTTTCCTGGATAGTGGAGGCCATCTGTCTTCCTCACAGTGCTGCTTCCGCAAGTTCCACTCCACGTTAGATGCTCTGCTCCGACTGGAAAATGCCGTCAATCTGAAGAAGGCCGATGATACCGCATGGCGATACGTTATCATGGAGACTCTCCACACGATGGGGGTGCGGGGACGCCTACCAATGTTTATATCTGAATTTTTGCGAGATCGTTGATTCCGCTTTCGAGTGGGGGTAGCCCTCTCCCTCCCTAAGGAGCAGGAAAGTGTCCTGCAGTGACACCCTCTTTGACCTGAGCATCAACGGCATCGCCTCGGTGCTGCCGGAAGATGTTCTCGCTACGCTCTATGTGGATGACCTTTTGATCTCTTTTGGCGCTGCCTAGATGCCAACTCTGGAGCATCGACTCCAACAGGCATTGAACCGCTTCTCGCTATGCCGAAGCGCACAGGTTTCGGTTTTCCTTGGCCAAGACTAAAGTGGTGCACTTCTGCCGCCATCCATGGCTCCACCCAGACCCAGACTTGTTTCTTAATGGGGTACGCCTGGAAGTGGTTGAATCGCACCATTTCCTTGGTCTTGTATTTGACCGATGCCTCACCTGGGAGGCTCATATTCGCAGCCTTAGGGTCTCTTGTACCCTCACCATGGATGTTCTCCGTTCCGTGATGTTTAGCGCTTGGGGTGCTGATAGGGCTACTGCCTTACTTTTTTATCGATCCTTTGTTCGTTCGAAGCTCGACTACGGATGCGAGTTTTATGTATCTGCTGCCGAGCATTTATTGCGGAAGGTGGACTAGATCCACTACACCAGCCTTCGCCTTGCGACCGGTGCCTTCCGCACTTCCCCCATTGAGAGCTTGTTGGTCGATGCCTGGGAGATGCCAATCGCTCTAGGCCACATGCAGTGCATTACTCGCCTGTACGTGCGAGCCCGGTGCCTCCCTCAGTCGCCAACAGCTCTCACTGCATCCGCAGCTGATCTCGACGGTGCCTATGCCGCCGAGAGACGCCACCTATACCCTAAGCCCTTTGGGTTTTGGGCCATGAAACTCCTTTGAGAGCTAGGTATAGCTCTCGGGCCGGTGGCGCCCCTTGTTCTGCCCAGGACCCCACCCTGGAGGGTACCTCATTTGGCCATTTGTCGCCACGCCTCTGCTCCCAAAGCTTGTACAGCCCGAGAATATTGCGTTCGACCTTTTTTGGACAACACCTCGTGTCACGCTGGAACTGTGCTAGTGTATACGGATGGCTCCAAGTCCCAAGTGGGGGTCGGCTTCCACACCGTATCCCCTCTGTTTGAAGTCAGCGGGGCTCTGCCAGGCGCTGCATCTGTCTTCATGGCCGAACTGGTTGCAATACACCACGGGAGATTATGCGACGTGCCCGGTTCGGAGACTGGATTGTGATCTATAGCGACTCACAAAGTGCCCTGAATGCTCTTGGGGGCATTGGAATCTCCGCATCCCCTTGTTTGCGATATCCGTGATGCCACCATTTTGGCGAGCTGGGCAGATGTCGAGATTATCTTTCTTCTGCTGGGTTCCTGGACATGTAGGAATTGCGGGGAATGAGGGTGCCAAAGAGTCTGCGAGGACGCTGTGACTGGACCAGCGTTTTGCTCTTCCTCACACCGACTACATGGCAGGAATACGGGCAGCTCTTCGGACTGCTTGGCAAAGAAGATGGGAGACGGTCAAAGGGAACTTAAAGTTGCGTGCCATTGCGCTGCGACTGTTCCCATGGACCTATCCCCCAATGCTTCAGGTCTCTTTCTGTCATCTCCCAATCGGGCACATTCTTGTTGAATTTCCCGGTACCTGGATGGGCGGGGCGCTACCGCCTGTCCTTTGTACTCGGGACGAGTGCGTGCACAATGACTGGTGGACTTGTTGACTTTTGGGGGGAGGTTGGCCTTCTCCCTTTTATTTAACTAGGTTTTGTTTTTGTTTTGTTATTGTTTTCTTTCTAGGTCACATGCTCCTACGCCGGGTGGAGGGGGACCTTCCCCAGACGCCGGAGCTTTCTTCCTAATTGTTCTCTTTTTATTGTTCTTTTCTTTTAAAATTTTTATTTTAAAGTAGCCTAGAACTAAGCTGTTTGTTTCCGATGACTTATCCCCAAGTTGGCAGTCACCAGATAGCCCCTTAAAAAACAAGAAAATGTTAAAATCTGAACAAGTGGTACCAATATATTAAATCAGGTATTGTCAAATGATCATAATTTGATTCAAGAATTGACTCAGGAAGTTGAAGGAGGCGATGTTGAGCGCATGCCCCCACCCCCCTTCCTGGATATAAGGGTTTTGTTACCCAACCACACAGGATGGGGTTCAAGTAGGAGGATGTGCCATTTACACCTGTCATGATGTCTCTGTTCTTCTCATTGCTTTAGACACCCTTTCAGGCAGTAGCTGCACCTGGATAGGGGGTATACTGTTATTTCTTGGTACATTCCACTGCCATCCGACTTCTATGTAGGGTATGGACATTGGTTGAATTCTGTTGAAGATCAGAAGGATTAGGCATAGTAGTAGATAGGTCACTTAAGTTTTGGGAACAGTGTATTGAATCAAAAAGTAAAGTAAATAAGGTGCTAGGAAACATTAAGAGGAATGTTAGCTACAAAAGTTGAGGTTATCCTTAAACTCTAAACTCATATGTCAGGCTACATTTAGAGTACTGTATACCAGCATGGTCACTATACTTTAGACGTGACATCAACCTGCTAGAGTCAGTACAAAGGATGGCAACAAAGATAACCTTCCCTAAAGCACTTTGAATATGAAGATATGTTGAGAGAATTAAATATGTTCTCACCTGAAAGAAGCTGTATTGGAGGGGATATGAAATTTCCTTTTTTAAATTGTCTGGGGCTGATTCTCTCAAAAACCCAATACAACTCAGTTATTTTAAAATTAAACTTGCTTTTCACAGTTTATTTCAATTTTTTAAAATCCTCACACCCTCCAATAAGCCAACTAGGTTTAGCTCAACAAAATCTCCTGAGAGCAAATTATGCCAAGCTTAAATATAAACCAGTGCCCTGTGGGTGGATGGGATTCAAATCTATTTGCATAGCAGCTTGAAGTGGAGCGATTGGTAGTTTAAATGAGATTATGAGGGGGTTAAAAATAAGAGTCTGAGTCAAGTGCTGTGGGTGATTCTCATACTAGATAATTAGATAGGAAGTTGAGTGCAAGTAGATTTTTTTCATGGGCACAAGGAAATAGCTTCCATACTTGGATTTCAATTTTTTATACCTTTGTATGAGGCTGTAAGTCATTTATAAACTAGGTCCACTTGTATTACTAGTTATTTTAAGGAAATAGAAATACCTGTTTTGTGATGTCGTATGCATAATTTAAAGTAATTAAATGCAATTGCACTCATGAAAAGGATATAAGTGCTGAATTAGGTTTGCCCCTGTATAGTATATGCAAGATTCAATTAAATAGAATTATTGGAATGTGAAATTAAATTTAAGAATATGCTCATTTAAAAATTTAAGGTAATTCAGAAAATTGCAATGTATAAAACATTGAGTTTTCTTCCAAAATATGTTGACTATTGGCTTTCCATCAGTATTAGAACTCTTGTATTAAATACTCTAGGGTGGGGTCGCAATACTCTTTTCACAGTGGGCCAGATAACAGAGAATGATGAGTGCGGGCCGCATAACCATTTTGTTCTATACAATATAGTAAATACACAAAAAATAAAGACAACCAACATATTTATTCACTAATACACAAAATACACAAAAAATAAAGACAAGAAACATTTATTTACCAAAAGGTTATCAAATAAGGCATTGTTAGCAATAAGATAGTATTATGACACTCAGTGCACACATATCCAAGTCTCACAAACTAAGTAGCAAAAGAGGTTAGTGAGATTTGTGAAACTGGCATTTAGCTTCTAAGATATCAATATTTGCTTTTTAATTGCTGCATCCAATCAAGAGAATTGTTTTCAAATGTTCATTTGTGTCATAGTTCAGCAACGGGCCATAGTTTGGAGACCCCAGCTCTAGGGAGATGATGAGTTCTTATACCTATATTTCCCACTTCCCCTCCATTAGTTCCCTAAATAATATCCTCTTGGCTACCTAACTTTTCATGTTCTTAAACTGAACATTGCAAACCTTTTTTTTAATCTGGTACAGATGCCTCCCTAGGTTTTTACCAAATTTATAATTAATATCATCTCTATATTTGGTCCTAAAATATATATTTTTAAATATACTTTGAGGTGCTATCATTTGCAATTTGTGATATACCTATAGAAGCTCCTTAATTATATTTTACTTTTTTTTTTAGCCTAAACAATGGGAGATGAATTGCTCAAATTGAAATGGAATGGGCATCTTTCATCTTTTCTACAGATATTTCAGTCCCTTCGGTTAAAGGTAAACTAATGTAATCAAACCATGGAACTTTGACATTACTTTCCTGCACTATTATATCAAAACTCTTAATCTTAATTTAATTTTTTGGCAGGCAAGATACACTGATGTTACATTAGCCTGTGAAGGTAAACTTTTTACCGTACATCGCCTCGTTCTTGCCAGCTGCAGTCAATTTTTTGATCACATCTTTGAGCAGACTCCCGCTGAGAATACTGTAATAATACTGAATGAAGCAAGAGCTTGCGATGTTGAGGCATTGCTGGACTATATGTACTGTGGTCAGGTAATGTGATGGTCCTCTCAACATTGTTTTCATCCTTCCAGTTTGGAATTTGGTGTATTTCTAAAGCTTCATCTATAAAATATCTTTTAAGATATTGGAAACTTGTAATTAATCAATTTCTTGTGGCATCAAAAAATAAACATGTATATAGATTGTTTTCCTAAACAAATTCCCCCAACAACTCATTTTTGGAAACTCTCTTTGCCATTATTTTTTTTTTAATCATTTTGAACCTCACCTTCTGACAAAAGTATCTATTTTTCAGGTGGATGTTCATCAAAATAACCTCGCTTCTTTCATCAGAACAGCCAAGTGTTTGCAAATTAAAGGTCTAGCTACACCTGAAATAGCTGACAATTATAACAAAGGTAAAAAAAACAATTTTATAATTAGCTATTTTTAGATGTAAATGATATGCATATTTGTTCTAGTTGCCTATTTTTTATTGGTAGAAATCCTTGTAAAGCTTTATCAATCCTTCTTTTGAATACTATTCACTAATTACATTAATTACATAATTTCATACATTTCCTTGTAGTGTGGTTTAAAGCCAATAATGCCCAATAACTGAGGAGGCCTGAGAGGGATTGGGTCTTTCATTATCACAGTGAAGAAACCAGGCTGAGGCAGGCCTATCCTGCCTCATAGGGGAGAAAAGGAGATTTAATCATAAACATTTAACTCTCCCCCCCCCCCAATAAGATTGTCTTGAAAACAAACTGAACACCTTGGATCCACCGGCACAAACCTTGAACCCCCACAGGCAAAAACACAACCTATCTTCATTCGGAGACTTGTGGGCTCAGCCATTGTCCATAAGATTCTCCTTGGCAGAATCAGACTGGTTGTAGTAATGAGCTTGTAGCAAGTTAAACAACAAAAACGTAATAAGATTTTCCACTCAAAGCTTCTTTTGAAGGGGTGAAGATAGATGAAGTGGAAGAGAGAGAGCTGCAGATCCTCTCTGGGCATTTGGAGTGGGAGAGAAGCTGACATTCCTCCAGATGTCAGCTGCAGCATGTTGGCTTATGCTATACTTGTGGGGTGCAGGCTGGGAGAATTTGCCCCACCCCCCTCCAGGTTGATGATGATATAAAGTTGGAGGTGACTCAATACTTGAACTGATTCCTGGTAATTTGTAAGTTGAGGGGAATAATCTCAGCTGTGCAAGTTTGTCTCAATTTAGTTGCTTTCTGCAAATCGATCTGGCACTAGGTTTACTATTCCTACCCTTCCATTATGTAGAAGCAAAGTTTTACCCATATCTCTATACTTGTTTTGGAGGTGTTAAGTCATTCTAATGAGGTATTTAGAGGTATTAAGTCATTCTAATGAGGTATTTTGTAATGATATTAGGCTTTTGCAGCCATGCCATGTTTGTGTGAGTTCCCCACCATCCAGTGGCAATTCTCTAAAGTTTCCTTTTTTTTTACAAAGGCAAACGTCCACGTAATGCGGAGGGACATTCATCCCATAAGAAAAAGCGATGTGAGATCCCCACTGCCTCATCCCCTCTGCCCCAGCTCCACCCGCGCGAGACAGAGGACATACCCCCTCTTGCCTCTTCGCCATCACTCCAGGCCATGAATGCCCTCCACCCTTCCCGGTGGGCATTTCAGAGAAGCGATCTGCCCAATACCACCTGGTCATCTTCCCAAGCAGGTGTCGCTGAGGAAGATTGCAATGATGGGCAACCCCTCAGCAGTGCCTCCCCGTATCGGGAGGAGAGCTGGATGGTGGATGAGTCTATGCACAAATCACCCCTGCAGTCGCAAGCTGAAGTAGTTCGTCTTCCCCCACATGGCTTCCCTCTCCGCCCGGAGAACAAGCTCCAGAACTCGCACTATGTAACGGAACAACGTCTCTACCGGAGCCCCGGAGATTACTATGTGGATACTCTGGATATCAAGGTGGGTCTTGTAGTTTTGAACTAGTTTTTAGTATCTTGGATCCCTTTTCTCTTCCCGAAACTTGCAAGTGAGTGGATGGGCAGTAGTAGTAAAACCTCTGCTACACCTGAAAGCTAGAAGATTATGGGAGGGGTTACCCCATGTAGACTGGTACCTGAAGAAATGGTGCATTCTTCTTGTGGCCATTCTCAAATGTATGGTAGTGTACTTCTTACTTGTAGCCATTCTCAAGTGTATCCTACTCTACTGCCTCTGGGGGCAGGCTTGGCTACCAGACCAGCTAAAGTTTTGGGTCATCTCTGGATCTCTCATGCCATCTTCAATTCCTGGTCGTCTTGTTGGTGACTCCTATGACTTAGTAAGGGATCCACTCGGTCACACCTGTCTGCTCAGGAGCTGCATCCTTTGGATTGACTCTCAATTGAGCAACTTGCTGTTGGTGTACTTTGCATTACAGATGCAGGCATTAGCGTTTAATACTCCAAGGGTTGGAGTCCCTAAAGGGTAAAAAAAATCTGAAGTAGGATTGATGGGGTATGTAACCTCCTCCTGTTTTTCTTTTATTATTGGTCACAAGTTTTGGAATGTGTGTGTGTATTTGCAAACTAAAAATGTCTTGACTATAACACCTCTTGGGGTGACACATTGGCCACCCTTGATGTTGGGTGGGTGAATATCGCGGCACCTTTGACTGGTGGAACTCGGCATTCTTTTGGTAAATGGGTTTTTTCCTTTGCCACTTCTGGAGCCACCCTCGGATAGTTCCAGCTCTAAAACAATCTTTGTCAAGGGCCATTCAAAGTTTCTTCTAGGGGTGAGGAGGCTTTTCCCCCTCAGCTATGTCTACAGGTGAGGGAGTTTACCCCCCTTCTCGACTTGTCTATTGGACCAGTGGTGCCCCATCCCCCTTTCTCTTTTGCCAATACAAAGAAAAGTATACAGAAGTAATGATGCATAGATGTACTGTATTTCTAGATGGTAATATGTGGAAAGGGCAAATCCCATGACAGAAACAAAGGGTTGTTGAAGCGCACAGGTTTTGGTGTTCCTTGGCCAGGACAAAGATGATGTAATAGTGTAACCATCCAGGGCTTCACCCTGATCCCAACTTGTTCAGAGATTGGGCTCTTCCCTCCCGATATGGTAGTCTCACTGTTTCCTCAGTCTTGTTTTTGTCAGATGCCTTATCTCAGACCTGCATATTCACAACCTTACTCTCTTGTACCTACTCCTTCAACATTGTTCATTCTGCATATGTGAATTGTGTAAAGTGTAATAAACTCATCATGCAGGTCTCCATTGGTGATTTTTGCACATCCTCTGTAGAGAGCCTCCTTGTTGATGGTGTAGAGATTCCACTCACTTTGATTTAAAGTGCATTATGCACTTGTAGGCCCTGGATCCCTCCATCACCAATAGCTCTCCTTTCTTCTGTGGCCAAATTCGATGGTATCTATGCCCTCATGAAATGCTGATCATCCTCTTAGCATTTTGGGGTTAGGGCAAGGCAATTCCTTTGCAAGCTTGATGCTTCTGCTCCTAAAGCTTCTACAGTATAGGGTATATTGTCTTGAAGTTTCTTGGAGCACATGCTGGAGCCATATCAGTGTACATGAATGGCTCCAAATACGAGAAGAGGGGGGGGGGATTATTTTTCACGCCATCTCGTTTGAAACTGTTGGGTCTCTTTTAAGCACTACATCTTTTTTCATGCAATGCATCACTCATTATGAGAGTTGTCTCATTCCTTGTTCAGAGACTGGATTGTGATTTATAGTGACTCACAGTGCACCACTGAGTATCCTAATAGCATTGGAATATCCTACACCCTAGTTTGCAGTATCTATGATACCCTGGTTGCTGGGAGCCAGAAGGATCTGGAGGATGTGTAGAATATCAGGAAATGAACACACTGATAAGTGTGTCTGTGAGGGCAAATGAGGAACTTGGTTCTCTCAGCCCTAAAATACACACAAGAGTAAGGTTACCAGGACGGTGCTCAAATATCCGCAAGGGTAAAATAAATACGCAGGAAAATTCAACCGTATTTTTTACAAAAAGGAAAAATAACCTGTCAATGGAGTACAAGAGGGTACCAAAAATAATAAAAAGTCACAAGCTTTGAAACCACCTAATGACACGTTATTAAATAAAATCTGCATTTAATAAGAGATTATAAAATTAAACACTTTATGCCGAAGTGACACGCGTCTTTAAAAATAATTAACTACACTACTTGGGTAAGAGGTATAAAAAGAATACCTCCTTCCCCCCCTGTCCTTCATCCTTCACACAAAAGCAATGAGTCTCGACACAAACACTAAAGAAATTAAAGGGCATAAGATGAAAGAATTATTCCAAATACTGATACGAAAGCAGTAGTGACACCCAGATGACGGAAATCCAAGGGACGAAGAACACACAGATGGTGATGATTGAGATGACCAGGGACCAATGGGTGGAGTCTGGTCGAGATGATGCAGGACTCATGGGCGGCGCAATCTAGAGAATGAATGACACACAGGTGAATGAGGTCTAGAAGACGACGGATCCACGAGTGACTGAAGACTTGATGGCCAAGTATCCAAAGGAAGAGGTGGTAGAGTGACGAGGGATACCCTTAACTAGCCCACAGTAATCGGGTTCCCAACGCAGAATGAATGTAGTATGAGTCTGGAAAAAGCAAAAATCGTTGCAGCAGCAAAAGGAATCTGCGTCAAAGCTGGCAGGGTATAATGGCAGAAGGTCCTCGCTGAATGATTTCCAGAATGGTTCTCTCGTGAGTAGAGAAGGCCCCCCCCCCCCCCCGCATTTATACAAGCTTGCCAGAGGAGCCTACTTGACGTTGGTCACGCAGTCGGGGGGCTAAATACACTGCTTTCCGATAGTAGCTTAGTAGGTTAATCAGCGCACGTGCACATACTTTTCGCGAGAACTGACAGATTTCCAAGATGAGTCAGTCATAGGTTGCTCGCAGATTATGGCCTCAAGGTGGGTGGGCGAGCGGAACATGTCAAAAAATATGATGAATCATGCGGTTAGGTTGAGCACCCCTTACAGTGTCAAACAAACGGTGTGCAATTGGACCAGCGCTCTGTTCTTCCCTACTCTGATTCTTGATAGTATTCTGTTGCCTTGTAATTGGTCACATCCATTGGATAACATCCCCTGGATCTTATTGAGGTGCCTGCTTGGTCCCCCAGACTATCCTACCTATTCTCATTGAATGTTCCAGTCAAGGGAGCTTCAGGTACTTGGCCCGGAACTGGAATAAGTGGGGTCACTACCATTAGTCCCTTGTACCCAGGATTATTTTTGGATGAGGTGGGCTTCCTCTTTCCATGAAAGGAAGGGGGGGCATTCCATTTTAATACCCGACTCTGCCTTTTTCTTTGATTAGTCTTTGTTGTGGTTTCTCTAGTTTTTTTTTTTGTTTTTTTTTTAACCTGCAAATTTAGCCTAAGAGTATTTAGTTAATAATTTTGTAGGCGATGCCCTTGATGGCACTCACTAGGTGTGTCCCTTGAATTAAAAATAATAAATGCCTTCCCACCCCTAATGCCCCTACAGTTGTGCATCCCCCATATGTATCCATTTATCATCCTTGCTTTCATTTTATCTTCCAGTTTCTTTGCAGATCTCCATACAGACTTTTTGTGGGAGATACTCATTGGTTTTTCCTTTAAATTTTACAAACCTTTTCCTGAAGTCTTGCCATCACTCAAGTTCCCTCTAATCTGGCCCCAGCATGATGCCTCATAGTACATTACTCTTAATGAATTTACAGTTAAGAGTACACTCGTTTTTTCTTTTCCAGTCTGAGGTAAAGCAAGAACAAAAGGAAGTTACTGGTGATGACTCTGAGAACTTTAGTAGTTCTGACTACAGCAGCCTTAACTACCACCCTCTGAATACCTACGACCGAGATGATTCATCTGAGCGTTTCCCCAATTCGGTACAGTTCCAAAATTCTTCGTTTGACACACCGCCAGCCAATGAAGCACACAATTCCTTCAATCAAAGCAGACTCAGTTACCCCCTCTCCTTAGTGAAGGAAGTTCCGCCCACAACGGTATGGTGTTTTGCTAGTATTTTGTATTATTACGGTATGGTGTGTTCCTGTTTTGATAATATTTCATACTATTACAGTATGGTGTATTCTTCTTTTGATAGTATTTCATACTATTACAGTATGGTGTATTCTTCTTTTGATAGTATTTCACTGGTACAGAATGGTGTGTCAATTAGAGTATGGTATATTACAGTTTTTGTAGTGTTCTACCATAAGGTTATAGTGGTTTTGACACTGTTCTACCATCCATTTGCATCCCCTGTTGCCTAAGCACACTTAAAATAAGATCTGAACCAAGAGTCGATACCTCTGACTGTCACCTCAAAATGAAAGTGTGGAAACCCATTTGATAGTTTATGGTACCAGTGTGGTTTAACTCCTCTTGGTGGAAATTGATGTTTCTACTCATTTAGGTCCAACTTTCTTATCAGTTGTCTCTTGGGGTGAGGTTGTGTGCTTATGCATGTGAAGCACTTCTGATGTGCATACTCTACTATCATCATGCTCTGGTCGGAGTGGTGGTTTTTAACATCTCTGCATTCTTCCTCCCTTTCTCCGGGAGGAAGAAAGGGAGGAAAAATGCAAGGATTAGGTGACCAAACCAAGTACATTTGCCCAGCCTGAACACTGCTAAACCAATGTTTTTCCTCACTGAACCTCTGGCTATGATCAAAGCAGCCTTTTTAGAGCTTGAATCCTTAAACCCCTTTCCAACAAAGTGAGGTTGGTGCACATCATTGCCACTATACTACCCATTCTCTCCCACAATGATCCATGGGATTATGAAGCTTTTTTATGGGGTCCCGAGTCTAAAAGAGGTGGGTCATTTTTACAGTAATGGACGTTGTTCATCAGGACACACCAAGCTGAGTTGAAATGCCATTTTCCATGTTGCAGAAAGTTGTTAAGCCACATCAGATATCGTTAGTCATTTTTTACTTTTTGGAAAAGGCTGTCCTCCTCCATTTTACTTCTCTCTTTGGTTTTGACCCACCTTCCCGAATGCCAGAGCCTGCTCTAATTTATGTTATGGGTTTGCACTCTCAAACAGTTCCAAATCACTACCAAAAACATTTTACCCCCTTTTCTTTCTTTTTCTATATTTATATAAATCTGTATGAAAAATGGGTATTATGTATTGTGGCTATGATACTTTTGTTGCTATGATGAAATCTTAAAAATAAAAGAAATATGATTATTCCCTCTCTGCTCAAGCCTTGGAAATGTCTTCTGTTTCTGAATAATTTAATTCGCTCTTAATCCTCTCTCATATAAGGCTATTAAATGTGACTCTAACCATTGGGGGGGGGGGGGATGCCGGATTGAGAATGGATTGTGTCTGGAGACTGGTTCACCACACTCTTAAGGCAACCTATTCTTCTATCTACTTCCAAATTTGATCTACCATCTTTTCACTTCATTTGATATTTATTTTTTTTTTTATCAGGGTTCGATGCCTTATCACATACAAATCCTCTCGCAAGAGATGTAATGAGGGTAGAGAGAGTCTCTCTTGGCAATGGCAACTGACCTTTATAGGAAGGCCATTAGAGTTGGTCTTCATCTCATGAATGCTGTTATTTACTTATACCTTTGCTTTCCATCAATGTGTAATTCTTCATCCCATGAAAGCAATTTCAGTTCAAAGTTGGACCTCTTAATAGGGTTTTATTCTAAGTTTAGAAGCATTTAATGGTCCCTTTTCTGCTTTGCAGAGTCATGCGACTGTCTCTCCCAAACTGATGCCTTATGCGAAGTGCTCAAATTGTCTGACTAACAACACTAAACTTTGGCGAAGGAGTATCAAGGGTAAGTTTCATTGAATGGATAGAACGTAAAGTTATATGGCCAATGAAAATGTGGCTGGTGTAGAGGAGTATGTTACACCATCCATCCCTTTTTACTTGTCGATGAGATCACCCACTCAGATAATGAATTTTGAATAAAGATCAAAGTGACAATTGCTGGCGAGTCTGAGGGTACCAGGGCCCTGTCGTCTTTGGGGACGAAGGTGATGGCTCGTATTGTGTATTTAACATCACCCTGCAAGCAGTGTGTGCATGTAACTACCCCTTCAATATGTGCTGGAAGTGAATGGTTATGTTGTGCTGTGATGATGGGAAGGATTGTGATTGTCTCTGAGATGACATGTAAGGAACTATTGTCCCTGTAAGGGTGGGTCAGGTGCATCCACACATGGGCATCCAGCTCCCTCGTGTACATTGGAAGTGAACCTGGTAACTAGACATTAGAAGTCTAATTCCTTATTCGCTAGGGTAATGAGAGCTGGGGTGAACTGGCTTCCTCCATTTTATTTTACTCTGGTGTTTGGCTCCCTGCCTCTGTTGCTTTTTTATTCTAGCCTAGCATTAGCCTATAAGATAATATGGTATGGTGAATGTAAATGTTGCAATGAATAGAAGCGTGGGAGTATGTTCCAGATTGGGTAAAACTGGGTTGTACTGTTAAAAAGGTGAAAAGGGAGTTTGCAAAATTATAGGTGAATTAGCCCATTGAATGGCTGGGAAAGTTTGTGGAGGAATATTGCTTGATTGTATATGGAATAACATGATTTGTGGGGTTGAGCAAGGAAGTTTTGGATCTGGTTTAGGTTAAGTCCATAAGGATATTGCTCACCAACATTTGTTAAAATGGTCTTCGAAAGAGAGAATTTAGTCCATGCAGGGTTGGGATGGAGTAGGTTTTAGTGACTGATGCACACCAATCCCACTTTGTTTGAAAGGGATTACAGCTGATGATGAGAAAGGTGTATAAAATGTGGAATGAATCGGTGAGAGAAATGTGTGGAGTGATTAAGGGTTAATTTTGAGGTGAAATATGCATACCATTTCTTCACTATTCATGGTGTTAGGATGCCAATTGTGCATTAGTGAAGATGGATGCCCTACTGTATTGGTAATTTGGTAAAGTGAGGGGACTGGAGTCTGTGTGAAATTGCTTGGCAGATTGGGGAAGGTAGCCAACTCCATTTAGAATGACGAAGTGTGAATTGTGTTGCACCAATTTCTCAGAAGTTTTGGCGGAGGAGTATTCTATGAGAATAGCGGTGTTGGCATTCTAGTATGAAGTGTGGTATAGTTTCTGGTTGATTGGGGCACTAGAGAAAAAGAAAGACAAAGGCGGAATAGGTGGATGGACAGACCACAGTGGCCGATTCTTAAATGGACTAGGGCTGAATCGAGGCGACGATTTGTGGACCTAGACCCGGGCATAGAGCCAGTATCCTCATATAGGATGGATCTAGGTGATCCAAAAAGTTGCTGGCAGAAGTCATGTGTGACTTCCAGAGGGAGGTGTGTGTAGTTAGAGAGAGGGCAAGTGTTCTTGATACTGGAGTAGAATGAGCGTGATTTGCCGCTCTGTCTGCCTTTTCATTTCTGATGATACCCGAGTGGGCTGGTATCCAATGTAGCTTAACCTCACATAGGGGGTGGTTAATGAAGTCAAGGAGGAGTGCCTGGATGTCGTGGCAAAGTTGTGGATGAGTGTAAAATGAAGAGGTAATGAAGACATTGAGTGTATAAATTAACACTTTCCTGGGGGGAACCAGTTTCTGGATCATCTTAAGAGCTTGATACAAGGCATATAATTCTGCCACCACAATATTGTGGAGAGGGTCAATATACCATGAGAGTGCAGATGGCTGTAGTTGAGGGTGGATTGGTGTGGCGAGAGCCATTTGTGTGTAGTGCTAAGTAATCCTAGTAGGTAACATTTTCCAGAATGTTAAAGATTGACCTTATTATAAGAGATGGGTCATGTTTTGTTGGAGAAGGACCTTGCTGAGGCCGGTCCATCTGGCCTGGAGGCTCTTGCCAGCGGAGGGGAGAAGAGGGTTCATTCCCCGCCATCCTTTCCTTAAAAGAAACAAAAAAAGACTAAAAGACTCGGGGCTCCTCTCGATCTGCAGGGACGGATGGGTCTGCTGCCATTCCGGTAAGCGACCAAGCGAAGATCGACACATCCCTCTCCCCCTTGGGTGCAGAACCCCTGACTATGACCAAAAGTGTGCAGGGCGGAGCCTCGATAACATCGGGACCTCTCATTCAGAGATTACCCGGCATTTTCGAGCCTGCTGGCTTCAAACGCTTCCCCGTTATTCGCTCCACTGATGGCACCATGTTGGCTAAGGGCAAAATGATCCATCACCCTTCACCCAGCATGACTGTTTCCCGCAAAGCGACGCCTGTCCCTTGTTCTCGGGACGAGTGCGTGTACTTTGGCTGGTGGACTTATTGACTTTTTGGGGGAGGCCGGCCTTCTCCCTTTTATTTAACCCGATTGTTGTTGTTTTTGTAATTGTTTTGTTATTGCTTTGTTATTGTTATTGTTATTTCTTTTTATTGTTTTCTGTTTAATTTTTTAAAGTAGCCTAAATTAGGCTGTTTGTTTACGGCAACTTATGCCTTACCGGCAGTTGCCAGATAGCCCCTTAATTAAAAAAAAAAAAAAAATCCCGCAAAGCGAAACAGCCACGCGCCTCCACCGAGTCGTTAGACTCACAGTAGGCAACACCCCTGAAGTTGGACACCAGGCCATCTTCCGGGGTTCCTAAAGCTGTCCCCCGAAGGAGGACAGCAACAAAGGAGCTTCGGCTCCTTCACCCTCGCCTAGTGGTGGGCTGGGTGGCTCGTAGACTTTGGACCCTCGAAAAGAGGGCCCCTCGCCTCCCAAGCCGCAACGTTCGCCTAAGGTTTCGAGTTGGAGGGATTAAAAGACTCGAATGGCGAGCCCAACCTCCCCTATAAGTCCTCGAAGGCGACAGTGCCTTCAGCACATTGTCCGGCCAACAGCGCCCGGGGTTCTGCCTCCGGGAAGCGTACGGCCATTCCCGTGAGGGAATTGCCGTGGACTCCGGGCCAACTGGGAGGAGCTGCGGCGCTCGTCTCGTCCCGTTCCCCATTAGCTATTTTCCTGCAGGAGACCATGCTAGGCGCGTGCCCCCTTCCTGCCCTCCCGGGGTATAAGGGTTTTGCGACTCCACCACCACGAAATGGGAGCCGGGCTGGGGGATGCGCGGTTTACACCAGGCATAATGTCTCCGTTCTTCTTTTTACTTTAGATACCTTTCAGGCAGTGGCTTTGCAGCTTCACCTGGATCGGAGGTATACTGTTATTTCTGCGTACATTCCACCGTCAGCTGACTTCGACGCGGGGGACTTCCGCCGCGTCGTGGCACGGTTGCCGAGGCCCTTTCTCTTGCTAGGAGATCTGAACGGCAGACATCCTCTCTGGGGAGACTACTCAATAAATCCCAGGGGACAAGTCCTTGCCGATCTGATGAAGAGCTTGAGATAGGTGTCCTAACTAAATGTGGATGAGTTTATGCATCACTGCCTGAGAACCGGTTCATTTTCTTGCCTCGATCTATCTTTGTGCTCTCCGGATGCACAGCCCGATTTTGATTGGAGGGTGGCCGATGACCTCCATGGTAGTGATCATTTTCCCATTCAAATATCATTTTCAGGGCAACTGCCGCCTGAGAGCTCACCTCGGTGGCGCGGGCGCGGTTGCCTGCATTTCAGGAAATTACTGAATTCTCTAACTCAGTCGAGGAGTTTAGGTCGGTAGATGAGGCCGTTGAGTTCTCCGGCAACCTCATCACCGCGGGCCTGACTACTATTCCCATAAGGTCTGGCCGTGTTGCACGCCGACCACTCCCGTTGCGGTTTGCTGATTGTGAGACGGCTCTCAAACAGAAGCGTTATGCCTACATGTACTATAAGCGCCGGCCGAACGATTTCGTCGGGCTAGGGCTAGGTTACGGTATATTTTGAAGCACGCCTGCCGCTCTTCTTGGCGGGCATACGTGTCTTCACTTAACGTGAAGACCCCTCTAGCAGAAGTGTGGAACCGAGTGAAAAAGATTCGGGGCAAGTTCTCGCAGGACCCTCCTCCAATTCTGCAGGAGAATGGGACCGTAATCTCGGACCCCCATCCGTGGCGGAATACTTCGCGACCGCTTCTCCACATTCTCTAGCCAGGATGCGGCTCCGCCAACATTCAATCCACGTCGTGATGTCACGGAAGGCTGCCGACTGGACTTTACCTCCAGAGGCGGAGAACCCTTCAACGACAGGTTTACTGTGAGTGAGTTGCGTTCCGCTCTTGCTTCGTGCGTTGACACCGCCTGCCCATGGTCCGGACGATGTCCCGTACGCCATGCTTCGACACCTGGGTGAGTGAGGCATGGCCTGCTGCTTGATTTGTTCAACAGGATCTGGGTAGAGGGTAACCTTCCAGACTCTTGGTGAATTGCTACTGTGTTAGCCTTTTGCAAACTGGGTAGAGATCATTCTACCCCGGCCGGTTTCCACCCAATTTGTCTAACCTCCTGCGTGTGCAAATTGTTAGAGAAATTGGTAATTGTTATTTAGCCTTTTTTTCCTAGACAGCGAAAGCCATTTGTGTTCTGAGCAGTGCGGCTTCCGCAAGTTCCATTCCACATCCGATACTCTGCTTTGACTGGAACATGATGTCTGCGAGGCCTTCCTTCATAGACAGCACTTTGCCACAGTATTTTTCGATTTGGAGAAGACTTATGATACTGCATGGCGATACGGTATCATGGAGACCCTCCACATTATGGGGACGAGGGGATGCCCCCCACGTATGGGGGGGGAGCCCTCTCCACCCTAATGGAGCAGGAAGAGGGTGTCCCACAGGGAAATGTAAGCGTTACACTCTTTGCCTTGAGCATCAACGGTATTACTTCGGTGCTGCTAGGAGATGTTCTCGCTATGCTCTACGTGGATGACCTTTCAATCTTTTTTGGCCCGGCCCAGATGCCGACTCCAACAAGCATTGACTCGCGTCTCTCGCTGTGCCGAAGCGCACAAGTTTCTGTTTTCTTTGGCCAAAAGTAAGGTGGTGCACTTCTGCCGCCATCCACGGCTCCACCCGAACCCATATTTATTTCTTAATGGGGTGCGCTTGGAAGTGGTTGAATTGCACCGTTTCCTTGGTCTTGTATTCGACCGACGCCTCACCTGGGAGCCTCATATTCGCAGCCTTAGGGTCTCTTGTTCCCGCGCCATGGATATTCTTCGTTCCGGGACGTTCAGCGCTTGGAGTGCTGATAGGGCTATTACCTTACTTTTTTATCGATCCTTTGTCCGTTTGAAACTCGACTACGGATGTGAGTTTTATGCATCCGCAGCCGAGCGTGTATTGCGGAAGGTGGACTCGATCCATCACACCGGCCCTCGCTTGGCGATTGGTGCCTTCCCCACTTCCCCTATTGAGAGCCTGCTTGTCGATGCTGGAGAGATGCCATTATCTATGCGCCGTGTACAGTGCATTATTTGCCTGTACGCACGAGTGCAACATCTCCCTTTGTCACCAGCGGCTCTCAAAACATCCGCAGCTGATTTCGACGGTACCTATCTCGCCGAGAGACGCAAGTCATACCCTAAGCCCTTTGGGTTTAGGGCTGGGAAACTCCGAGAGCTAGATATAGCTCTGGGGCCGGTGGCACCCCTGGTTCTGCCCAGGATGCCACCCTGGAGGGTACCACATTTGGCTATTTGTCGCCACGCCTCTGCTCCCAAAGCTTGTACAGCGCCGGGAGTATTGCTTTTTGCCTTTTTGGAGCACATCTCGTGTCACGCTGGAACCGTGCCAGTGTATACGGATGGCTCCAAGCTTGAAGAGGAGTTCGGTTTCCACGCTGTATCCCTCCCTGTTTGAAGTCAGCGGGGCTCTACCGGGCGGTGCATCTGTCTTCACGGCTGAGTTGGTGGCAATACACCACTCGGTACGGGACATCACGCGACGTGCCCGGTTCGGAGACCGGATTGTGATTTATAGCGACTCACAGAACGCCCTGAGTGCTCTCTGGGCATTGGAATCTCAGACCCTCTGGTTCGCGATATACGTGACGCCACGGTTTTGGCAAGCCGGGTGGATGTATAGATTATCTTGTGCTGGGTTCCTGGACATGTAGGAATTGCGGGGAATGAGTGCGATGACGATGGTGCCAAAGAGTCCGCGAGGACCGGGCGACCGGACCAGCGTTTCGCTCTTCTACACACAGACTACATGGCAGGAATACGGGCAGCTCTTCGGACTGCTTGGCAAAGAAGATGGGAGATGGGCAAAGGGAACTTAAAGTTGCGTCCCATTGCGCCGCGACTGTTCCCATGGACCTATCCTCCAATGCAGCGACGGCTTCAGGTTGCTCTCTGTCGTCTCCGAATCGGGCACACTCGTGTCACGCATCGCCATTTAATGGAGCACTCGCCTGCGCCCTATTGTGATGACTGCGTTATCCCCCAGACTGTTCGGCCCATTTTTGTCAAATGTCCCAGTCTGGGTGATCTTTGCTCATGTTACCTGTCCTGGTAATGGGATGGGTGGGGTCGCTATCGCCTTTTCCTTGTACTCAGGATGAGTGAGTGCACATTGAATGGTGGACTTTTATACTTTTGGGGCCAGGCCAGCCTTCTCCCTTTTACTTAACCATTTTTTTTTGTTTTCTTTATAGGTTGCATGTTCCTGCACTGGGGGACCTCCTCCCGACGCAGGAGCTTGCTTCCTGCTCATTGCCTTTTCCTTTTTTTTATATTTTTAGTGTTGGGTTTTTTGTTTGTTTATTTTTTTAACCTTATTTTCTAGTAGCCTAGTACCAGGCAGGTTTTTAATACGGCGACTAATGCCCAAGTAGGCAGTTGCCAAATGAGCTCTTAAAAAAAAATAAAAAATCTGAGGGAGCTTTTTCTTTTACAAGGATTATAAGAATAAGTAAGAGTTTCCAAAGAGGGAAACTAGCCTAGTGTCCAACTGTCATTCAAAAGTTCTATTAAGAAATTTAAATAGGCTTCTGGCATATGACTTAGGAAGTTGAGGGGAATCATGTCAAGGCCCAGGGCTTTACCTTTCATCATGGAGGAAATTGCATCAAGAAATTCTTTGGATTGAAAGGGGAAGGCCAATGGGTTATCTGCAGTATCAAAGATAGAATCTTTAAGAAGATTGGCTTTGTATTTGGTTATGAGAGGTTGCTAGTTGATGCTGTATAGATATACTTGTATTCTGTGGCAAATGCTTCAGCCTTATCCAGTTCATTCCTCAGTGGCGAGCTGCCTATGCAGAGAGGATAAGAGTGTGGTAGGGGGGAGTGGGAATCATGTGTCTGAAGAAGGTCCATGCTTTGGTGGAAGGTGTTGAAAAGGATAAAGGTACAGAATTTATGCCAAGATTCACTTTTGGAATAGAGTATGATTCTTTGGCAGTTGGCTTCCTGTTTGCGAAATTCAATTTTATTTCTTGGAGAGGGCATATGCCTTCATCTTGCTAAAGCCAGTCATCTGAGACGGATAGCTGATGCAAACTCTTGTGTCCACCATGGACAATGAGGCCAGTCATTAAAGTGGCTGGTACTACAGAGGAATGCCCTTTTCCCGGCTGACTGAAGGGATTCTGTGAGCCACCTGGCTTTCTTTTGTGACAAGGCTAGATTTTTAGGGGGTTGCTCTAGTATGGATTGGAATTTGGTCCATCCATCTTTATTTAGCTTCCACCTAGGGCGGATTGACTGGGGAGGGGGATTTGTGAAGCCATTAGAGGAAATCATTACACTGGGGAACAATTTATTTGGTGAATTGACAAAAGTACATTTTCCTACCTAATTTGAGCATACTGAATTCAAATCTGAAATCAGATTCTCTCTAAATGCTACAGATTTTCATAATATCAATAACTAATATTATACAATAATTTTCATTTTATCACACCTATCATCATGCCCTGAAGTAATTTTGAATCATCCTTTTGCATTATTTATAGTAAACCAGGTTTTTTTGCACAAACATTTTATTGCATATGAGAAGAAACTTGAATTACACATTAGGATTACAAATACTGTAATCAAATAGATGCTAATTTATTAATGACCGTACATCAAGCTGGATGACCTCTTCTTGATTTCACTCGGGCAAAACTTTGCATTTGTAACTCTTTCTCTTGTAAGTCTTCACTTGCTAATCTCTTCTAATCGTCCAGCAGTAGTCCACTATCATGTGTCTATCCCAGTGACCTTGGTAGTGCTCTTCCATCATCATCAAATCCTGATAGAAGCATTCCCCTTGTTCGTCGCTCACGGCTCCCAGATTCTCGGGGAATTGGTTGAGGTGACTCTATAGGAAATGCAGCTTCACACTCATGTTGCATCTCTGATCACGATATGCTAAAAGCATATTAGTAACCAGATGCTTGTAGTTATGCGCTTTTTTGTTTCCCTGGAAGTTACGAACAACGGCAGAAAATGAGAGCCAGGCTGCCTTCTCTTTTTCATTCATGGGGTTCATGAATCTAGAATCACTCAGAATTCTTCAGATTTTGGGACCATCAAATACTCCTGCTTTTATTTTTTCATATTACAAAGCAGGAAATGCCGATACTGCTTCATCAAACCTAGTTTGAGATGAAGTAGAGGGAAAATGATCTTCTCTCGACTTACGATTGGCTCATTAACAATGTTTGGAATTCCTGCTTCCAAAGTTTCCTGAACTGGCCAATCTTTTTGGCACCAGTGTTTGTCACGGACTCGACTATTCCATATACAGATATAGCATGGAAACTTTGTATATCCCTTCTGTTGGCCAAGTTGGAAGTTGACCATCTTAAGGTCTACACATATGATCCAATTGTGTTCATGGTACTTAAGTAAATCTATGACCATTCTTATGTCATCATGAGTTTCTCGCAGATGGACAGAGTGACCGAGAGGGATTGCACCAAAGTCATTTCCATTATGCAAAAGGACACACTTGAGGCTACGCTTGGAGCTATCCAAAAACAGTCTCCTCTCAGCAGGGCTATAGGGGCCAATTCCCATCTCGGTAAACAGACCAGGAACATCATGGCAGTATACAAATTGTCTGTCCTCAGAGAAATACTTAACAAATGTACTCTCCCTTGTTCAGTAATATGATACCCGTACCGACCTGTCAAGCATATGTCTTTCACTCAACCTGGAGGCTAAAAGTTCTGCAGCTTTCTTGGATAGTGCCAAATCACGTATCAAGTCATTCAGATCCTCTTGAGTGGAACAGTGAGGAACTAATAACTGTTGATCATCTGATGATGAATCTGCAGACTCTGAATCCATTCCGTGGACATCCATATCAGGTACATGATTTTAATCCTCGGAGGAAGCATATTCACTAAAATCAGAACTCGTAAAGACTCAGAATGATGTATTGGTCGGATCGCCGAGGGAATGTTGGGGTAGTCGATCTTGTGCCGATTTTTCTTGCCAACCTCTTTAGTATTCACGAGACAGAAATAACAGTCTGATATATGATCTTCTGGCTCTCGTCACACCATGAGGATTCAAAAAGGAAGACCATTTCTATTTCCTTTCATCCACTCATGAAGATGTTCCACACAACTATAGCAAACAGCATGTGGGGCCCACTTCTTATCTTGATCGCCAAGAGGAACATCAAAATATACCCTATAAGTGCGGATCACAAAGTTCAATATATTGCACCTTTGACGAACTAGCATGTAACAGCCACATATGTAGCAGAAGGTGTCTGGATCTTTAACACAATTTCCTCTTCACGAAGCCATCACTCTAACATGAGACCTGAAAAAAGAAACGGTCAATATTTTGCATAATAACACTTATTACTATCTTACTACTATGTACTGTGAAGTATTTGCTTTCTACAAGCACCCTCTCTGTCCGTCCGGATTGCAGTTTTGGGGGAAACGAGAAAATAGAAATTATAGAATAACTATAACATGTAGGTAAAAATGGATTATATATTTGAAATCAGCATGCAAAAACGAATTAAAATTGGCAGGTTACTCTAAGTCACCAGCCAATGTGATTAAAATTTTTACCCTGTGTTATTGGTAGATGGTCAATACCCATGTATTGGCCAGTAGAGACCACTGAGGATGTGAAGGATCCACTACCAATACAAAGGTCCAGTGTAGCGGGTGAAGCCCTTGCAGGGTCCACTCTGGTGCAGAGGCCTGTGGTTGTGAGGAGGGAAAGATGGGTGGATGAGAGTAGGGCTTGAAAAGGGGCACAGTCTGATGGCTTATGGTGGCAGTTGGGTCCCACTGAGGGTGGGGGTCATTGAAATCTCCAATGAAAAGGCTTGAAGGGGAAAGTTGTGTCAAGTAATGGCTAAATTCTTGCTTAGTTACTGGAACCAGGTTCCTCCAATATCAACCTGGACAGCTAATAGTTACACTCTATCATGGGAATGGTGTAAGAGTTTGGGTGTGATAGGTCAGTTTGTGTTGTACAAGCAGAAGAAGACCACACCTTCCCTGTTTACCTTCTCTGCGCAGTATTGTGTAACTTTTGAACTGCGGGGGGAAAATTGGGGGCGAGCCAAATCTCACAGACCCCACCTATGGTTGGGGGGATAGAGTCGAGAAGTAGGGAGAGGTCTTTAGTTTTGTGACATAGAGAACAGGCATTCCAAAAAATTATGGCGCTTTGTGATTCTGTTGCCATTATGCAAGCAAAAAATGATGAGATGAGTTGGATGGCACTTGGAAGGAGAGTGAGGAGGACCTTTTAAAGGCATGACCCGGATTGTAATAAAGAATTAAATTCCATTGGGAGATGCATGAGCTGGGTTATATGTGGTTGTTTTGTGGGAGCTTCTTTAAGGTGGTGCAGTGGCACATTCTGGATATTGTGGAGCATTTGGGAAAGCTGGGTTCCCAGAATGATGGCATTGTGTGGAACCGGTTTTCTTAGGAGTTGTCTTTCTGACAGATCTATATGAAGAGGGGGAGGTAGGGGATTGAGGTACTATTTTAAGGAATTTTGCCTTGCGCATACTATGGGCAGGAGCAGCAGCAGCCCTAGCATAAGTGGGCCTTAGATGATGCTTATTTTTCACTCTGGCTTTTGGGAGAGGGTGGACATCCAACAAGGATGTTGTTGGTGGGTGGATTTGTGTAGCAGAGGTTGTGTTGCCATTTTTGGTGATTATCATCAGAAAAATAACAGTAAGGGATATTGGTGCAATTTTGGCCTCTATGGAATCTGCTACACCTGTTGCATCTCTGCAATGATTTTCATGTCAGTGTCCCATGGTCAAAACATTGGCATATGTAACACCTTAGTGGGGGAAGATAGTAAGGGATGACTTTATATGAGGTAAATCCTAGTACCATTCTCTCAGGAAGACCACCTGCAAATTTAAATCACACCAAGTAGGTAGTGGCATCAGGGTTGGCTGACAATCAGGAGATTTCAAGCAGGCTGGCAGTGCTGTTGACATCAAGGATCCTGAGATTCTCTCCAAGGGAGACTGGGAGGCTGGAAATTCTTCTATATTTATGTCTACCTAGTGTAGCATCCTCAGGATGCCAGCCAGCTCTTGACTGACTATTCATAAAGAGTGGACAAGTCTTCTAACTCAACTTCAAGTTTCCTTTTGTCACTAAGTTCTATTCTCACGGCAGAACCTTTGCCTAGGATTCAACATGAGCCCTCTTTGATGAGCTTGTGGAATGGTGAGTCATTGAGGGCAGCTGTGACCTTAAGGGGATGGATGAAAATGGACTTACCCTCAGTGGATTTTATTAGGACGATGTTTTGTGAGTTGGAATCGTCCTGAAGGGCTGTGGATTAGGTGGTTTGGTTGTGTTTCCCTTACCCACATTAGGGCCAAAACAATGGGGAGGATACAGTGGGGAAGAGGATGGGCTATGGCCAGGTTTATTCTTTGGAGTTTGGGAAATGTCCGTGTGGTGACCACGGCTGAAGGCCTAGATCTCCTGGGTAGAGAGTGGTTTATACACCAGTACAGGCAAATATTACTATGCGTATGCAAGAAAGATGTTGTATGAGGAAGATTGTGAAAGCAGGCGACTGTTTAATTAGCCCAGTGATAGTGAATACCTTTGACCTTTGAAAGACCATGACACATCCACACCATTCAGCTTCCGACACTCCTGCCCTACTGTATGATGCAACTCCTTGATAGGCAGCAGTTTGAAAATGCTGCAGATATTCCATCATTCCAGAGTAAGGTTCTCCAGCATCCAAGTTCAGGAATGCTCCAGGAGTGAACAGCATCAGACAACCATTGTGGGGTACCAGTTCTGATAGGGTATTTTGTCTATATGGCAGAAAGATAGCCATACCTTCCTCCTGAATGTTAAAAGGCAACTGGGCTGGAAAATAGCGCCTCTGATGACAATGACAGGCTCCCTGAGTCAGTGAGTAAGCCCATTTTCATTTTGTTTGAGAAGAGAACTTACTATATAGTATTTTTAGTGGCCTCTCCTCCGCCAGGACACCGCTCACTATCACTGGTCTCATTCCTTCCCTGGCATTTTGAGTGAATCTCCTAGAATGAAGGTTGAATTGGTAAATGCGTTTACAAATGAATGCGAGAGAAGAGAATGAGCTGAGCAAGCTGGTGAGAATTTTAGTATAATTCACTGTGCCCTATAAAAAGCAAACAAAAAGAACAAAATCAATAACTAACCTGGAGCCTCAGTGGACACAACCTTCCAAATGAATACCACTGAGGATAATAATACTAAAATTCTATTTACTAGGAATTTATTTACAAAAAAAAGGGCTAACACTGCAAGGCCTATAAGTTCACAATATTCTTATAGTTAAATGTTGGGCTATTTCAAAACAAGAAAAAAACAAAAAAGAATATAGGATGACAATTACTTAAGACATATAAAAACAAAAAGAAATTATTTACTGTGGTGGAGGAAGTAAACAACTATTCCTCTTTTCTACAAACTCACAAATGTTGCCACCAAACAGGGAGGAGGTAGGAATCGGTAAAAGTCGAATTCTGTTCCTTTATTATTTATTTGATTGGGGGTTTTCTTCTACAGCATTCAATATTATTATTATTTTTGCTACTAATAAAGCAATTTGAATGCTGGAAAAAAAAAGTCTTAAATGACAATAATTAGGGAGGGGGGTGTCTCCCAAACTAGAGAATTCCTGCAATTCTTCTTTTTTTTCCTTTCAAAAGAAAGGAGGAACCTCAAAATATCCTACTTTCTTTAACCACTCCAAAGAGAGAGTCCATGATTGAGTGAAAAAAAATAGCATGGAGTTGCCCTCTTTCAGTGTCAATACTGCGGAAGTGGACCTACCCCAAATCCCTAGGTGGCTTCAAGTTGCTTTCTATTGTCTTTGAAAATTGGCACACTCGCAGGATGCACCACCAATTGATGGAACACTCCCCTGCACCTGACTGCGTTGCCCCCCAGACTGCTTGGCACATTCTTATTAAATGTCCCATTCCGGGTGATCTTTGCATATGTTCTCTGTCCTGGCACTCTGACTTTTTGGAGGAGGTTGGCCTCCTCAAATTTATTTCACTCTCTTTGGTGTTGGTTGAATATTCCTGGGTGGTACTGGGATGAACAAGGTTGACTCCGCTTCTCCCTTGGTTGGTTTTAAATGTGCATTAAGTTTCAAGGTGATTGATTTGTGCCATTGAATTATTAGTTTGTCCACTCCACGCATCTCAGGACAGGTTCATTAACACACACTTGTGGATTATTTGACTTCTTGGAGGAGGTTAGCCTCTCATTTTATTTCCCCCTGCTGTTGGTCTCTCACTCCTTTACCCAGGGGGTAAGTGTCACTGCACCCCAATGCCTGACCATTCTTGCTTTTCTTTGTAGATTTTTGTTTTAGTGTTTTTATTGATTTGCTTTGCTGTTTGGGGGAAGGGGGGCGAGTTGCACCAAAAGATGGCGTCTTCTTTGTCCGAAGTTGGTTCAGGGTTGTTATTGCTTAAATGGGTAAATTATTTAACGAGTGTGTTTTCCATTTAAATGCAATGTATTTATGTTTTTTGCCTCAGGTGAGATTGTATGCAATGCTTGCGGGTTGTATTACAAGCTTCACGGAGTGAACAGGCCAAGCCACTTGTTCCGCAATGCTCCAATGACTCGGCGGCGAAATCCTCGCAAGAAAAAGAAACTCTATGAGGAGATCGCTGAAGGCAGAGAGCACAACACCCTTGAGGACAAGAATGGTGAGTATGGAGGTGTAGACCAACCTTTATTAATTGGCATGCAATATCCTAATAGGCTACCTTGTTTATTTCCCCCCCTTCCCCTCAATTCTTCTTATGAGGAATTTATTGATTTAATATAATAATTCTATTTTCCATTTGAGAAGGTTTAACTATTATTTGGTTCTCTTCCTTTTTCCTCTATTCCCATTGGTGGGTGGGTTTCCAGTTTTGCTGCTGATTTAATACTGTTTGTGTTGATTATTCTCAGTGAAAATGAATACAGTACAACCCAAAGATTCGGAAAACAGCAGACATTTCCCCTTCAAATATTATTTGCTGTGCCACTGCTGCCTGAAAGCTACTCTCCTTCCCCAGGTGCCAGGTGGTGCTTGGTGTGTGTGCAGTGTCCACAGTTCTGGAAATGACTGATTTCTCTGTCCCAGTCGAGGAGCTTAGGTCGGTTTATGTTGCCATAAAGTTTTTCTCCAAACAGCCTCAGCACTGTGTGCCTAACTCCTATTCCTAGAACGTCTGGCTGTTTTGCATGTTGACAGCTTCCATGGTTGTCAGCAGAGTGTGAGAGAGCCTTCAAACAGAAGCAATATGCTGACATGCACTGTAAGCACCCGTCCGAACAATTTCAACTTTGGTGAATTTCGGCGAGCTATTGCTAGGTTCCGGCATGTTTCAAAGTACACCCTCCGCTCTTCCTGGCGGGCATACGCATTTTCACTTAATGTGAAGACTAGAGATGGGACGAGTAATCATAAGAATCCATCATTTGGATGGAATCGTCAAAAACGGTCCCCATTTCTGATTCCAAAAACTATTCTTTCTAATTAAAATAATAAGTTAACAAATAATAACTATAGTTAATGCATGAATTGCCAGTCTGAGTTTTTCAGGTACTGAGATTAAATGCACATTTAAATTTTAACCTTATATGTTCTGATGTTAATCAATCTACACTACTATAAAGTCAATTGTAATTAATGCATAGCTATTGACTATCAAAGGCTGATCTCGGCAGAATTTCTCTTTATTTCTAAAAATATGTTGATAATTGAATTTGAAAATAGTCCGGTGTTCAAAACTTCAAATAAAGAAATGGACTTAAGGCCATAAAATGTTATTGCATATATACTCATCAATGTTCAGTGATGCTGCACACACACTCATTTATCTCAGTATAATAATTACCATCATTTCTTTGAAAGTAAATGACTCCTTGTGCATGGAAATCTTCATTGACAAATAGATTCAACTCCTACTTTAATGATAAAACTTCATTCATCCTTGCAACATTTTTGGATCCTTGTTACAAGACATCATTTCTTGAAGAAAAATATAATGGAAATGATGTGGATCAGTTTCTGCAACAAAGTATGATAGACAATATTTGCAGCAGTGACAAATAAGTCTTCAAACATTGATGAGCCAGAATCTGATACATCAGCTGATAACAAGAGTGAAGGAGAAACTGAAAACAATTTCAACTCTGACACTTGTCTGAATGAATTTAAAAAGAAGATGAAGGGAGTTCAAATACCAGAGGGAGGATAAAAAAAATTCAAACTATTAGATGCTGAAATTAGCATTGATTCCAAATGAGGCAATCCCTTACCCGGGTGGGCGCTAACAAATATGTCCCTTTTTGCTAAAAGGTATTTGTCTGCACCACCATCATCAGTACAGAGTGAAAGGCCTTTGAGCATTGGCAGCATGATATGCCAAAAACAAGTGAAATTTTAATGTTTCTTCATTATAACTTAAGGATAGTGAATTTTATTATTCTTAGGCATTCAGTGCTTCAAAATTCAAAGGGAATTAAATGGGTTATTATTTTTAGTCATTCTTTAGATATTTGCTGCTTCAAAGTTTAAATGGAATTAAATGACTTGTATTATTTAAGTAAATTGTATATGCCATTAAAATTTTATTTTATATTGAATTTCTCCCCTAATGTTGCTCTAATAATAAATTATAAAAGAACTGGCATCAGAATCAGAACTTTTAGCTGCAATCAGATAATTTGGGGTAATCATACTATCTCTAGTGAAGGCACCTCTAACTGGGGTGCGGGAGCAAGTCATAAGGATTCGGGACAAGTTCTCCAGGAGAATGGGACCACATTTTTTCTTAGATTTGTTGAATAAAAGGGTAGACTCCTAACGAATTGCTACCATGCTTGCTTTTTCAAAGCCAAGGAGAAATCAATCTACCCCAGCCAGTTTGTGCCCAATTTCATTCTGCATGTTTAAGTTGATGGAGACATTGGTAAATATTAGTTTAGCTTACTTCCTGGAGTTGTGTGCACAGTGCAGCTTTGACAAGTTCCATCTCATCTCTGGGTGGAAAATGCTGTCTCTGATGCTTTTCTTCCTAGATAGCACTTCGCTACTTTTTCAGTTTGGAAGCTTCTGATAGCACATAATGATTCGCTATCATAGATAACCTCCACACTACTGTTGCATGGGGCGTAGTTTCTGCAATATCCTCAATCGTGCATACAACTTTGGAGGGTGCTCTCCGGTCCAATAGGACAAGAGGAGGATGACTCACAAGCGTCGCACACTCCCATGAGCATCAACAGCATCAGTCCTCCTGTAAGATGTTCTCGCTACACTCTATGTGGATGACCTTTCTATCTTTTTTGGTGTGATCCAGATAATAACTGTGCATTGACTACAAAAGACATTGAACTATATCATCTCTACTATGCTGAATTGCACTGGTTTTGGTTTCCTGTGGCCAAGATGGTGGTTCAATTTTTTCCCCATTAACTGCTCCACCCCAATCCAAACTTGTTCCTAAATAGGATTGGCCTGTAAGAGGTAGAATTGAACCATTTCCTTGATATTGTTTTTGGCCGATGTCTCACCTGGGATGTCCATATTTGTAGCCTTAGGATTTACTCTATCCACGCCATGGACATTCTTCGTTCTGTGAAGTTCAGACCTGATTTCTGATAGGGTTACACTCTACTCTTTTACTGTTCCTTTATTCATTCAAAGCTCAACTTGGATGAGAGTTTTATACATCCACAATGGCACATATATTGTGGAAGGTGGATGTGAGCTAACACACCAGTTTCCGCTTGGCAACTGGTGCTTTTGCAGGTTCCTTATTGATAATGGTGCCAAAGAGTCTGCAAGGACTGAGCACCAGACAACCATTTCACTCTTCCTAACACCGACTACAGGGCAAGAATGAGAGATGGCCAATATGACCCTAAATTTGGGTGCCATCTTGCTCTTGTTCCTACCCCACAATGCCCCAATGGCTGCAAGTTGTCTTCTGCTATCTTCGAATCAGGCACACAGACAAGACTCCTCATCATTTGATGAAACTCTTCCCTGCACCTTACTCTGAAAGCTGCGTTGTCCCCCAGACTGTTCAGCACATTCTTGTTGAATGTCCCAGTCTGGGTGATCATGCACGTTCTCTCTAAGTACCAGAACAAGGGGTGTTGCTAACCCTCATCCCTTATACTCAGTATGAGTTTGTGCACACAAGCTTATTGTGGCATAATGGAATTTTGGGACAATGGAGGCCTCTTGCACTGTATTTAGTTTTTTGTGTTGGTTGCCTCTTGGGCTCTGTAGGGGGAACGAACCCCCCTTCCCCCCGCCTTCCAAATCCGACCTTGCCTTTTCTCCTTTAGGTTTCAGTTGATCGTTTTTATCTATTTATTTATTTTTAATGTAGCCTAAGAATTAGGCTAACATTTTGTATCAGCAACAATGCCCTCACTACAACAGAATGTTTTCGAAAGAGAAAAATATCAGCTGACATTGAACAGTTCTTTGTGGCCAAAAGTGTGTTTGCTGAGGAGTTGTAAAACATTTTCCCTGTTGCCCTCGGGCTTGCCTACACTTGTCATTTAATTGGGTCTCCATCCATGAGTGACCAAATTAATAAATGAACCTCTGAACCTTTTTTGCTTCAACAAATAAGCATCGTGTCTAAGAAACATTTTTCTATAGTCTCAGATAAAGAGGTGGTTGTATGAATATAATAGCAGGTTTACATGTGATTAACCTAAAGCACTTCCCACCACTTTTATTTAACAGATTCTTTGCATAATGAGTCCGGCTGTGATGACTCAGACACCCAAGATGGCTTGGCAGTACTCAACGCTGCCTTGACTCTCAATTCCCTCTTTGCCAAGGCCAAAGCGCAAGAGGCAGCTGCGGCTGCGGCTGCAGCCAAAACTCAAAGTAATTTGCGCCCCACCCAAGGCCCGTCGTCCTACATCTCCAGTGTGGAAGGCAGTGCAAACTCAGGAATCCCCCTTTCGGGGACTGTCTTACAGGTGAGTTATAAAAGTGTGAAGGTGTGCCCAAGCTTAGTGGGTAGATGCCTCTATTTCTCTTTTTGTTTTTTCTGCGTGTAAGTTATGCAACAAATTCAGGTGCATTGCCTTACTTGGTTTGACGATGGGTTTAAACCTGCTATGTTCTTGTTCTTACTTAAAACTAACAAGTGAAAACCAATGAGGGCATTCCGCCAGATAGTCTGTGAGGAGAGATATGTAAAGAGGTAGGGAGTGAAAATGTCTCAGACATAGCTCCCATATACCCCGTAAGGGGCACGGCGATTTGCTCTCCTGGCCGCTGTGCTGACGGAACTCAGCGCCCTGTCCGGCCCCAGCTTTGCATTCTTTTTCTCCTTCCGCTAACCCCTACTTCGTCATCTGTACCAATTCTCTTTCACCCTGCATCGTCCTTCCATCTACGCTTGTTTGTCGATCTCGGTGTATCTGAGCTGTCCGCCAGGTTGGTGGGTGTGGGTGCCTGAGCCAGAGTGCCGCTCTTGGGGGATCTTTGCTTTCCCAACCGGTAAATTTCCGAGTCTGGCCGGCCATTTTTAAAACGATGGTTGGGTCAGGGGTCGACGGGCTTACCCTCCTGGTTGGGTCGGCGCTCCGAGTAGATGTCTCGACGGTAGACAGTGACTGTGCTGCGCGAGTTCGCACCCCCTTTTATACTACTTTATATGGGTAATAATAATAAATTTCTCTCCCCGAAGTCGTGTTCTCGTACTACGCCTGTCAATAAGTCCTCTTTTTCGCGCTTGTTAGATCCCTTCGCAGAAGAGATAGATCCTGATTTGAATTATCCTCGTTTCCTGGTGCTAAATTCCAGTTCCGCGTCTCCGCTTTCTAAATTGGACGTGTTTGATTTGAATGAGGAATGTGAGTCCCGCTGTGGTGCGCCCCGCCGTATGTGGGCCCGTGGTAGTGGCGATTTAGTGGTTGAGGTATCTTCGCGAGAGCAGTGTGGTGCTGTGCGGGATTTGTCCTCCCTTTCAGAGTTGCCGGTTTCGGTTGTGCCCCACCCTCGCTCCAACGAATTATTGCAATATGTTGTTTCGAGACTAAAGGATAAACTTTCGTCCCAGAGGGTTACGAACGTTTATAGGGTGTCTAAGTCTGTTGGTCCCGTTTAGGTTCCTACGAGTACGCTCATCGTTACCTTTGAGCGTCAGGATGTGCCCCAGTTTGTTCGTGCTGGTTATCTTCGTGTCCCTTTGTCCCGCTATGTCGAGCTCCCCAGACGTTGTTTTAATTTCCACCAGTTTGGCCATATGAGCAGCAATTGTAGGCAGGCTTCTCGCCGTGTGGCCTATGCGTTGGCGTATCATGGCTCCTCTTGTGGGAATCATGAATGTTGCGCCAAGTGTGGAGGTTCCCATAGCGCGGCTTCGCGTTCTTGTCCCGTATTCCTTTTTGAGTAGGAGGTCCTGGCTCTTCGGGACTCACTCAGGCTGGACTTCCGTGAGGCCCGCTGTAGGGTGCGGGCACAGCTCACCCTCTCCGGCCGCCTCTTCTCTGACGTCCTCCTCCCGGTCGTACCACTCCTCCTTTGTCTTCCCGCAGTCCCTCTGTTGCTCCTCCCTGCCTTTGGTCCCTCCTCACGGTTCTTCCGTTGCGCCTTCTCCTTTGTCATTGGTCTCTTCTCATGTTCCTCCCTCTGTCGCAAACCGTGAGACCGACCGAGCTGAGACACTGGAGGATATCCGGCAGTTCCTCCAGGCGTCTGCCCCCGCTGTTCCTTCCGTTCCTTTGCCTCAGCGCAAACTGAAGGTTTCATCTTCACCCCGTTTGGAGTCCAAGCGCGCTGCCTCTGATGAGGCTGGTTTGGCCCCCGAGTCGGTTGTTGAGGCGTCCTCCGTTTTGATGTCTTCTCCTCCCTGGTCTTCGCTGGCCTCCCCCGTTGGCATCACCGATGTCATTCACCCGGTTCCAGTCTTCCTTGCCTCCTACCCCGGTCCCTTGTTCCTTGCCCCTTACCTCTGTGCAGTCTTCTATGTCTCCTACCCCAGTTTCGTCTCTCCCTTGCCTCCTACCTCTGTTCCTTCTCTCCCTTGCCTCCTACCTCTGTTCCTTCATCTTCCTCTGAACCTGCTCCTTCCTCTCCATCTGATACAATTCTCTCCTTACCCTCTGACCCTGTTCCCTTCTCACCCTCTGTCCATGTTCCGCCTTCTGTTCGATCTTCTTCGCATCTTAGTTCTCGTCTGTCTCTGCTCGATCTTCCTTTCCCTCCGGGCTATGAGCCCTCCACGTTGGGGGTTCGGTCTGGCTCTCAGCTGTCGCCTCCCGCCGTTCACGCTGCCAAGTCCGTGCCGGGTGCGTCCCCGGCTCATTGCAATTTGTTGCTTGCCCCTTCTGGGCCTTCTAGTAGACGGGGACCTTCGACGTTCTCCGTCACTAGAATTCCGACGTTGGTGTCGAGATGACAGTAATGTTTATCATCCTACAGTGGAATTATCAAGGGGTTCTCCCCAAGTCGGAGGAACTCCAGCTCTTGCTTTCTAGCGTTCGGCCCTTGGTGGTCTGTTTGCAAGAAAATAAGCTTTGGACTCGCCCCTTCACGGCACTTCCCCACTTCCGGGTGTTTAATTCCATGTCCCCGGCCGGGGACGTGTCCCATGGTGGTGCTTCTCTTTTAATTTCCTTTTCGCTATTCTCTGTGCCACTTTCCATCCGACTACCTTGCAAGCTGTTATTGCTGCGAGGGTTTTTATTTCTAAGCTCTTAACTCTGTTCTCCGTACATCCTCCTGGATTTTAATTCGAGCCTGTCTAGTAGACAGGTCAGTTACCTACCCCGTTTTTATTACTTGGTGATTTTAATGCTCGCCACCCATCTTGCAGTGATACTGCCCGCAATCCCCGGGGCGGAGTGGTTGAGTCTTTCTTATTATCCGATTCCCTCCCCCCCACTGGACTTGTAGACTTTTGAGGGGGAGGCCTGCCTTTTCCCTTTTATTTAACCAGTTTTTTTTTGGGGGGGGGGGTTCCTTATAGGTTGCACGTTCCTGCGCCGGGGGGACCTCCCTCCGACGCAGGAGCTTGCTTCCTGTTTGTTGCCTTTTCCCCCTTTTTCTTTTAATTTTTAGTGTTGGGTTTGTTTTGTGTTTGCGAATCTAATTTTAAAGTAGCCTAGTACTAGGCAGGTTTTTAATACGGCGACTAATACGATTTTACTTCTTAGTATGTTCAAACGTATTCTTTTAGTGCTGTAGACTTGTTTATGTTCGCCTGACTGTTTCCTCGATTCCGGTGGTAGATTCGAGACGACCTTTTCGTCCTGTCGGCCGCCCTCCCTGGCCCGTGCGTTTCCCTCCCTCCTCGTTAGGATCTGCGGCGAGCGAATTGGGTTGGGTTTCCTTCGATACCGTAGATTCAGCAGCCTCATTTTAGAGACTGCTGAGCGCTTTGTTCCGCGGAGGTGCCCTGTTACGGGGCGCTCCACCGTCCCCTGGTGGTTGAAGGATTGCGCGTCTGCTATTTCTGCCCCCCGTAAGGGGCGCGGCGATTTGCCATCCTGGCCGCCGTGCTGACGGGATCCAGCGCTCCGTCCGGCCCTAGCTTAGCCACTCTTCCTTCCTTCAGATAGCCTGTATTCCTTCCCTACTTCGTCGCTCTTCAAACAACCTCTTCCACAGCTTTCTCTGGTCAGCCTCTAATTTCACAGGGTAGATGCTGACCTTCTTCTCAGCCAACAGTCCCTGATCGGGGCTGAGGGGAAGGGGACAATGTTCCCTAACCCCTGAGCTCCGGTCTGGGGTGGTTGGTTTTTAACAACCTGCTTAATCCCCACCCATAGCTTCCTCACATCCCTTTTCCTCTCGTCTTCAAAATCTATCCTTTTTACGCCGTGTTCAAGGTGGATCCGCCATGCCTATGGACTGCCAGGCCACCAGGCGGGAGGGGTGGTCCAAATGGCGGCGCCTGGCTCTGCCGGGCCTGTAAGCACCTCTTGCAGTGCGGGCTACTGCCAGAGGTGGTGGGCGATTGCGTCCCTTAAAACAAAGAGGGTCACCATGCCCAATGATGCAAAAAAAAAACATCTTCCCTTAATTCCCCCTATAACAACGACGGAGCCGCCCTCGTGCAGCTCCACCGAAAAAATGGAGGTCCCTTCCCCTGTGCTTGCGCAGGGGACCCTCCATATTTCTCTAACTGGAGAGGAGGCTTACTCCTCTCCTTCGCCTAGGGGTGCAGGGGACTTCCCCTCACCCCCTTCTCTGGAGGTGCTTTTGGGCACCTCCCTTTTTCCAGCGGCAGTGCCCTCTTTTCTTTCCAAGGGGATGCCAAGAAAGCCAGCAGGCAGCCCATTGCCGACCGCCCCTCGTGTAAGCGGCTCGGTAGGGCAAACCCCCTTAGGGGTGAGAGGGAAGCCAGGCCCCTCTGTCGCTTCCCTCAAAAGACCTGCTGGCAAAAATATTGAACCTTGCCGGGGTCAAGGCCTGTGCCTCCCCACACAAGACTAGTGACAATACAGCCAACGGGACCATCAATGTCTTGGGGAGGGGATGGCCAACTGGAGGCCCCGCCTTTGACACACATGGTCCTTGAGGAACCCCAGCCTCAGACGGTAGGGCCTTCCATGGGGCGGAATCCGGGCTCGGCGCCAAACACCGAACCCGAGTCCGCCCCTATGCAACGTCCTCCTCAAACGGATGGGGTCTCTGAGGCTTTACAAGGAGGGGAGGGATCTCCTCCGACAGGGGCCCCTACGACTACTAGGACCTTGTCCATTTCGGAGAAGGACCTGGCTGAGGCCGGTCCATCTGGCCTGGGGACTTCTGCCGGTGGAGGTGAGAAGCGGGTTCATTCCTCGCCCTCCTCTCCAAAAAAAAAAGAAGAAAAAGACTAAAAAGACCAAGAAGACTCGTGGCTCCTCTCCATCCGCGGGGGCTGCAGGGACGGATGGGTCTGCTGCCACTTTGGTAGGCGACCAAGCCAAGATCGGCACATCCGGCCCCTCTATCCCCCCCGTGTGCGGAGCCCCTGACTAAGACTAAGACCAAGAGTGCACAGGACGGAGCCTCGATGACATCGGGGCCCCTGATGCAGAGGTTACCTGGCGTTTTCGAGCCCGCTGGCTTCAAGCACTTCCTCGTTATTCGCTCCACTGATGGCAGCATGTTTTCCAAGGGCAACATGATCCATCAGAGGAGAGGATTAGCTAGTGCAATTGGTAGAGAGCCGAAGGTGACCCGTTTCTCGGACGGGAGTTTTCTGGCGAATGTGGCGAATCCCGCCGAGGCGGGCAAGATAAGTGCTCTTCGGACACTTCATGACACCCCGGTGAGTGTGACGCCGCACTCTACCATGAACTTTGTGAAAGGAGTGGTTTATGCGAGGGAACTCGTTGACTACTCCATTGAGGACATCACCCTAGAGCTGGCCGACCATGGTGCGGTCAAGGTCGAACGTGTGATGAAAAAACAGGGAGGGGCCTCGAAACCCACCCCTACACTCTTCGTCACGTTCGACTGTGACAAGCTCCTTGAGTCGGTGCGTGCCGGTTGGTACCGCTACCGCGTGAAGGCATTCGTGTGTGGCCAAGTGTGTCAATTGCGGAGAGCCGCACTCTGCTTCTTCGAAGCATTGTGGTGCATATCTCCTTGAGAAAGAAATCCTGGCCGTTCAGGCCCAGGATCGACTCTCATTCCGCGAGGCTAAGGACTTGGCCCTGGCGCGCCCGGCTCTGCCTGGGACGTCATATGCCTCAATAGTTAGAGAGGCACACTCTGCTCCTGGCCTATCCAGGCAAACGAGCACGGTTGTTTCCGCGCCCATTCGGAGCCCTTCTTCGGGCTCTACCCAACCCGGGCGCTCCAATGGTAAAGCTGGCGGCAAAAACGGTTCATACCCAGCCCCGGCTAAAACCATGGCTCCCCCCTCTTCCCCCAGCGTGAACGTTTCCCTTAAGGCGAAATGGCCACATGCCTCCACCAAGTCGTTAGACTCATAGGAGGCAACACCCCTGAAGATGGTCGCTAGGCCATCTTCCGGGGTTCCTAAAGCTGTCCCCCAAAAGGTGGACACCAACAAAGGAGCTTTGGCTCCTTCACCCACGCCCCGAGGTGGAGCGAGTGGCTCGGAGATGGTGGTTCTTGGAAAACAGGGCCCCCTGCCTCCGAAGCCGCAACGCCCGCCAAGGTTTCGAGGCGGAGGGAGGAAAAGACTCGCATGGCGAGCCCAACCTTCCCCAATAAGTCCTCGAAGGCGACGGCGCCTTCAGCGCTTTGTCCGGCCAACAGCGCCTGGGGTTCTACCCCCGGGAAGCGTACGGCCATTCCAGTGAGGGTCTTCAGTTCGAGGAGGGCCCCTGCATCTCCTCCGAGCTAGGCCTGGAGGGCATATATATTCCTTCAATGGAATTGCCGTGGACTCCGGGTCAACTGGGAGGAGCTGCGGAGGCTCGTCTCGTCCCGTTCCCCGTTAGCTATCTTTTTGCAGCAGACCATGCTAGGCGCGTGCCCCCTGCCTGCCCTCCCGGGGTATAAGGGTCTTGCAACCCCACCACCGCGGGATGGCCGGGCTGGGGGATGCGCGGTTTACACCCGGCATGATGTCCCCGTTCTTCCTTTCTCTTTAGATACCTCCTTTCAAGCATTGGCTGTGCAGCTGCAACTGGATAGGAGGTATACTATCATTTCTGCGTACATTCCACCGTCAGCTGACTTCGACGCGGGGGACTTCCGCCGCTTCGTGGCACGGTTGCCGAGGCCCTATCTCTTGCTTGGAGATCTGAACGGCAGGCATCTTCTCTGGGGAAATTAATCCATTTTTTCCAGGGGACGAGTCCATGCCGATCTGATCGAAGAGCTTGAGATGGGTGTCCTAAACGTGGATGAGTTTATGCATCACTGTCCAAGAACTGCTTCATTTTCTTGCCTTGACCTATCGTTGTGCTCTTCGGTCACAGCCTGATTTTGATTGGGGGATGGTCGATGACCTCCATGGTAGTGATCACTTTCCCATCCAAATATTATTTTCATGGCAACTGCCGCCCGAGACCCCCACCTCGGTGGCGCGGGCGCGGTTGCCTGCATTTCAGGAAATGACTGAATTCTCTAACTCAGTCGAGGAGTTTAGGTCGGTAGATGAGGCCGTTGAGTTCTCCGGCAACCTCATCGCCGTGGGCCTGACTACTATTCCTAGGACGTCTGGCCGTTTTGCACGCCGACCACTCCCATGGTGGTCGGCGGAGTGTGAGACGGCCCTCAAACAGAAGCGTTATGCCTACATGCGCTATAAGCGCCGCCCGAACGATTTCACTGTGGCTGAATTTCGTCGGGCTAGGGCTAGGTTCCGGTATATTTTGAAGCACGCCCGCCGCTCTTCTTGGCGGGCATACGTGTCTTCACTTAACGGGAAGACCCCTTTAGCTGAGGTGTGGAAACGAGTCAAAAGGATTCGGGGTAAGTTTTCGCAGGACCACCCTCCCGTTCTCCAGGAGAATGGGACCGCAATCTCGGACTCCGCGTCCGTGGCAGAATCCTTAGCGACCCCTTTTTCCGCATTCATTAGCCGGGATGCTGCTCCGCCAGCATTCAATGCACGTCGTGATGTCGCGGAAGGCCCCCGGCTCGACTTTGCCTCCAGAGGCGGAGAACCCTTCAACGACAAGTTTACTGTGAGTGAGTTGCGCTCCGCTCTCGCTTCGTGCGCGGACACCGCCCATGGTCCGGACGATGTCCCGTACGCCATGCTTCGACACCTGGGTGAGCGAGGCATGGCCTTTCTGTTAGATTTGTTCAACAGGATCTGGGTGGAGGGTCTTCTCCCAGACTCCTGGCGAATCGCTACTGTGCTCGCCTTTCGCAAACCGGGGAGAGATCACTCTACTCCGACCGGTTTCCGCCCAATCTCTAACCTCTTGCGTGTGCAAGTTGATGGAGAAATTGGTAAATTTTAGATTAGCCTTTTTCCTGGACAGCGGAGGCCATCTGTCTTCCGCACAGTGCGGCTTCCGCAAGTTCCACTCCACGTCGGATGCTCTGCTCCGACTGGAAAATGCCGTCTGCGAGGCTTTCCTTCGTAGACAGCACTACGCCATGGTCTTTTTCGATCTGGAGAAGGCCTATGATACCGCATGGCGATACGGTATCATGGAGACTCTCCACACGATGGGGGCGAGGAGACGCCTCCCAATGTTTATATCTGAATTTTTGTGAGATTGCTGATTCCGCATACAGGTGGGGGGAGCGCTCTCCGGCCCAAAGGCGCAGGAAGAGGGTGTCCCGCAGGGAAGTGTCCTCAGTGTCACACTCTTTGCCCTGAGCATCAACGGCATCACCTCGGTGCTGCCGGAAGATGTTCTCGTTACGCTCTACGTGGACGACCTTTCGATCCTTTTTGACGAGGTCCAGATGCCAACTCTGGAGCGTCGACTCCAACAGGCATTGAACCGCGTCTCTCGCTATGCCGAAGCGCACAGGTTTCGTTTTTTTTGGCCAAGACTAAGGTGGTGCACTTCTGCCGCCATCCACGGCTTCACCCCGACCCAGATTTGTTTCTTAATGGGGTGCGCCTGGATGTGGTGGAGTCGCACCGTTTCCTTGGTCTTGTATTCGACCGACGCCTCACCTGGAAGGCTCATATTCGCAGCCTTAGGGTCTCTTGTACCCATGCCATGGACATTCTCCGTTCCGTGACGTTCAGCGCTTGGGGCGCTGATAGGGCTACTGCCCTTCTTTTTTATCGATCCTTTGTTCGTTCGAAGCTCGACTACGGATGCGAGTTTTATGCATCCGCAGCCGAGCGTTTATTGCGGAAGGTGGATTGGATCCACCACACCGCCCTTCGCCTTGCGACCGTTCCTTCCGCACTTTCCCCATTGAGAGCCTGTTGGTCGATGCCGGGGAGATGCCACTCGCTCTGCGCCGCGTGCAGTGCATCACTCGCCTGTAAGCGTGAGCCCGGTGCCTCCCTCAGTCGCCAACAGCTCTCACTGCATCCGCAGCTGATCTCGATGGTGCCTATGCCGCCGAGAGACGCCAGTCATACCCTAAGCCCTTTGGGTTTAGGGCCAGGAAACTCCTTCGAGAGGTAGATATAGCTCTCGGGCTGGTGGCGCCCCTGGTTCTGCCCAGGACGCCACCCTGGAGGGTACCACATTTGGCTATTTGTCGCCACGCCTCTGCTCCCAAAGCTTGTACGGCGCCGGGAGTATTGCGTTCGACCTTTTTGGAGCACACATCGCGTCACGCTGGAACCGTGCCAGTGTATACGAATGGCTCCAAGTCCCAAGAGGGGGTCGGCTTTCACGCCGTATCCCCTCTGTTTGAAGTCAGCGGGGCTCTACCAGGCGCTGCGTCTGTCTTCACGGCTGAGCTGGTGTCAATTCCACACTCGGTACGGGAAATTACGTTACGTGCCCGGTTCGGAGACCGGATTGTGATCTATAGCGACTCACAAAGCGCCCTGAGTGCTCTCGGGGCATTGGAATCTCCGCATCCCCTGGTTCGCGATATCCGTGGCGAGCCGGGCAGATGTCGAGATTATCTTCTGCTGGGTTCCTGGACATGTAGGAATTGCGTGGAATGAGGGCGCCAAAGAGTCCGCGAGGACTCTGCGACCGGACCAGCGTTTCGCTCTTCCTCACACCGACTACATGGCAGGAATACGGGCAGCTCTTCGGACTGCTTGGCAAAGAAGATGGGAGACGGTCAAAGGGAACTTAAAGTTGCGTGCCATTGCGCCCCGACTGTTCCCATGGACCTATCCCCCAATGCAGCGATGGCTTCAGGTCGCTTTCTGTTGTCTCCGAATCGGACATACTCGTGTGACGCATCGCTGTCTGATGGAGCGCTCGCCAGCGCCCTATTGCGACGACTGCGTCGTCCCCCAGACTGTTCGGCACATTCTTGTCGAATGTCCCAGTCTGGGTGATCTTGGCGCACGATACCTGTCCCGGTAACGGGATGGGCGGAGTCGCTACTGCCTGTCCCTTGTACTCGGAACGAGTACGTGCACATTGACTTGTTGACTTTTGGGGGGAGGCCGGGCTTCTCCCCTTCATTTAACGTTCTTTTGTTTTTTCGTTTGTTATTGTTGTTTTTTAGGTTGCACTCTCCTGCACCGGGGTGAGGGGGACCTCCCCCCGCTGCCGGAGATTGCTTCCTCATTGTTAAGTTTTCCAATTTATATCATTATGTTTTCATATTTTTTTTTTAAAGTAGCCTAGTTCTAGGTTGTCGTGTTTTTCGACGAGTTATGCCCAAGTGGGCAGTTGCCAGATGGGCTTTATATGAGTTTTATGCATCCGCAGCCGAGCATTTATTGCGGAAGGTGGATTGGATCCACCACACCGCCCTTCGCCTTGCGACCGGTGCCTTCCGCACTTCCCCCATTGAGAGCCTGTTGGTCGATGCTGGGGAGATTTCACTCGCTCTGCGCCGCGTGCAGTGCATCACTCGCCTGTACGCGCGAGCCCGGCGCCTTCCTCAGTCGCCAACAGCTCTCACTGCATCCGCAGCTGATCTCGATGGTGCCTATGCCGCCGAGAGACGCCAGTCATACCCTAAGCCCTTTGGGTTTAGGGCCAGGAAACTCTTTCGAGAGCTAGATATTGCTCTCGGGCCGGTGGCGCCCCTGGTTTTGCCCAGGACGTCACCCTGGAGGGTACCACATTTGGCTATTTGTCGCCACGCCTCTGCTCCCAAAGCTTGTACGGCGCTGGGAGTATTGCGTTTGACCTTTCTGGAGCACACCTCGTTTCACGCTGGAACCGTGCCAGTGTATACGGATGGCTCCAAGTCCCAAGAGGGGGTCGGCTTCCACGCTGTATCCCCTCCGTTTGAAGTCAGCTGGGCTCTGCCTTCACGTCCCAGCTGATGGTAATACATCACTTGGTACGGGAGATTACGCGACGTGCCCAGTTCGGAGACCGGATTGTAATCTATAGCGACTCACAAAGCGCCCTGAGTGCTCTCGGGTCATTGGAATTTCCGCATCCCCTGGTTCGCGGTATCCGTGACGCCACGGTCATGGCCAGCCGGGCAGATGTCGAGATTATCTTCTGGGTTCCTGGACATGTAGGAATTTCGGGAATGAGGGCGCCAAAGAGTCCGCGAGGACTCTGCGACCGGACCAGCGTTTCGCTCTTCCTCACACTGACTACATGGCATGAATACAGGCAGCTCTTCGGACTGCTTGGCAAAGAAGATGGGAGACGGTCGAAGGGAACTTAAAGTTGCGTGCCATTGCATCGCGACTGTTTCCATGGACCTATCCCCCAATGCCGCGACGGCTTTAGGTCGCTTTCTGTCATCTCCGAATCGGACACACTCGTGTGACGCATCGCTATTTGATGGAGCGCTCGCCTGCGCCCTATTGCGACGACTGCGTCGTCCCCAAGACTGTTCGGCACATTCTTGTCGAATGTCCCAGTCTGGGTGATCTTGGCGCACGATACCTGTCCCGGTAACGGGATGGGCGGGGTCGCTACCGCCTGTCCCTTGTACTCGGGACGAGTGCGTGCACATTGACTTTTGGGGGAGGCCGGCCTTCTCCCTATTATTTAAGCAGGGTTTGTTTTGTTTTGTTTGTTTTTTCCTTTAGGTTGCACGCTCCTGCGCCGGGTGGACCTCCCCCCGTCGCAGGAGCTTGCTTCCTTTTCCCCTTTTTGGGGTGTTTTTCGTCTCTTTAATTTTATTTTAAAGAGGCCTAGAACAAGACCAGTTTTAATACAGCAACTAATGCCCAAGTAAGCAGTCGCCAGATGAGCTCTTAAAAAAAAAATATTCCACCTGTACAAAGTTCGTTCCGGTAGCCTTGGTGCCTTTGTAAGACTGTGCGCCATCCTGGGATCACCTATCACCAAGGTATGATGATAATAGGTCATCACCCACCCTACTCCTTCTTGGACTCCCCTATCTCTACTTATCTTTATTACTTACCTGCCTACCCCTTTCAAACTTGCTTTTCTATCCACAGAGGTTTGCCCAACGCTCCTTTCTCCTCTAATGCTTGGATCCCTCTGAGGCGACCATTATTAGTGCTCTTTGAACACTTGATGGCACGCCGGTGAATGTGATGCCGCACTCTACCATGAACTTTGTGAAAGGAGTGCTTTATGCGAGGGAGCTCAGGAGTGCTCCTAGAAGACCACCTTAGAGCTGACCTACACCATGGGGCAGTCAAGGTCGAATGTGTGATGAGAAAACAGGGAGGTGCCTCAAGACCCATCCCTACGCTCTTGGTCACGTTTGATCATGACAGGCTCCCTGAATTGCTGTGTGCCAGTAGGTATCACAACCGCGTGGGAGGCATTCATGTCGCTGCTGTAGAGGTGTTACTACTGCCACTGCTTTTGGCCACGCTAATTGCTCTTGTAAACATGCAAAGTGGGCCTACTTTAAGTATGTGTAAGTTACTCCAAGGCCACAGACGATAATTCCCTATTGTATTCATGGAAAAATGTGTCAATTGCGCTCCTTCAAAGCACTGTGGTGCGTATCTCCTGGAGAAGAAATCCTGTCCATTCAGGCTACACATCATCTCTCATTCCGCAAAGCTAAGGATTTGGTGCGTGCCTGATACGTCTTATCTCACAATTTTAAGAAAGGCACCATCTGCTCCGTGCTACTCCAGGCCTATGAGCATGGTCTTTCCTGCGGGTTCTACTATGCTCCTTGGGTAGAGCTAGTGGCACAAAGAGTTCACACCCTGGCTTAGCTAAAACCAGGGCTTCTCCATTGCTTCCCCATCGTCACCATTTCCCATAAAGCAAAACAGCTGCATGTAGCTCGGAGACATTGGATTCTCCAAATGATGCCCCCCCTCCCCCCCGCTCCCTTAAGGTTTCCAGGCGGTGGAGAAAAAAAGATCCGTGGCGAGCCCAACCTTCCCCGATAAATCCTTGAAGGAGAAAATTCCTTCAGCGCATTGTCTGGCCACCAGCACCCAGAGTTCTGCCTCCGGGAACTGTACGGCCATTCATGTGAGGGTCTTCTCTTCGAAGAGGACCCTGCATCTCCTCCGAGCTAGGCCTTGGGGGTGGGGAGCATATTCAATGGAATTGCCACAGACTGAGACAACTGGGAGATGCGGAGGCTCATCTCCTCCTGTTAGCTCTCTTTTCGTTTGAGACCACCCTCCTCAGGTATAAGGGTTTCATGACCCCACCATCATGCATAGCGGGCCAAGCAGGTGTGATTTACACCCTGCCTGATGTCTTGGTTCCTTCTCTTTGAGGCCGTAGCACTGCCAGCAATCAATGCACATCATGATATCGTTGAAGGTCACCAACTGGACTTTACCTCCACCAGTGGAGAAACCTTCAATGACATGTTTACACTGAGTAAGTTGTGTTCAACTCTCGCATTGTATATAGACTCCGCCCCTGGTCCGGAAGATGTCCCGAGGAATCGCTTTTGTTAGATTTGTTTAACATGATCTAGACAGGGTATCCTCCTGCCAAATGGCTGATGTGCTTGCTTTTCACAAACCAGGGAGAGATCATCTTACCTGGGCTGGTTTTCACCCAATCTCTCTAACCTTCTACATGTGCAAGTTGATGGAGAAATTCGTAAATGTTGGAGTAGCCTTTTCCTGGATAATAGAGGCCACCTGTCTTCTGCACAGTATAGCTTACTCAAGTTATGCTCCATGTCAGATGCTCTGCTCTGACTGGAAAATGCCATCTGCGAGGCATTACTTTGTAGACACCACTACTCCATTGTTTTTAGATATGGAGAAAGCCTATGGTGATACAATTTCATGGAGACTCCACACAATGAGGGTGAGGGGTCACCTCCCAATCTTTATCTCAAAGCTTTTGTGAGATTCCACATACAGGTTCGGGGAGTCCCCTCTGGCCTGCTGGTGCAAAAAGACTGTGTCCCGCAGGGAAGTGTCCTCATTGTCATATTCTTTGCCTTGAGCATCAACGATATCACTGCATCTTTCGCTATGCTGAAGTGGACAGGTTTCAGTTTTCCTTGAGCAAGACTAAGGTGGTTTACTTTTGTTGCTATCCACGACTAATTCTAGGGAGATACCACTTGCTCTGCGCAGTTTACATTGCATTATGTGCCTGTATGTGCAAACCCAGCGCCAATGGCTCTCACTGCATCTACAGCCAATCTTGACGGTGCCTATGCCGCCGAGAGACGACAGTCATACCCTAAGCCCTTTGAGTTTGATGATAGGAAAGGTACCACCTTTGACTATTTTCACCAGACCTCTTCTCTCTAGCTTCCACAACACTGGGAGTATTGCGTTTGGCATTTTGGGAGCACACTCCATGTCATGTTGGATCTATGCCTCTGTATACAAATGGATCCAAGTCCCAGGAGAGGGTGGGTTTTCACGCCCTATCCCGTCTGTTTTAAATCAGTGCGAGAGATAATGTGTTTTGCCCGATTCGGACTGGATTGTGATCTTTAGCAAATCGCAATGTGCCCAGAGTGCTCTCCAAGCATTGGAATCTCCACATCCCCTCGCTTGCAGTATCTACCATGCCAGGTTTGCTGTAAGCTGGTCGGATGTAAAGATTCTGCTGGGTTCGTAGTCATGTGGGAATTCCAGGGGATAAGCGCACCAAAGTGTCCACAAGGACTGGGTGACCAGACCGGCGTTTCTATCTTTCCTCACATAGATTACATGTCGGGAATCAGGGTAACCCCCCTCCCCCCCTCCCCCCTGGCTGCTTGGCAAAGAAGATGGAACTTAAAGTTGCGTGCCATTGCGTCGCGACTGTTCCCATAGACCTATCCCCTCAATGCTGAGACGGCTTCAGGTTGCTTTCTGTCATCTAAGAATTGGGCATACTTAGTGGATGCACTGCCATTTGATGTAGCGCTCCCCTCCACTGTAGTGTGATGACTGCATTGTCCCCCAGACTGTTGAATATCCCATGTTATACCTTTCCCTAAAACAGTATGAGTGCGATCACTACTCAGGATGGGTTCGTGTGCACAGACTTGCTGACTATATGACTTTTTTTTTGTTTTACTCTTTGTTGTAGGTCCCCCTTATGCCTGAGTGTACTTCCTTCTTGTTTTGGTTGTTTTTTGGTTTTGTTAACTTTAAAGTAGCCTCGCACTAGACTGAAATTTGAAATTACAGTAACTTTTGCCCTTGAAGGAAGTCGCCAGATGGGTGTGTAAAAAAAAAAAAAAAAGAAGTCATCCTTGACGTCATCTCTTTCACCCCTGTGTTTGTGGATATTGTTTTTTTTTTATTACTGGTGTTAGTTTGGTTAGATCCTTGAGTTAGAGGACCTTCCTTCAAAATCAAGAAGAGGTCCTCCAGCCTGATGTACGGTCATTAATAAATTAGCATCTATTTGATTACAGTATTTGTAATCCTAATGTTTAATTCAAGTTTCTTCTCATATGCAATAAAATGTTTGTGCAAAAAAACCTGCTTTATTATAAATAACGAAAAAGGATGATTCAAAATTACTTCAGGGCATGATGATAGGCGTGATAAAATGAAAATTATTGTATAATATTAGTTATTGATATTACGAAAAGTCTGTAGCATTTAGAGAGAATCTGATTTCAGATTTGAATTCAGTATGCTCGAATTAGGTAGGAAAATGTACTTTTGTCAATGCACCAAATCCATTGTTCCCCAGTGTTATTAATAGACTTCTACATATTTAGAATTATGATTGCAAATATTTGCGTGTCGCTTAGTTATTTCTCATTAACTGAAGAAATGAATTGTTACATTTTAGTTACTGCTTCTAAGCCAACATCATTTTATAGAAAACTTTGCTTATTTCTTATGTATAACTATTTTATATGAAAAGCATTTTTAAAATTCGATGAAAAAATGAAAAAACAAGCAAACAGATTTTCACCTTAGTCCGCTTTGAATAACATGCTGATTTTAATTGAATGATTTTAAATTGCATGATAAACGAAAAACAAGTGTCTTGAACAAAAAAGAAGGAAGCCCTAAAAAGATGGCTGTCAAGTTACTCTCATTGATAAATCTCTGTTTACAAACAAAGAAGGACTGACCTAAGCCATTTATGTATTTTAATTGATGATTACTCACTAACATAAGAATTTGCTCCCCTCCCCCCCCCCCCCAAAAAGAGGCTGAATTATCATAATAATCAGGGCGAAAACGAGTCTAAAAGTGAAAAGCCACAAAAGGCCCTCGGGCGATTACGTAGCACTGAATCGAGGACCTCTGAAGGCCCTCAGGCGACTGATGGGTTAAGGCCCTCAGAATAAAACCATAGTATCAATGTACTATATTTGTTGTTGTTCTACCCTAAAGGTCATCTAAAGACATCCTTACCTAATCTTCCCCAACTTTATCTTTCAATAGAATGAGCCTAAGAGTCTTTAATGGTCTTGAAACTATTGTATTTATTTTATTGGTGTCTTGGTAAGCGGTGCCTTGTATCTACTTTTTTTAACTCTTGATGTGCACATCATTATTGTTTCCCATTACTTTGATGTGATTATGTTGCTCTGATTTCGCTAAACAGATTGAGGGAGAGCCTACTTCACATTCGGACCCTCGCCCACCTCCACCACCACTCTTGAAACTACAACACAGAGCAACGAATTCTCCACCACATCTTGTTCACTCCTATCCTGGTTTCATCCCCCACCAAAAAGGAAGTGTTGTCGATGACACGAGAGGGCACAGTGACGAAGCCCCTGTATCGACGTAGGAACACATTACTTAGTCAAGAAAGGATGCTATTTTCCTCCTATTCTTCCACTGGGTATTTCGAACCACCTCGACCTAGAGGAGGTGAGCTACAGAGGCCTTTCATTTGGGGAGGGGCTGTATCGTGGCTATCTTTCCCCACCCCTACTTAAGAATACTCATATGCAACCAAACTTAATTTTCAGGTCAATTTTTTTTTGTGGCTTTGTTTTATGGGAGAAGCTCGATTTTTTTTAATACTTTAAAATATTTGCACAAATATTAGTTTAGGCAGATCATAATTGTGATTTTTGCCTCACTCTAATGTCATTTGTTGTTATCTGTGCAGAAATAATTGGGGTGCTTTCTAAAAGCAAGATGAAAGAACTGGGTAGTTTTTGTCAGAATGAATAATATATTTTTAATTGACCACTTGAATGAAATGCAGTGAAAATAAAGTTAATAGTATAATTTTACTCTCTTTGCATCAGTGGCTCTCTCTCACTTAATCCATGACAATGTAAACTGACTGCAACTGTAAATGACCATTCAACTTTATTCTTTTGGGAATTGTATGATTTATGTAAATGTTGCAATTCAATTATCTATACTTTGCATCTCTGGGTTTATGGCTTTACCATAATGCAATTTGTAGTCTCATTATTTGCCCTTTTATACAATTATGTTATTTTATATTCTTCTTAGTCAGGTTTTTAAGTTGGCATTGTTAGGTGGTGGCACTCTTTTAAATTGCAAATTTTAAATTCATCAGAAGTAAAGGAAGTCTCTGCCCCACCCCACCCCTAATATTTTATCAAATTTAAAATATTTCAAAAGGGTAGATTGCACGACAAAATGGAGTATATATGTGTAAGTTTGTTTGATTCAATTGGCTTGGCTCATACACTCAGGCTTTCTGGTTCTTTGGATTGGGCAGCAACCCACTGGTAACTTACCTTAAACCTTCTGGTTCTTTCAAAGATTGTGATTATATAAAAAAAATTTGTGCGCAAGAACTTATTTGTTTTTAGTAAATAGGGCTATTTATGATTTATAGATATTGCCTTCCAACGCTAAATCTTGACATCCTTTAGTACTACTCTATGGTTAGATTTCTTTTTCAACCAATGAACATTACACACCTGAATGCAAACCAATTCCTAATTTACTTCTAAAGGTAGGTGCAGTAATGGGGTATTTTCAATTATTTTGTGGGTATTGAATTGTGATAGTCCTTAGTTCTGAGAACTATCCAGAACACTACGCTTTGATGAGAAATATAGATTCTCTCTCTCTCTCCACTGTAGCTAAATGAATTCTGAATGGGGAAAAATTGTTTAGATTTCATAAGATGAACTTTTTCACTTTAGATGTATTATAGGATTTTATACTAAAAAGTAAAAGCAATGCACCTTTTTTCCTGGATTTATTTATTAATTGATTATGGCTTTAATTATATTTAGTTTTTGTCTATAATTAATCAAGTCATGCTTTTTCTAGCAATGCCATGGAAAATTTAGTTTGATTCTCATTGTTGAAGTATTTTTCTTGCATCTCATTCTAAATTTAAATATTCAAGCTATTTCTTTTATTTTAATGATCACAACCATTTTTAAGAAGTTTTAAATAATATTTTGACCTAGAAAATATGATGGTTGACTACATAATTTTATTATAAGGAATCTCAATATGTTGCTGCAGCCCCCTTGCCTCTAATTGGTGAAAGGGAGCGCTATACTTGTGCCTATGGAATCTTCTTGATTATTCATATATTTTGGAGAGGGTGTGTAGGGAGGGGGGGTCGCACAGTCGTTCTAGGGGCCTTATGGCGAGGTATAAACCCTGACTGGACGAGATGCTATAGCGTCCCATTCCTCTGTAGGGCCAATTTGGCATGTGGACCAAATGATGGGTGTTCATGTGATTAGTGCTGCATAAAGGGTGTGGGGCGATCAGGTAATCTTTGGTGGCATTGAAGCGCAGAAACTCCACTATGTGGGAAACAGTTGATGTTAGTTGTGTTTTGGTTTCACCTCACTGCAAAATAAAACTGAAGTTTCCTTAGAAAGCAACCTGTCTGAACTTCCCCAATACAAATGAGCCACGTTTATCAAAGTCGCTCCTCACCTGCAGAAGTCATCAACTTTCTTGTAGAAGTTTCAATGGAAATGATTTCATATTTACGTTGAGCTTTGGATTCGCTAGAATTAGAAATTTGCTCTTAGATTCTTCTACAGGAATCTTCCAAAAATATTGCAGTTTTCTTTGAGGAAGCCCTTACCCTCTGCCCCTCCTCTTGCATTGCACCATCCATATCTGAGTCGCCTCTCTTCCACCGAGACTACATCATCCCCTCATCCATAAATTTGTGAGAGAAGAATGGGGAGCATTACTGAAACTCATATGGACACCCTCACATACTCCAACTTCGAAAAAATTATTCCCTCGTAGCCATCATCCTACTCTCCCAACGGGTGGCATGAAGTTATGCTGTGCCGCCTGCTAATCACTGCTAAACCACTGTCGCCTCACCCACACACAGCTAATTGGCTAGGTAGGAACCACCATCTTGCGAGACATCATTCTTCTCTTCTCAGTACAACACATCTTACTCACCTGTGCCCATCGGAAGAAGTATTTCGGTCCTTACCCTACCTTTGCTTCTATTCTCGCAGATTTCCCCCTTTCCCCCATGTTATGCCCAACTTAGTACTGCCCTATATTTTAATCATATTTTACTCTCCTTAGTTTTATCCGAGCCTTGTCCATTCCTATTTTACATGAAGGATCTTACTCGATTGCATGTTGGTGCTTTCTTTTTAATCCACGTTGTTTTTTTCTTTTGTTTTTAACAGCCAACTTAAACCAGGATGTGCCTACAGGGCAAAAAGGGGCTTTAAATTCTTAATTGTCTTGCACCATGCTTGAACCCCTTTCTGTCCAAGGTATGCGAGGAGTAGTTTGGTAGCAACCACTTGCCAAGTTTATCACTTCACCCGAACAGAGATGTTACTTCCTCAGGGCAGGGCAGTGGCTCGGCCGGCACTGGTTGCCATTGTCATTGGGTCTATTCTTTTTCCATGGTTGATGAGTCTCTTGCCTTCCTCGCATCTCTGATGACCATCTCTCTACGCTTCTACCCTCCAAACCTAGGCCTAGTCCACCCTTGCGGGGGTCGCATGTGGTCTCACAGGTGTAGTTTACGCTAAGAAGGGATCATTTCGTCGGTACTCCCACACACCCTTTCTCCAACATAGGGTCTAGATGAGCTATGGCAGAAGTGTGCCACGTTGCTGTCGCAGGGTGTCCGTCCCGGTGCACCTCGTGGAAGGCCCGCCTCTAAACTGTCTTAGCTCTTCACCCAGTGTAACCTTGGCGAGGCGGAGTGCGCCAACCTTGCAGGTAAACCTGTGCCCCCTCCCCCTCGAGGACGGGGACTCAATCCTGTTTGAAGGAATTGTTGCTAAGAGGGTAGTTCCCTTCCTGCTTCACCCCATTCAGAAAGTCCTCACTTGCTGTTAGCCCACACTTGAGATGAGGATTTTTACCCATCTCTTAATGCCATGTCAATCCACTGCTCCTCGCCCTGATGAAATCTCCCACTGCCTCTTCCAACACCCCCTATCGGTACTCCATTTCCTTGTGGATCTGTATAACCCCTCTCATCAAGTCTGACTCCAAACCCTAACCTGTGGCTGGTCATAGAGAGGGTAATGCAATACTGGACTCCACTTCTTCCACTGTGTTCTCGATCCCCTTCTCTGCTTTAGCCACGCTGACTAGTTTTTGCCACCAGCAAAGCTTACAACACTACCCACCGCTCCTCTCTCATCCAGTCTCCATTCCTCTGGAATTTTTGGATTCCTTCTCCAGATCTCAGTTCTCTTTTCTTTTTTGATGAATGCGGTCATCATCTCTCTTCTCCGTTCCATCAGCTGCAAACTCTACGCTGATGACCTAATGCTCTAATAATGTTGGTAGATCTCTTCCTGCCATTGTGGTTAAGTCTGCTACCCACACGCCTACATTCCAAGTTTATGTATATCTGACACACACTACTTTTAAACAGTGAGGTTTCTACATCTCATTTTAATGAAGTTTTCGTGGAAACTCCACGTCTTCAACCTTATTGTCTCCAATCGGCCAAATTCATTTGTCCCCCCACTACCTAGAGTGCTTACTAGCGCATGTTACTTGACCTATACAGTGCTATGCCTCAGTCCAAACTACACTTTTGGCTGTCTGGTGTACAACTCTGTCCTCCTTGATCCAATTCTGAACTGAGCTTTTTTATTGGTTTCCCTTCTTTTTCCCATACCCTTCACGCTGTATGTAATGTTCCTTCCTTGCCAGATAGACCTGCTTTTCTGTCACCGAATACATTCCTAGTCTTCCTGTTGCTTTTCATTACCTCCTTTGACTGAAGACCACAAGCACCTCCCAAAGATGGTCCTTGACACTGCCTTACCCCCCTCCCCCTCCCTCTTGGCCTGGTGTTCTTCATGTTGATTTTTAGCTCTATGCCCCCGTATTGTTGCTCTGTTCCTACTGAATTCGTGTTCACGGATTCCCAGTGAGATTTCTGCACTACCCCATTACTGCTCTTTTACAATAATAAGCTTCTCACCTTCTGCTGCTCCCTTGTTGGGGGTGCTGACAATAAAGCTGTTCAGTCAGCCTCTACCCCAGCTCAACCAGTCCCCGTTCCATTCACTGATCTCGTTCCACTTGTGAAAAAGATTCTTAATGCACAATGGCTTGTCCCGTGGCAAACTCCGCCTCTCACCACACTACACTGCATTAAATTCTTTCTCAGGTACTTTGTCTCATCTTTCCACTATTCCCGCCATAAAGTGAGAGTCCTGGCCCACCTCAGTCTGTGTCATACTTCACTAACCCCACAGACACCGTCTCTCTCAATCCCCTTCCCATTCCTGACTCGGTGCTCCATGCTCGTTGAGGGCTTCCTCTATTCCATCCCCTTTCACAGCTTTACTTATCTCACTACCCAGGCTCAGAGCTCTTGCATTAATCCTTTCTGAAGACCTCTAGTTCCCACGCTCATTTCCCTGCCTCTGGATAATAATCAGCTTCATTAAATGCCACTCCTTGCATACCATCATATCCCTTGCCCATAAAAATTGTCCAGAGTGATTCATTTCTAAATAGTTGGTCTTTTTGGCAATCAAAACACCTAAAACACCTTAACATGCAGTGTGTGTAAGAATGGGTTGACTAATAGTGTATGGCTTGAGACTTGCCTCCCATTTCATAAACTTGATTATTCCAGTCAGGTGGCCTTATCTACTAGGATTTTTGTATTACTATTCCAAATATTAAATCTTGTAGTTAGAATATTGTCTTTTATATATTTTCTTTTGTAGTCTCTTAAGAAAATGGCTCTAATTTCATCTCAAAAAAGGTTGACCTGTGTATATTTGTATATGTTGTCTGCTTCAAGGTTGTCTTTCATGATGTAGTTTAGATGGTAGATAAATTAGTGGGTTCTGCTTTTTTTTTATCAGCCATCGTGACTGCTACACAGACTAGTATTAAAATGTAGAAAGTTTAACTCTCTCCGCTTGAGGATGAATACAGAAAATGGTTGTTTATTTCTATAGCTACTTTTGAAGTTGGCTTCCTATTATTGTTTAGTAAAACAAAAGTACTTTTTCCTTATTACATTTTTTAGAACCCTTCTTACCTTATATAATATCTTTTGTTGGACACCTCCACATTGGTGTGATTTCCTTTTATTAATTGAAACCTTTTTTTATCTGTGAACATTGTTACTTTACTATGGCTTCTTTTAACTGGAATCTGCTGAAATTTCCAATTTTTCAAGTACTTTTTAAGTCCTTGGGCCTATTTGTTTTTTATTCTGTTATTTTTCTGCGGATAATATTGGCTGTACCAAAAATCCTCTCCATAATAAGTCATCACTGCTAAAGTTGTAGCCAAGGCAATTTGTGTTGGTTGTTCTGATCTTTTATGTAGAATGTCTCCAAGTTCAATGATTTCCATTTTCTCAATCTACTCATTTTATTCTTTTATAAGCTTGATTTTTTTCCTATTTTAAAATTATAGAAGGGGTTTGATTTAATTAGATTGCCCCTTCCTTCCCGGGGGGTTTAAAATAAACTATTCAAAAGAGTATCAGAATTTCATAAAGTTCTGTACCTTTGCTTTATTCTACTCTAAAGTACACATCTAAGTTTTATCTATTGATAGATGGGGAAAATGAAGTGAGTTTGGTTCCGAATGCACAATGTTCTTTCTTAGGGGGGGGGGGGGTTCCTAACCTGGTCAAAATAGGAGAGGAGAATAAAAAGAAGAAAAAATGTCAGTGAAATAAAGGCATGTAAAGGAGAGAAAAATTTGTTTGGAGTAAGCTAGATGCACTGGAAGACCAAAAATGAGTTTGTACAAAGAATACACCGAGAACTACTGTTTTAAATAGCTTATAGTAGAATGCATGTTTTGTAGCCCATTTTGGTTCCCTCCTAATGGTCCCTAGTGTTCCAGTCAAAATCATCCTGATTAAAGATTTAAGGTTGTGTCCATATATTCATTTTTGTAGTCCCTCCCTACAAAAGGCCCCCTCATACTGGAATGTAGGTAGGTTTGTAGAGTTGTCTCCCGCCTCCCCATCCTCTCTCCTAACATTTTATGCTCAAGACGAACGAATGACTCGTTTGTTTTATCTTTTCCTAAAAATCATTTGTTGTCACACTTTGCTTTTCCTCTTTCCCGTGCACTTTTCCGCACACTTTTTCCCAGTGTGTAATTTGAAGAGAACTTGCTGCCCTAGGAATGCCAACATCCTTTGTGTGTTTCTAATCTTTCACATCTCTCAAACCCTTCATCCGCCTCCTCAATTAACCTACTGGTATATTTATTTTAACTGGAGTTTATATGTAACTTTTAAAGCAACCCTTTTGAAGTATTATTGATAGCTTTATTTTTATTGGATTCTCATAATAATATATATTTACTCTAAACTTATTGACAGTTTATTAAAATAATTTATAGTATTATATACTGTAGAATCTTGCGACTTTTCTCGATGGCTGTGTAGTAGCCTGTTGATGATGATAACCTCACATCTTGTGTGTGTGTATATATATATATATATATATATATATTCATACACAACTGATACAACTATAGATTCTCTTTCTTTACATTATAAATAAGGAGCTCGGTGATATTGGGACTTAAAAAAATTAGTACACTAATTTCTACTTTTTATACTACCTTAATGCTGTTTGTAGGATGACAATTGTGTGGAGTGATAGATCTTCCTTTTCTCTAAGTACCTGATGCAAAAGATGGATTAAGGAATAGTATACGATTCTAAGAAATTGAAGAATATGGTAATTTTTTTAAAAATGTAGATTTGTTTTTTAAACTAATTTGAAAATTGGCTTGTCCAGGTATAGAATTTTTAATTCTCGAAACCAACCATTTTGATATTTTTACAAAACCAAATCTTTGTGTGTGTGTGTGTTACTATTTAAGTAATTTATTTATCACTAATGATTTTTTTTTTAAATTATGTGAATGAAATTTAAAATAAGTTTTTAAGTTATATTTTCAAGGTCCTTTTTTGTGTGCTTAAATTTATTACCTTTTCACGTGAGGCTTATAAGACCTTCCTTTTTTTTATTGCACTTGACAATTGATAAACCTAATATACCTAAATATTTGTACTTAATAATTTATTCTTTTATCATGTAGTGGTCCTTGGTTTGTATATAATGAAATGAGAGGTGTGTGTTATTTTGCACTATTATACCCTTCCTTTAATTTGTCGGCTTGGTTTTGTTTTCTATATGAACTAGGATCTAGCCAAATGAAAACAATTCTTCCAATTATGGGGAATTTAAGTCACGCAGGGTTTGTGGCTAGAGTCCCAAATTGAGTTCACTGCAGCTGCCATTCTCTGTAGAGACCCATGGTTTGAGTACCAGAGTAAGCTGTATGTTCCCTAGTAAATAAAAAGGCCTCAAAAATGAGTAAGATCGGGGTTAAAACCCAACTAAATTATTTATACCTCTATTTTGCCCCCACCCCGTAAGTGGCGCGGCAATTTGCCATCATGGCCGCCGTGCTGACGGAATCCAGCGCTCCGTCCGGCCCCAGCTTAGCCTCTCTTCCTTCCTTCAGATAGCCTGTATTTCTCCCATACTTCGTCGCTTTTCAGACAACCTCTTCAACAACTTTCTCTGGTCAGCCTCTAATTCCACAGGGGAGATGCTGACCTTCTTCTCAGCCAACCGTCCCGGATCGGGGCTGAGGGGGGAGGGGACAACGTTCTCTAACCCCTGAGCTCCGTTCGCGATGGGGTTTTTTTTAACAACCTGCTTCATTCCCACCCATACCTTCCTCCCATCCCTTTTCCTTCTCTCTTCACCGTCTATCCTTGATTTTACGCCGTGTTCAAGGTGGAGCCGCCATGCCGATAGACTGCCAGGCCACCAGGCGGGATGGATGGTATCAAATGGCGGCACCTGGCTCTGCCAGGCGTGTAAGCACCTCTTGCAGTGCGGGCTACTGCGAGAGGTGATGAGCTATTGCTTTCCCTGAAAAAATAGGGTCACCATGCCCATGTATGAACAACCAAAAAAAAACCAACCCTCAAGTTCCCATGTTCCATCGACGGAGCCGCCATCGGGCAGCTCCACGATAAAAAATGGAGGCCCCGTCCCCTCATGTGCTTGCGCAGGGGACCTTCCATATTTCTCTAACCGGAGAGAAGGCTTACTCCTCTCCTACGACTACGGGTGTAGGGGACTGCCCCCTCACCCCCTTCTCTGGAGGTGCTTTCGGGCACCTCCCTATTTCCAGCGGCAGTCCATCCTTTTCTTTCTAAGGGGACTGCCAAGAAAGCCAGTAGGCAGCCCATTGCCGACCGCCCCTCATTGAAGCGGCTCGGTAGGGCAAACCCCCTTAAGGGGGAGAGGGAAGCCAGGCCCCTTCGGTCGCTTCCCTCAAAAGATCTGCTGGCAAGAATACTAAACCTTGCCAGGGTTAAGGCCTGTGCCTCCCCACACATGACTGGTGACTCTGCCAACGGGAGTCGCCAGATAGCCCCTTAAATAAAAAAAAAAAAAAATAAAAAAATCTGCCAACGGGACCTGCGTTGTCCTGGAAGGGGATGGCCAACTGGAGGCCCCTCCTGTGATAGACATGGTTCTTGAGGCAACCCAGCCTCAGACGGTAGGGCCTTCCATGGGATGGAATCCGGGCTCGGCGCTAAGCACCGAACCCGAGTCCGCCCCTATGCAAGGTCCTCTGCAAACGGCTGGGGTCTCCGAGGCAGTACAAGGAGGGAAGGGATCTCCTCCAACCGGTGCCTCTGCGACCACCAGGACCTTGTCCATTTCAGAGAAAGACCTGGCTGAGGCCGGTCCATCTGGCCTGGGGGCTCCTACCGGCGGAGGTGAGAAGCGGGGTTCATTTCCCCCGCCCTCTCCAAAAAAGACTAAGAAGACTCGGGACTCCTCTCCATCTGCGGGGACGGATGGGTCTGCTGCCACTTTGGCAAGCGACCAAGCCAAGATCGCCACATCCGGCGCCTCTACCCCCCCGGGTGCGGAGCCCCTGACTATGACAAAGACCAAAAGTGCACAGGGCGGAGCCTCGATAACATTGGGGGCCCTCATTCAGAGGTTACTTGGCGTTTTCGAGCCCGCTTGCTTCAAACGCTTCCTCGTTATTCGCTCCACTGATGGCACCATGTTGTCCAAGGGCAACATGATCCATCAGAGGAGAGGATTAGCTAGTGCAATTGGTAGAGAACCGAAGGTGATCCGTTTCTCGGACGGAAGCCTTCTGGCGAATCCCGCCGAGGCGTCCAAGATAAGTGCTCTTCGGACACTTGATCGCACCCCGGTGAGTGTTACGCCGCACTCTACCATGAACTTTGTGAAAGTAGTAGTTTATGCGAGGGAACTCGTTGACTAGTCCATTGAGGACATCACCTTAGAGCTGACCGACGATGGGGCGGTCAAGGTCGAACGTGTGATGAGAAAACAGGGAGGGGCCTCGAAACCCACCCCTACACTCTTCGTCACGTTCGACTGTGACGAGCTCCCTGAGTCGGTGCGTGCCGGTTGGTACCGCTACCGCGTGAAGGCATTCGTGCCACTGCCTCGGCGATGCTATTACTGTCACCGCTTCGGCCATACGAATCGTTCTTGAAGACGTGCAAAGTCTGTGTAAATTGCTCCAAGGCCGCACACGATAAGTCCAAATCGTGTGTGGCCAAGTGTGTCAATTGCGGAGAGCCGCACCCTGCTTATTCGAACAATGTGGTGCATATCTCCTTGAGAAAGAAATCCTGGCCGTTCAGGCCCAGGATCGACTCTCATTCCGCGAGGCTAAGTACTTGGTCCTGGCGCGCCCGGCTTGCCCTGGGACGTCTTACGGCTCAATGCTAAGAAAGACACCCTCTGCTCCTGGCCCATCCAGGCCAACGAGCACGGTTGTTTCCGCGCCCATTCGGAGACTTTCTGCGGGTTCTACTCAGCCCTGGCGCTTTCCCGGTAAAGTTGGCGGCATAAAGGGTTCACACCCGGCCCCAGCTTAAACCAGGGCCCCCACTTCTCCCAACGTGACCGTTTCCTGTAGGTGAAACGACCACGCGCCTCCACCGAGTAGTTAGATTCACAGGAGGCAACACCCCTGAAGTTGGTCGCCAGGCCATCTACCGGAATTCCTAAAGCTGCCCCCTGAAAGGAGGACAGCAACAAAGGAGCTTCTGCTCCTCCCATGCCTAGTGTGGGGCTGGGTGGCTCAGAGATGGTGGATCCTCGAAAAGAGGGCCCCTCGCCTCCGAAGCCGCAAAGTTCGCCTAAGATTTCGAGTTGGAGGGAGGAAAAGACTCGCAAGGCGAACACAACCTCCCCCAATTAGTTCTCGAAGGCGACAGCGCCCATGGTTTTCCCTCCGAGATGCGTACGGTCATTCTCGTAAGGGTCTTCTCTTCGAAGAGGGCTCCCGCGTTTCCTCCGAGTTAGGCCTGGAGGGCATATTCCTTCAATGGAATTGCCTCGGCCTCCGGTCAAACTGGGGGAGCTGCGGAGGCTCGTCCCGTTCTCCGTTAGCTATTTTTTTGCAGGAGACCATGCTAGGGGCGTGACCCCTTCCTGCCTTCCCGGGGTATAAGGGTTTTACGACCCCACCACTACGGGATGGGGGATGCGCGGTTTTCACTCGGCATAATGTCTCCGTTCTTATTTTCACGTTAGATATCTTCTTTCAGGCAGTGGCTTTGCAGCTTCACCTGGATCGGAGGTATACTGTTATTTCTGCGTACATTCCACCGTCAGCTGACTTCGACGCGGGGGACTTCCGCCGCGTCGTGGCACGGTTGCCGAGACCCTTTCTCTTGCTTGGAGATCTGAATGGCAGACATCTTTTCTGGGGAGACTACTCAATAAATCCCAGGGCACAAGTCCTTCCCGACCTGATCGAAGAGCTTGAGATGGGTGTCCTAAATGTGAATGAGTTTACGCATCGCTGCCCGAGAACCGGTTCATTTTCCTGCCTCGATCTCTCTTTGTGCTCTCCGGATACACAGCCTGATTTTGATTCTGGGGTAGTCGATGACCTCCATCGTAGTGATCACTTTCCCATTCAAATTTCATTTTCTGGGCCACTGCCTGCTGACAGCCCACCTCGTGTTGCTTTGCGCGGGCCCGGTGGCCTTCATTTCAGGAGATGACTGAATTCTCTATCTCAGTCGAGGAGTTTAGGTCGGTAGATGAGGCCGTTAAGGTCTTCTCCGGCAACCTCATCACCGCGGGCCTGACCGTTTTGCACTCCGACCACTTCCATGGTGGTCGAGCGAGTGTCATATGGCCCTCAAACAGAAGCGTTATGCCTATAAACGCCGCCCGAACGACTTCACTGTCGAGGGATTTCGTCGTGCTAGGTTCCGGTATATTCGAACCACGCCCGCCGCTCTTCTTGGCGGGCATGCGTGTCTTCACTTAACGGGAAGACCCCTTTAGCAGAGGTGTGGAAGCGAGTCAAAAGGATTCGGGGGCAAGTTCTTGCAGGACCTCCCTCGCGTTCTCCAGGAGAATGGTACCGCAATCTCGGACCCCGCGTCCGTGGCGGAATCCTTCGCGCCCGCGGTCTCCGCATTCTCTAGCCGGGATGCTGCTCCGCCAGCATTCAATGCACGTCGTGATGTTGCGGAAGGCCGCCGGCTAGACTTTACCTCCAGAGGCGGAGAACCCTTCAACGACAGGTTTACTGTGAGTGAGTTGCGTTCCGCTCTTGCTTTGTGCGTTGACACCGCCCGCCCATGGTCCGGACGATGTCCCGTACGCCATTCTTCGACACCTGGGTGAGCGAAGCATGGCCTTTCTTTAGATTTGTTCAACAGGATTTTTCTGGACATCGGAGGCCATTTTTGTTCTGCGCAGTACGGCTTCCGCAAGTTTCATTCCACCTTGAATGCTCTGCTTCGACGGGAAAATGATGTCTGCGAGGCCTTCCTTCGTAGACCGCACTTCGCCACGGTGTTTTTTTTATCTGGAGAAGGCCTATGATACCGCATGGCGATAAGGTATCATGGAGACTCTCTACACTATGGGGGTGAGGGGACGCCTCTCGGTCTTTATATCTGAATTTTTGCGAGATGCCGATTCCGCGTACGTGTGGCGGGAGCCCACTCCCTCTTAATGGAGCAGGAAGATGGTGTCCTCAGTGTTACACTCTTTTCCTTGAGCATCAACGGCATTACCTCGGTGCTGCCGGAAGATGTTCTTGCTACGCTCTACGTGGATGACCTTTCGATCTCTTTTGGCGTGGCCCAGATGCCAACTCTGGAGCGTCGACTCCAACAGGCATTGAACCGCGTCTCTCGCTATGCCGAAGCGCACAGGTTTCGGTTTTCTTTTGCCAAGACTAAGTTGGTGCACTTCTGCCGCCATCCACGGCTCCACGCCGACCCAGATTTGTTTCTTAATGGGGTGCGCCTGGAAGTAGTTGAATCGCACCGTTTCCTTGGTCTTGTATTTGACCGACGCTTCGCCTGGGAGGCTCATATTCGCAGCCTTAGGGTCTATTGTCCCCCCGCCATGGATATTCTTCGTTCCATGACGTTCAGCGTGTGCGGTGCTGACCGGACTACTGCCTTACTTTTTTATCGATCCTTTGTTCGCTCGAAGCTCGACTACGGATGTGAGTTTTATGCATCCGCAGCCGAGCGTGTATTGCACAAGGTGGACTCGATCCACCACACTGACCCTCGCTTGACGACCGGTGCCTTCCGCACTTTCCCTATTGAGAGCCTGCTTGTCGATGCTGGAGAGATGCCATTATCTATTAGCTGTGCACAGTGCATTACTCCCCTGTCGGCACGAGCGTAACGTCTCCTTTTGTCGCCAACGGCTCTCAAAGCATCGATGGTGCCTATCCCGCCGAGAGACGCAAGTCATACCCTAAGCCCTTTGGGTTTAGGGCTAGGAAACTCCTTCGAGAGCTCCGGTGGCGTCCCTGGTTCTGCACAGAACGCCACCCTAGAGGTTACCACCTCTGCTCCCAAAGCTTGTACGGCGCCGGGAGTATTGCGTTCGACCTTTTTGGAGCACACCTCGTTTCACGCTGGAACCGTGCCAGTGTATACGGATAGCTCCATGTCCGAAGAGGGAGTTGGTTTCCACGCCGTATCCCCTCTGTTTGAAGTCAGCGGGGCTCTGCCAGGTGCTGCGTCTGTCTTCACGGCCGAACTGGTGGAAATACACCACTTGGTACTGGGAGATTACTCGACGTGCCCGGTTCGGAGACCGGATTGTGATCTATCTATAGAGACTCACATAACGTCCTGAGTGCTCTCGGGGCATTAGAACCTCCCCATCCCCTGGTTCGCGATATCCGTGACGCCACGGTTTTGGCGAGCCGGGCATACGTCGAGATTATCTTCTGCTGGATTCCTGGACATGGAATTGCGGGGAATGATGGCGCTAAAGAGTCCGCGAATAATTTGCGGCCGGACCAGCGTTTCGCTCTTCCTCACACCGACTACGGGCAGCTCTTCGGACTTCTTGGCAAAGAAGATGGTAGACGGTCTAAGGGAACTTAAAGTTGCGTGCCATTGCGCCGCCACTGTTCCAATGGGCCTATCCCCCAATGCCGCGACGGCTTCACGTCGCTTTCTGTTGTCTTCGAATCGGACACACTCGTGTGACGCATCACTATTTGATGGAGCGCTCACCTGCACCCTATTGTGACGAGTGCGTCGTCCCCCAGACTGTTTGGCACATTCTTGCCGAATGTCCCAGTCTGGGTGATCTCGCACGTTACCTGTCCCGGTACCGGGATGGGCGGGCTCGCTACCCCCTGTCCCTTGTACTCGAGACGAGTACGTGCACATTGACTGGTTGACTTTGGGGGCGAGGCCGAACTTTTCCTTTTATTTAATTACGTTTTGTTGTGTTTTTGTTATTGGTTTTCTTTGTAGTTCGCTCGCTCCTGCGCCGGTGAGAGGGGTATCTCCCCCGACGCTGGAGCTTGCTTCCTAATTTTTATCTTCCCTTTTCACCTTTTTTTATTTTAAATTAGGCTAGAACTAATCTGTTTGTTTGCGGCGACTTATGCCCAAGTGGGCAGTTGCCAGATAGCCTCTTAAAAAAAAAAAAGAAAACCCTCTTTGCTAAACCGGGTAGGGACGGGTTAGACGCAGATCACGACCCCCTTATACATAGCTCTTACTAGCTGTCTGAGTAAGTTGCTAGAGAAGATGGTGTTGTGCGTCTGAAATGGTTCCTAGAAACCAATCCCTTACTGTCTCCATTTCAGTGGGGTTTTCGCAAGGGACATATTACCATCGACCTCTTAGTACGTTTCGAGGGATCTCTCCGGAAAGCTTTATTCTTTAAAGCACCGAGTCTTGGCCATATTTTTCGACATTGAGAAAGCCTACCAAACAACATGGAGGTATGAGAGGTGTTTTACCGTCTTTTATTCAAAGTTTCTTAGAATCTCGATCCTTAATGGTGCGTGTTAGAGACCCGCAACTCCAAGACGAGGGAGTTCTTCATGGCAGCGTTTTAAGTGTTTTATGTTTTGTAATTGCGATCAATATTATTTCTTCTCTCCCAGTGGGTGTATCGGCATCCTTGTTCGTCGATTAATTGGCACTATACTGTTCCTCGCCTTCCATCAACTGGCAGTTGATGCGGTTTCGAAAAGTGCACAACTTAGGGGATTCCGCTTTTCCACAAGCAAAACCAAAGCAATGTATCTTCACCGGGGTAGAGGGGGTTCTGTTCCGCCACCAATCGCCCTACAAGGTGTAGAGATAGTTTTGGTTTCTGGGCGTAGCTATTGTTCCCAAGGTATCCTGGTTACCACAGTGTGTTCTGCGTCTTAAAGCACACTGGCTTCAAGGACACATCTCCCATTAGCACCAGGCATTAGCTATGGTTCTAAGTACAGAACCAAAGGTTACCTGTTTATCGGACCGGAGCTTTCTAGTGAATGCAGCTGACACTGCCCAGGCGGCCATCATGAGTGCTCTTCGGTCAATTATTGGCTCACATGTTTAGGCGAAACCACTCCTCCTACTTTTTAATTTTAGGCGCCCATCTGGCGACTGCCTACTTGGGCAGCATAAGTCGCCTTAATCACTACAGCCTACGACTAGGCTATAATAAAAAGAACAAATAAGTAAATAACAAAGATAAGAAGATTTAGGCTAAAAACAAAACAAAGGGTAACAAGTAGGAAGCGCGCTCCAGGAGAATGCAACCCACAACAAACATTCAGATAAATTGGAGGAGGCCAGCCTCCTCGTATAGTCCGAAGTCCTCTGTGCACAATCCAATCCCGAGTACAAAAGACTGGCCGTAGCGACCAGGCTCGTCCCAATACCGCGAAAGGTAACGCGCAAGATCGCCGAGAATGGAACATTCAACAATAATGTGCCGAATAGCCTGGGCGACAACGCAGTCTTCACAATAAGGCACATGCGAGCGCTCCATCAACTGGCGGTATGTTCCCGCGACTGCCCAATTTGGAGACGACAGAAAGCAACCTGAAGCCGTTGCGGCATTGCGGAGTAGCTCCATGAGAACAGTCGGGGCGCAATGGCACGCAACTTGCATATAACCGGTGTGAGGAAGAGCGAAACGCTGGTTTGGTCTCCCAGTCCTCGCATAGTCTTTGGCAACCTCATTTCCCGCAATTCCTACACGCCCAGGAATCCAGCAGATGATGAACTCGCCATCCACCCGGATCGTCAAAACTGTGGCCTCATGGATATCGTGAACTAAGGGATGCGGAAATTCCAATGCCCCGAGAGCGCTCAGGGTGCTTTGTGAGTCGCTATAAATCTGAACCCTGTCTCCGAACTGGGTACGTTGGGTTATCTCCCGTACTGAGCGGTGTATTGCAACCAGCTCGGCCGTGAAGACAGCCGCCGTGCCTTGGAAAGCCCCGCTGATTTCAAACGCAGGGAAAACGGTGTTAAAACCGACCCGCTCTTGGGACTAGGAGTCATCTGTATACACTGGCACGGTTCCAGCGTGACGCGAAGTGTGCTACAAAAAAGCCGAACGCAATACTTCCGGCGCTGTACAAGCTTTGGGACCAGAGATGTGGCAACAAATGGTCAAAGGTGCTACCCTTCATGGTGGCCTCCTGGAAAGAACCATGGGCGCCACCGGCCCGAGAGCTATACGGAGCTCTCGAAGGATTTTCCTAGCACTAAAACTAACGGGTTTAGGGTATGACTAGCGTCTCTCGGCGGCATAGGCACCGTCGAGATCAGCTGCGGATGCATTGAGAGCTTGGCGACTGAGGAAGGCGTCGGACTCGCACGTACAGACGAATAATGTACTGTGCATGGCACAGAACGAGTAGCATCGACAAGTAGGCTTTCAATAGGGAAAGTGGAGAAGTCACAAGGCGAAGGCTGATGTGGTGGACCGAGTCCACCTTCCGCAATACAGTCTCGCCTGCGGATGCATCAAACTCGCATCCGTAGTCGAGCTTCGAACGAACAAAGGATCGATTAAAAAGTAAGGTAGTAGCTCTATCAGCGCACCCTGAGGCTGCGAATATGAGCCTCCCAGGTGAGCTATCTGTATCGGTCAAATACAAGACCAAGAAAACTGACTCCACCACTTCCAGGCGCACCTCATATAGAAACAAGTCTGGGTCAGGGTTAGGGTTGAGCCGACTATGGCGGCAGAAATGAACCACCTTAGTCTTGGCCAGGAAAAACCGAATACTGTGCGTTTCGGCATAGCGAGAGACGCGGTTCATGCCTGTTGAGTCGAGGCTCCAGAGTTGGCATCTGGGCCGCACCAAGAGAGATCAACAGGTCGTCCACGTACAGCGTAGCGAGATCTTCCGGCATGCACCGAGGTGATTCCGTTGATGCTCAGGGCAAAGAATATTTACTGAGGATACTTCTCTGTTTGACACCTTGTTCCTGCTCCATTGGTCCGGAGTGGGCTCCCGCGACATGTACGCTGAATCGACGATCTCACAAAAATTCATATATAAAGATTGGGAGGAACGCAACTCACTAAGAGAAAACTGTGGTTTAAGGGTTCTCCGCCTCTGGAGGTAAAGTCCAGTCGGCGGCCTTCTGCCACATCAGGACGCGCGTTGAATTTCCTGAGCAGCAGCCCGGCTAGAGAAAGCCGTCGCGAAGGATTTTCCCATTGACGTGTGGCTCGAGAATGGGAGGGGGGTCCTGCCAGAACTTGCCCAAATCCTTTTAACTCGCTTCCATACTTCTGCTAGAGCGGTATTCCCGTTAAGTGAAGACGCGTATTGCCTCCAAGAAGATCAGCGGGCGTGCTTGGAAATATACTGGAACCTAGCCCGACGAAATATACCAATAGTGAAGTCTTTCGGGCGGCGCTTATAGCGTATATAGTCATAATTCTTCTGTTTGAAGGCACTCTCACATTCGGCTGACCACCACGGGAGTGGTCGGCGTGCAAAACGGCCAGACGTTCTAGTAATTACGCCCGCGGCGATGAGCTTGCTGTCAAAGTCAACGGCCTCATCTGCCGCATTAAACCACGATTGGGATAGAGAAATCTTTCATTTCCTGAAATTCGGAACACTGGGGCGGGCTCTCGTGCGGCACCGACCCAGAAGATGATTTTTAAATGGGTAAGTGATAACTACCATGGAGCTCATCGCCCACCCCCTACCCCCATCAAAAAATCAGGCTGTGCATCCGGAGAGAACAAAGGTAGATAGAGACAGGAAAATGAAGCATTGATGAGTAAACTCATCCACATTTAGGAGACCCATCTCAAGCTCCTCGATCAGGTCGGCAAGGACTTAACCCCTGTGATTAATCGATGGGATGTCTACCGTTCATATCTCTGAGCAAATGAAAGGGCCTCGGCAACCGTGCCACGACGCGTCGAAGTCGGCTGGTGATGGTGGAATATTCGCGGAAATGACGGTATACCTCCTATCCAGGTGCAGCTGCACGGCTACTGTCTGAAAGGAGATATCTAAAGCAAACAGAAGAACGGAGACATCATGCCGGGTCTAAATCGCTCATACTCCTGCCAGGCCCTCATCCTGTGGTGGTGGGGTTGTAAAATCCTTATACACCGCGAGGGTGGGCAGGGGACACGCGCCTCGTGGTTTCCCGCAAAAAAGATGGGGAACGGGCCGAGACCTGCTTCCGCAGCTCCCAGTTCGCCCGGAATCTGCGGCACATACACATCTGTATTTCTAAGGGACTACGACCTCGCCCGTCTCCGGAACAAAATTTGTACCCAACGCGTCACATATATACACAGGGTGACTAAAACTGTGGGCTCTACTAGAATCCGAACTGCCACATTGATTTGAACGTTAGGAACTGCCGCAGTTTATTAAAGCTGGGTACCTTCTTGCCCCAGTAAGCTGCTACGTCGAACTACCCAGACGTTGCTTAAATTGTAATGAATTTGGACGTGTTGATCGTACCTGCAGGCACTCCCGTTCCTGCGTGAATTGTAGTTCTGATTACCATAGTCCTGAATGCACCAAAACACCGTGCTGTGCCAACTGAGGTTCCTACACTGCTGCGTCCAAAATTTTCCACCTATTATATGAAAGGGAGGTCCTCACTTTGCACGACTCTCCTCGTCTGGACGTCAGAGTGGCTCGCCAACGTGCTCCAACACAAACCTTGCCTCTTGCTAGTCTCTTTTAAGACATTTTGCTGGACGAAACCAACTATCACGTTAGAGTTCCGACACGCCTGAAGCATCTCATCGTCCCTCTACCGGTAGTGTCAGAAACATTCACGATATACCGTCAAATCATCACTTTTACACCGAGATATCTAATTTTGCCTCGCTCTCGCGGGGATCGATGCTCAGGAAGCTACACTTGAAGGCATCAGAAATTAATGGAAAGAATCTTCTATATCGACCAGTGAAGGTTCTTCTATCCTGTCCCTGGACCCAAAGCCACGTAGTAAGAGGAAGGACTACTCACCTGGGTCATCGGGCACCAATAAGCGGACAGCTTCTGGAGCTAGGACTACTCACTTGGGTCATCGGGCACCAATAAGCGGACAGCCTCTGGAGCTGACTCGGCTGAGCTTCGAGAATCTTTAATGGCCTGTTCTCCTTGGGCTGAATATTCTCTGCCTTCAACCCCGCCCCACCCTTCACAGAACTAAGGCCCCATACCGGTCCAAACGGTAGCCGAAATACACCCAGTTCCTCGTACTTTGCCCAGATCGCCTGCTCCCTCTACTCATGATCCGATGGAAGCGATGTTATTCTAACATCGCCAGCCGCGGTTGTTGGATCAACTCAGACATCGAAAGCGACCTCTGCCCATGAATCCAGATCTACCGTCCGGAGAATCTCTTCTTGGTCTTCCGTTTCAGCATGGTTGTGCGCCCCAATTACAAGCACTGCCCTCGACCAGTTCCTCGAAACCATCGGACATACCCACTATCACTGCTCCTTCCAGGATCTTTATTCCTGCTATAGCAAGCTCTTCAAAATCTGCTCTTTGGGACGCACCTCAAACTTAACATTAGCCGCAAAGTATAAAATTATATCTACCTTGCTATCTAACCATCCCACATAATATCCTCCATTTGACAATGGAATTGTCAAGTCATTCTTCTCCACCCCGCTGTTATTTGTCTTCAAGAGAACTAACTGGGTACACGGCATTTTCCGGCGATACCCGGTTTTTCTATTTTCAACTCTATCGCCACTGTCGGGGACTCGTCTCATGAAGGAATGTTGGTTATAGTTTCGTCATCCCACCATGTATCTCCCCTCCACCTTCACAATGCTTTTTACTATTCGCTCGATTTATCTTCCTCCTCCTTTACCATTGTCAAGACCCGACATTTTAGAACTTGTAGATCAGTTGCGATCCCCGTTTTTATTACTCTGAGATTTTAATGCCCGTCATTCATATTGGGGCGACATCACCTGGAATGCCAAAGGGAGTGTTTTAGTCTCTTTTTATTCTCTGACTTTCTTTGTGCTTTAAACACTGGCGATTTTATCTCTTATCATGTTTTGACCGATTCTTTCAGTTGTGTCGACCTGTCTCACTGATTTTCGATGGTCAGCCCTTGGTGAACTCCATGGGAGTGGCCACTTCCCTTATTGTCTTGTCGGCCGTTCATTCTAGCCCGCATACAACAATGCCGATTGGGAATACTTCCGAGAAGCATCTTTCACAAGTGCATCCTTGACTTTTAATGGTGCTGACGCGGCAGTAGTGTACTTCACATCGATTATCTACAACGCGGCCACACAGACTATTCCACAGGAGGCGCTCCGTAACTAGTCGCTCAAGCGTGCCCTGGTAGACCTTGGAGTGTGCGACAGCCATCAAAAACTAGCTCGTGTCTGATTCTGGCGGAACCCAATCTTGTGCAATAAGGTTAACTGAAACAGAGCTCGGGCGCTTCGTAAAAGAACTCTTCGTCAAGCTCGCCTAACTTCATGGCGCTGCTACGTTTCATAAATTTCCTCTATGACCCCTATCGCACAGATCTTGAAGGGGATTAACAAGATCTGGGGTTATTATGCCGGCCATAATACCCCCACACTCAACTTACAGGGATCCTTATTTAATGACAGCTTTGTGGTCATCAATGCCTTGGCCGACCATTTCCGTGCCACCAGCCGTTACAATAAGGCTTTGTTAGCCTATAAATCAAACGAAGATTCCCATCCTCTCAATTTTACAACGGAATCTCACCCTCCGTATATAGTATATGGTTATTCATGTGATTTATTTTCTGTTAATATATCAGACTAAATAGCGTTTCGAAAACCATAACCATAAATTTGTTTGATCGAAGTTGTCGCCTGATAGTTTTTAGGCCTAAGACGACAGCGAAATAAATTTTGAAATAATGAACTGGGTTTTAAGAAAAACAATTAAACAAATATAAATATATTCATACAATCAACGAACGTACAATGAGATAAGTAGATTAGGTATACAATGTAAGATATTGTAACATATGATTTACAGTAACAAGATGCGAAGAGAATTGAAGTATGTGAAATAAATATGAAATAATATGGTGACTATGATGGACTGTGAATTAGGGGCTGCAATATGAGAAGTAAATATAATTAGGACCTACTCTCGTATGGTCGTTCGCAAAGAATTGTGAGAGAAAGTGGAATTAAACTATGATTTGTTTGGAGGTAAATGACTAATTGTAGAAGGAATGATTACCGACCTTTATACGAAGAATGTTGAGAGTCGACTGGGAAGAAATAGTGTGCTATTTGGTCAAGCTGAAAGCGTGTGTTTGTTTGTTTGTGAAATTTTAAGAGATGTTGTTTGGGACAGTAGTACGTTAAGTGAATTAATTAATTATTAAGTTGTACATAAAATGTGATTTAATTCACAAAAAAGTTAAATAATTGAAAGATTAAATTGACAAAGTTAAGTATAATAATTGCATATGAATTTTACATAATAATTGATGTATATATATATATATATATATATATATATATATATTTTTTTTTTTTTGTTTTCCAGGAGGTTTTATTATAGGAATGCCTAGAGGCATTACTATAACACTACCCCCTTCCTAAGAAGGTTACCCCCCCTTTTACTATATTGAGATTACAAGTCCGAGTACCGACGAGGCCTCCTGACAACGCGACCGGAGCGTGTGACAGTGCCATTGGTTTGGTTGCGAGTACGGGGACACAGATTTGCTGTGGCAGGGGCAGTGCCATTAGCGTTGAACGAGGCACTGAAACGAGAGAAAGTTGATGGAGCGAAGGTGATCCGCTTTTTGGTTCCTTCCGAGATGGCGTCAAGCGGGATGTGGGAGTCTTGATACCCGTTGTCGGCTGACGGAGTGACCAGTGGGGGAGAGATTTGCTCCTGACTAACTACTTCTGCCGACGAGGGTTCCTGCAACAAAGGAGGAGGAGGCAGCAAAACGGATAGTGGAGTTGGATAGGCAAGAGTAGTTAAAAAGGTGGGGTTTAGGTTGTTTTGGGGGATTACTGTACCATAAAGGGGTATAGTAGGATGAGAATGAGGGGATTGTGGTTCTAGACGAACATTTTCGGTATAACCGGGTTTTAGGCGGTCGATAGAGACAGTATTTTGCCTGGTTCCAAGCTTTAGGACGAAGAATTTCAGCTTCCTGGAGATAACGAGAAAGGGTCCGTCATAGACTGGTTGTACCGAAGTGCGAGCTGAATCGCGACGGACGAAAACATGGGAGCATGTTGTCATCTCCTTCGGCATCAAGATTTTATAATTAGCAGGCACTCTAGGGGCAGTTGGCTTAATTTCAGCCATCACCCGTACAAGGTTATGTACGTATGAAGAAGGATCTAGGTGAGAGGAAGAAAAGAATTGACCGGGTAGACAAGGTTGAGTACCGTAAACTAATTCCGCTGCAGAGCAAGCCAAATCCTCTTTCAAGAACGAGCGAATGCCAAGGAGAATCAAAGGTAGCTTGTCTACCCAAGTTATGGTTGGATCGGTGGAGCGTAAGCTTGCTTTGATGGTCTGATGCAGACTTTCTACCTTAGAGTTACTCTGGGGGTGATAGCTTGTAGTACGAAGGCGAAAGGAGCCAAGGACTGACATGAGTGCATCCCATTGGTGGGATTCAAACTGGATGCCACGATCAGTCATGATCGTTGAGGAAAAACCAAAACGAGCAACCCATGCTGAGACGAAAGCTCGAGTGACAGTGGAAGCTCTGATGTCCGAGATAGGAACCGCCTCTGGCCAGCGAGTAAAACGATCGATCATGGTGAGAAGATAATTGCAACCACGGAAGTAAGGAAGAAGACCTACTAGATCGATGTGAACGGTGTCAAAACGTAACGAAGGAAGAGGAAGAGGGACCAGAGGAGCTTTTGTGTATCAGTGGACTTTAGCACGCTGGCATGGAAGGCATGAGCGATTCCATTTAGCCACGTTGGCATTTATACCTGGCCAAACGAAACGTTGTGCTACGAGCTTGCGAGTGGCATTGACGCCAGGATGAAAGAGGCCATGAATTTGGTCAAAGATGTGTCGACGAGGACGGTCAGGAATTGAATAGTCAACCAGGATGCGCCTGGAAGGACTGTCCAGCAAGTCCATCTTGCGAACGATGAGTTGAGAAGAGTGACGCAGTGTTTGCGTGTCTTCATCTTGTTCCTGGGCAAGTGCTATTGTTGCATGATCGATGGGCGCAGTGTAGGAGAGTTGCGTGCCCGAAATCGCTGTAATGCGAGAGCGCGCGTCCGGTACGACGTTTGAAGAACCAGGAACGTAGCGAATATCGTTCGTCAACTGCAAGATGAAGTCAAGATGACTAGTGTCAACTGCAGTGTGTACTGACGAAGTACTACGAGACGAGCATGCAACGACCAAGGGCTTATGGTCAGTAAAAATGGTAAATTCACGCCCTTCCAAATGATGGCGGACAGTGAGATATATTCAGAGGAGTTCTGAGGAGAACGTTGAATATCTCTTTTGAGGGTTTGTAAGAGCGCGAGAGAAGAAAGCAAGAGGTTGCCATTAGTTACCAACTTTCTGCTGCAAGGTTGCACCTACGTGGGTTGAGGATGCATCTGAGGCGACGCTGAGGGGCGCTCCCTGAGAAGGATGAGCCAATTCCACAGCGCAGGCAATAGCCTCTTTGGTGCGAGAGGATGAATCGCACGCCTCAGCAGACCATTCAAGAGGAGAGTTCTTTTTGGTCTTGGTGAGCATAGAGTTGAGAGGCTGCATGACCTGGGCACATTTAGGGATGAATCTGTGGTAGAAATTGACCATGCCATAGAAACTCCTGAGTTGTTTGCGTGATGTAGGACGAGAAAAGTTTCACATCGCGCTAACTTTTTCTTCGAGTGGGCTAATCCCTGCACTCGATATATGGTGCCCCAAGAATGAGAGTTGCGGGACACCAAAAGAGGCACTTGGAGGTGTTTAGTACGATACCGTACTCCTGAAGACCAGAAAAAAAACTTGGTGAAGGTGAGAAAGGTGTTTCTTCAGCAAGGAAGATGATATTAGGAGGTCATCGATGTAGCAAAATACAAACGGAAGACCCCTAAGGACTTGATCCATAAAGCGCTGGAAAGTTTGACCAGAGTTACGCAATCCATATGGCATCTTGACCATTTCAAAAGCACCAAACGGCGTGGTGATGTTAGTCTTTGCGACATCATCTGGGTAAATAGGGATCTGATTGAAAGCACGAATCAGATCCAAGCGAGAAAAAAATCGCACAGCCATGGAGAGAAGAGGTAAAATCGGATAAGTACAGCAAAGAATAACGATCAGGAATTGTTACAGCGTTAAAAGCTCTGTAATCCCCAACTGCTCTGAATTCCCCCGGCGTGGATTTGGGCACAATTTGAAGTGGAGAGGCCCACGGCGAAGAGGAAGGCCTACAAATGCCTGAATCAATCATGAATTGGAATTCATTACGCATAGCAGAGAGTTTATCAGGTGCTAGACGGCGTGGCCGTGAGAATATAGGACCTGTTGTCTCGATCCGATGCACCACACTATGTTTAATGGGCCTGTCTTTCGAACCTGGAAGGGTAAGCTCAGGAAACTCCTGAAGGAGGCGCTGAAACAGTGGCTCGGTGGATGGAAGACGAATAGAGAGGAGGGAACTCTGAGAAGGTGAGTACGAATCTGGGACAGTGAGGAAAGTTTTGCGGTCGATAAGCTTGCGTTGTCGAGAATCGACCAAGAGGTCGTGAGCCGAAAGAAAGTCGAGGCCCAATTTTGGACAATCTACCTCGGCCATGATGAAAGTCCATCGAAAAACCCGACGGAGACCGAGTGAGACTTGAAGGTTACGCCTTCCATAGGTCCTAATATTGGTCGAATTGGCTGCCTTCAGAACTAAATCTGAAGGGGCAGAAGCTTTGTCGGCCTTAGAAATTGGTATGACACTGCATTCAGCACCAGTGTCCACCAGGAATGAAAATTCAGAAAGTGGGTCAAAAATACGAAATGGACGAGCTACTTGAGGAAATGAGGTATAGACAGAGGATGTAGACCCTTTTGTCCCATGCTTTTCTAGTTTAAAGTTTGTGATTGAGAGACCGGAGTGAGAGGACTGCAGGAATTTGAGGATTTGGAGAAAGTTGTTGAGTTGGGTGAAGTGAGAAAACTGGAGGGTTAAGATTTGAAGAAGCTACTGGGTCTAAATATGTGCATGGTTGCAAGGATTTTAGAGCTTGTGCACCATATTTGTTGTGGTACCAGCACCATTGATTTGGATGAGAGGAAAAGGAAGCGTTATGCTTCGGGAGACTACTTGGCGCTGTATGTGAAGAAGCAACTGTGGCTGCAAGGCTGTGTACAGTGTACAGCGTTGTGCCCGTACCTTTGATGATACCAACATAGGCTCTGATGGTGTGGAAGATGGTGAGAATAGTTGGAAGAATGAGGTCGAAAATTTTGCCGTCTCTCACCTCGTGCATCGGGATGCCCTCGTTGGTTTCTCTTTCGTGAACCAGATCGGGACCTGCGCCTTCGATAGCCAAACCCGTGTCCGTGCTCGCTTTGTGGTTCACGCTGCAGCTTTAACCGCTGGATGTCTGCTTCCATCATCCGTATTGAAGCCTCGAGGTCTCGTGATAGGGAAGATGGAACCCTTAAACGCTCGGCCCGTTCGTCAGAGGATCTCGACGTGCCTTGAACCTGCGAAATTGAAGCATTGTTAAATGGACCGTGAGTTTGGCCGTTGCCCCACTTCACATAAGGACTTTTATACAATTTATTTGCGGCTGCAGCAACCTCATCAATGCTCGTGGGGTTCGAACTTAGAATTAATGGCCTGATTCCCTCGGGGACTCCTCTCATGAAAAATTTAGTGAGGAGAGGGCTAAAAAGTTCGATTTGAGCACCTTTTACCCTGATAAGGTCCTTCAGATGAGTTAAAAAGGAAGTAATACTCTTATCTCCCATTTCCTGAGTATTCAGGAGCCTGTTCCTCGTTAATTAGCACTTCCCTCAACTGAATAAAGGTACTTATGGGCAACCGTTGGATTATTGCTGCTACTTTTTCCTCCTCGGTGATGTTCTGTGGTTTAAGGAGGAGGGATGAGACTTCCAACCATGCAATTGGGTTTGCAGGAGCATATACGGGAAGAGAGAGGTACGCATGTGGTTGTCTATGCGCGGACTGTGGGTTCTAGGGAGACGGTTGGTCATGATGAGGCTGGCCGCTAACTGATGTCCTTAGTTGGTGTGTTTGGTCCATCATAGTCACTTTTAAGGATATTTGTGCTAGTTGAATGAATGTGTTGACGTGAGTGAAGTTTCTGTGGCTGTGTGCACGTGTGTGTGTGGAATTACTCACGCGCACAGGAATTAAAAATAATTGAGAAATAAAGGAAATTGCCCACTCGTTGAATATAGGGGATATTATTAAATTAAAATGACGTGAATTATGATAATTGGAAGAATGATGTTAAAGATAACACGCGATATTAAAAAAAAATGAACACGTGAGTCGAAAACACTCAAGCGAGGCTTTGGAAAAATTGACGCGTGGAATTAAGAATTATTTTAACGCTTAGACTTATTTATTGATTGACGGGAGATTATCAAACTTTGGGTACCACTTTATTGTATATGGTTATTCATGTGATTTATTTTCTGTTAATAAATTAGCCTAAATAGCGTTTCGAAAACCATAACCATAACTTTGTTTGATCGAAGTTGTCGCTTGATAGTTTTTAGGCCTAAGACGACAGCGAAATAAATTTTGAAATAATGAACTGGGTTTTAAGAAAAACAATTAAACAAATATAAATATATTCATACAATCAACGAATGTACAATGAGATAAGTAGATTAGGTATACAATGTAAGATATTGTAACATATGATTTACAGTAACAAGATGCGAAGAGAATTGAAGTATGTGAAATAAATATGAAATAATATGGTGACTATGATGGACTGTGAATTAGGGGCTGCAATATGAGAAGTAAATATAATTAGGACCTACTCTCGTATGGTCGTTTGCAAAGAATTGTGAGAGAAAGTGGAACTAAACTTAGTATGATTTGTTTGGAGGTAAATGACTAATTGTAGAAGGAATGATTACCGACCTTTATACGAAGAATGTTGAGAGTCGACTGGGAAGAAATAGTGTGCTATTTGGTCAAGCTGAAAGCGTGTGTTTGTTTGTTTGTGAAATTCTAAGAGATGTTGTTTGGAACAGTAGTACGTTAAATGAATTGACAAGTAAAATAAATGAATTAATTAATTATTAAGTTGTACATAAAATGTGCTTTCAATTTACAAAAGTAAAGTAAAATAATTGACAAAGTCAAGTAAAATAATTGCATATGAATTTTACATAATAATTGATATATATATATATATATATATATATATATATATATATATATATATATATATATATATATATATATATATATATATATATATATATATAAAGAAGAAGGAGCAAGTGCAAGTTCTGCGGGTGATAACAACCACCACAGTGCTTTCGCCATACTTATTTTCTGCCTTTCAAAACAATTTTGAAGACAGAAATAAATGTGCAGAAACCTTGCATTGCAGACTATATTACAATATAGTACAGGAAAGAGAAATTTGACGGAATGAGCAATGAGACAAGAAACAGGAGTTTTTTAGAGGTAAGAGAAAGGAACATTAGAAGATGACTAGAATCATAGAGAGCAGAGGGCGGCACAATGAAGGCAATCCTTTACCGAGAAGACAGAGATAACGCCAGGGGAAAAAAGTTTGAAATTCCTGGCCGGGACTCGAACCCGGGTCTGCTGATTGCCGGTCAGATGCTCTGCCGCTGAGCTACCAGGCACAGTGACTCTACTTCGCCCAAAGCGTCACCTTACCAAACCCAGTATCTCTCTAAGCTAGGAACCTCCAAGGAATTTTTATACCTGATCTTCTTACCCGCTCACAATTTAAAGGCTCATCCCCAAGTCACATACAAAGAAGAAGGAGCAAGTGCAAGTTCTGCGGGTGATAACAACCACCACAGTGCTTTCGCCATACTTATTTTCTGCCTTTCAAAACAATTTTGAAGACAGAAATAAATGTGCAGAAACCTTGCATTGCAGACTATATTACAATATAGTACAGGAAAGAGAAATTTGACGGAATGAGCAATGAGACAAGAAACAGGAGTTTTTTAGAGGTAAGAGAAAGGAACATTAGAAGAAGACTAGAATCATAGAGAGCAGAGGGCGGCACAATGAAGGCAATCCTTTACCGAGAAGACAGAGATAACGCCAGGGGAAAAAAGTTTGAAATTCCTGGCCGGGACTCGAACCCGGGTCTGCTGATTGCCGGTCAGATGCTCTCTATGATTCTAGTCTTCTTCTAATGTTCCTTTCTCTTACCTCTAAAAAACTCCTGTTTCTTGTCTCATTGCTCATTCCGTCAAATTTCTCTTTCCTGTACTATATTGTAATATAGTCTGCAATGCAAGGTTTCTGCACATTTATTTCTGTCTTCAAAATTGTTTTGAAAGGCAGAAAATAAGTATGGCGAAAGCACTGTGGTGGTTGTTATCACCCGCAGAACTTGCACTTGCTCCTTCTTCTTTGTATGTGACTTGGGGATGAGCCTTTAAATTGTGAGCGGGTAAGAAGATCAGGTATAAAAATTCCTTGGAGGTTCCTAGCTTAGAGAGATACTGGGTTTGGTGGGGTGACGCTTTGGGCGAAGTAGAGTCACTGTGCCTGGTAGCTCAGCGGTAGAGCATCTGACCGGCAATCAACAGACCCGGGTTCGAGTCCCGGCCAGGAATTTCAAACTTTTTTCCCCTGGCGTTATCTCTGTCTTCTCGGTAAAGGATTGCCTTCATTGTGCCGCCCTCTGCTCTCTATGATTCTAGTCTTCTTCTAATGTTCCTTTCTCTTACCTCTAAAAAACTCCTGTTTCTTGTCTCATTGCTCATTCCGTCAAATTTCTCTTTCCTGTACTATATTGTAATATAGTCTGCAATGCAAGGTTTCTGCACATTTATTTCTGTCTTCAAAATTGTTTTGAAAGGCAGAAAATAAGTATGGCGAAAGCACTGTGGTGGTTGTTATCACCCGCAGAACTTGCACTTGCTCCTTCTTCTTTGTATGTGACTTGGGGATGAGCCTTTAAATTGTGAGCGGGTAAGAAGATCAGGTATAAAAATTCCTTGGAGGTTCCTAGCTTAGAGAGATACTGGGTTTGGTGGGGTGACGCTTTGGGCGAAGTAGAGTCACTGTGCCTGGTAGCTCAGCGGTAGAGCATCTGACCGGCAATCAGCAGACCCGGGTTCGAGTCCCGGCCAGGAATTTCAAACTTTTTTCCCCTGGCGTTATCTCTGTCTTCTCGGTAAAGGATTGCCTTCATTGTGCCGCCCTCTGCTCTCTATGATTCTAGTCTTCTTCTAATGTTCCTTTCTCTTACCTCTAAAAAACTCCTGTTTCTTGTCTCATTGCTCATTCCGTCAAATTTCTCTTTCGTGTATATATATATATATATATATATATATATATATATATATATATATATATATATATATATATATATATATATATATATATATATATATATATATATATATATATATATATATTTAAGTTTCCCAGGAGGTTTTTATTATAGGAATGCCTAGAGGCATTGCTATTCGTATAAAGTCCTATTCCCCATCCCCGAGTTTCTTGCTGCATTGTCCATTTGTAGATCCACTTCTTCTGGACTTGACGGGATCCATTTTGATATGATTCGGTACCTCCTTCCATACTGTCATTTTCTTACTTGACTTGTACAACCTCATATGGGTGAAGGTTTTTTACCTATCATCATGGCGTGTTGGGATTGTCCTTCCCTTTGTTAAACCAGGCAGTGACGAGTTGGACGCAGACCACTACCGCCCTATACCTCTCAGCAGCTGTTTGAGTAAGTTGCTGGAGAAGATGGTGTTGGAATGCTTGAACTGGTTCCTAGAAACCAATCACTTACTGTCTCAATTTCAATGTTGTTTTCGTAAAGGTCATAGTGTCCCCGACCTCTTAGTACGTTTCGAGAAATCGGTCCGGAAAGCTTTCTTGTTAAAACACCGAATCGTGGGCATATTTTTCGACATTAAGAAAGCTTAGGATACGACATGGGGGTATGAGAAGTATTTTATTAAGTTTATTAGCATCTCGATCCTTTATGGTGTGTGTTGGAGACACTTATTATGTCTGACCTGCAACCCCAAGAGGAGGGCAGCGTTTTAAGTGTCCTATGTTTCGTAATTACAATCAATGATATCATTTCGTCACTCCCAGACGTTCTATCGAGACTGTTCGGTGATGACTTTGCACTATACTGTTCCTCGCCTCGCCTTCCATCAGCAGCGCGTCATCTGCGACTGGCAATCGATACGGTCTCGGAAAGTGCACAACTTGGGGATTCTACTTTTCCACGAGCAAACCTAAGGCAATGTATTTCCACCGGGGTAGAGAGGCTATTGTTCCGCCTCCTATCTCCCTACAAGGTGTAGAGATAGAGTTTTGGTTTCTGAGCGTAACTTGATCTCAAGCTATCCTGGCTACCACAGCTACGCCGTCTCCTTCTGGGCTGTCTGCGGGCTCTAGACATTTTGAAAGTCTTCTGCCGCACGTCTTGGGACCGTGATCGTCAAACACTGGTCACTATACACTGCCCTCATCCAATCCAAATTGGACTATGGATTCCAAATATATTTCTTGGCTTCCCACTCAGCCTTTAAAATGATGAACCTGATTCGCAACCTCGGAGTTCGTCTCTCCAGTGGAGCCTTCCGCACTTCTCCCTTCAGAAAACCTACGCTGTATTTTTATTGTTATAAAAGTACTAATGGTATTTTTAGGCCTTCCAGTCGTCATATATGGTTTCGGGTTTGCGTGAAAAGTAGATATTTTTAAGATGCATCTTGATTGGGTTAAAATTGACATTTTAGGCATTTTGGTCATCATTTACGGCTTCGTTTTCGCGCGAAAAGCAGTTATTTTTAAGATGGTATCACTGCAAATAGAATTCTACTCAGAGGGTTAGTATCTTTAAAATGGGTGATAACCGAAGCCGTAAATAACAACTAGAATGCCTAAAAACACCGTTAGTACTGTTTTTACTAAAACATGGCATAGGTTTTCTGAAGTTTCACCCGTCCCTTACCCTATCATAGACTCCAGATCTGCATTTGATATGTACCTCTGCCGTTTACAGCAGGCCCCTGATTCAGAGGTCTACATATGCCTGTATGATGCCGAGTCAACGGTGGCATTCGATAGTGTTGACCTAGCTGCTTATCCATCCGCGACCGTCCTTTGCTTATGGTTAGCTAATCACATAAAAGATTGTGCATGACGTCACAGTCCGTGAAAACAACTCTGAATAGTGCATCGTGGAGCCGTTTAGTGTACTCCGAACATTGAGTGTGTTAAGTCAACTAACATTTGGCAGCAGAGTATGGTTATGGCGTCGTTTACTAATATTTGTTCATCTAAGTGGCCACCTAAAGTACACATAAAACCAGGGTTGGTTTATATATATATATATATATATATATATATATATATATATATATATATATATATATATATATATATATATATATATATATATATATATATATATATATGCAGGAAAGAAAGTACTGTTAGGGTCAGTTTACTCGCTAATAAATTGATCCTAACACTTTGGTTTTTCCCTGCACTTACATGTACGTTACTGTATTTCTTGGGATATATATATTGTATCTGCCTCCCCCCCCGCCCTATCTTCCTTTGCAGATAGGCAGATAATTATTTGAGGAATTTAAAAGAACTGCTGGTATGGCTCAGAGGACTCAACTGAAAATAAAGAGGGTTTTATTTTGTACACTTTTTATTCCTTTTTAAAGAACAACACCGGGTACTACCATAACATAATGCCAGACTTATTATACTATGCAGTATGCTCTAGTGAACTTTTCTATATTTTTATTATATATAGTAATATCATATATAATAATAATTATAATATAAAAATCAGGAAAATGGATAATTATTTTGTCTTTGCCATCTGTGCCTAAGGACAAAAAATTAATTCCTACTATTTTTTTTTACATCCACGCGGTGCCCGTAGCACGTGCTGTATGTGCTACTAGGTTAAACAAGCACTGCACTGCCGTGATTTGCCCAATCACGGTGTTTTATTTGTTTTTATTTTCTTTCTGTTCTTTATTCTTAATTATTCTGCAAATGCCTTTTAAATATGTCAACCTTTGCTTTCTCTTAATGTGAAAATATGCCATTATTTTCACACACTGCCAACCTTTAATTCGCACTTAATCCACATATTGGCAACGGGGATAAAAGTTTGGTAAAGATTCGTTTTAACACATTTACCGTTTTATACTTTTCTAAGACATACACGTTTTTAATTTTGAAAATGATGCACATCGATGCCATTTTTAACTTTCAGAACTTAATAATAACGAAGTTATTCACTTTTCGAAAATATATTGCTATTTTGCAAGGCCTGGGCTTTTTAGATCTAGAGGCGATTTGCGCACGCGTCTTTTTGGCGATATTCAACAAATACCATAGTTTTTAGATCTATTGGCGCTTTGCGCATGCTTCTTCTGGTTTCTTAACCAATGACAAGCTTCGTTTATTCCGAACGCTTTGCGGATCTCCCTGTTTTAAGTTTCTATGGTATAATGGCATGTGTTGGCTGTGATAGAGCGCAATACCAACTCATACGAGAAGTTTTTGATGTCGATTTCTGCACAAAGTTTTGACTCAAACTAGAGGCCTAACGATATTAAGCAATTGACGTTTGGTAGGCTTTCGAATTAGGAATATTACAAGTTTTTTTTAAGTTGTGGGTACTTTCGAGATGGGGGAGGAAGCTCCCCATTTCGAAAGTACCTAAAAAATGTTCATTTTTGGCGGAAATAGCTTAAAGTAGGCGGCGCTATCGTCGTCTTAAATTACTTGGTTAGTTCTGGTCTGGATCTTTTAAATGAATTTAAAAATGTTTTTCGTAAGCAGTTTTATGTGTACTTTTCAGATCTGAAGCTTGTTTTTACATACTTTTCCTAGTATGGACTTCGGTCTATTATGGAGAAAGTATGCATTTCCGGGAAAAACGAGTATAAGATCTGAAAAGTACACATAAAATGGTATAAAAAATATACATTTTTAAATTCATTTGCGAAAATGTGTTAAGACGAATCTTTACCACAATTTTTATAAGAGCCCCGCTTCCGATTTTCGTGCCAAAACCCGTCTTTAACGTTCAGAATAGTCGTGTAACGGATTTGAAGAAAGATAATGGGGTTGACACTTTAATGAAGAAACTTGATTTGTTTTTACCGGATCAAGGAAGAAGGCAGTTTCATGCTTTTCATAATTTGTACAACCTATGGCGTTAAGATGATACAAATATTGATTATTTCGTAAATAAATTTGAACATACATATTTCAAGTTTACGAGTGAAAAGATGACGTTGCCCGATCCTGTTATGGCATTTATGCTACTGGCTTCCTACATTTTATCAAAACGTGATGCACACCTAGTGATGTCTGCTATTACTACAATGACTTATGATGCTATGAAGTATGTTCTGAAACGCATTTTTGGTTCTAACATCGGCATACTTTTTTCATCCTCTGCCGCTGTCCCTTCCGTAGAAGTGAAGATAGAACCCGTTTTCCATGGCACCAGTAACAATTCAGATTCCACATTGTTTGCTCGTAAGGGTCGCCGTGATCGGAGTCGGTCATATTATTAGGGTGCAGGTGGCCCCACCAGCCCTCAACAGCCCTCAGCTAGAAGAAGGCCAAATCCAATAGGGCAGGTTTCTAGGTGTCTCATTTGTTACTCCCGTTTGCTTGGGCACGACACTGACCCCATGCTTATGAGAATGCTACTAAAATGATAACAATGGAGCTGAATCTGATTTTGTTTAATTGTCACTTTTCATGGGCTACACTCACAAAGTTTCGCGGAAACGAAGTATAGCAATGCCTCTGGGCATTCCTATAATAAAAACCTCCTGGGAAACTTAAATATGTATATACATCCATTATTATGTAAAATTCATTATGCATTACTTTAACTTGTAAATTTAATCATTTAATTATTTTACTTTAACTTTATTAATTTAATCATATAATTATTTTACTTTAACTGTTAATTCAATCATTTTACTTAACTTTATTTATACTCTATATTACTATATTATTATTTACTCTATCATTCACTCTATATTGTTTCACCATATTATTCACCATATTTACTTAACCTAATTATCTCTGTACATTCGTTGAATTTTATAAATATATTTATATAATTGTCTTTCTTAAAGCCCAAGTCTTTATTCCAAAATTTACTTCGCTGTCGCATTAGGCCTAAAGCTAACGGCAGACATCTTCGATCAAACAAAATTATGGTTATGGTTTTCGAAACGCTATTTAGGCTGATTTATTAACCGAAGATAAATCACATTGATAACCATACACTGTACGAAGCTATAGTCTTTAATGAGTGAATAAAAGTATTGAGCAAGTTAGATACTGGCTGTTCGACTACAGTATGCGACAGCCAGTGGCTGCATACATATTTGGCATCCCTTACGGATTTTCAGCGTTCACAAATATTTGAGGAACCCTCTAGTTCCACGTTTGCCTTTGGTGATGGCTAATATTACCACTGATGTCGATTGTAATATTCCTCTTCTAATTAGGTGCAAATCCATAAAGAAAGCTAAAATGATTTTTAATTTTGAAAAGGAGACTATCCAAATTGAGAATGAAGTGATCAAACTTGTAAACACTACTTCTGGTCACTTCATTGTCATTGTGACTAGATTAGGATTCTGCGGTTTTGTTGTCTGAAGACGGTGATGTAAATAAAGTACCTGTTAAATTGCACAAGCAATTTGGACATCCGACTGCTAAAAAAAAAAATACTTTACTCAGAATTGCAGGTATGGAAAATTCTGAACTTGAAATTGAAATAAATAAGGTCGAAATTTAATTAAGTCGTTTCTATGGATTTGAAAGTGTATAATAAGGGGATGGGGGGGGGGTTGTCATTGCTGATATTGCTACAAAATTTTGTGGTGCAACGGTTATACGTGATAAACAATCCAGTACGGATGTCAATTCAACAATGCATAGATGTGAAAGTTGGGTGAGGCATTTAATATGAAAGTAATGACCACCGCGGCGGAAATCCCTTGGAGTAATGGTGTCTCTGAGCGCCTAAATGCAGTTATTGAGGATATTGTTAACAAGATACTTACTGATATTGCGTGTAATATTGAAGTTGCTCTAGGATGGGCTGTGTCTGCATTTTCTTCCGTTTCTCTCCAAATCAAATTGTATCCTGATCTAACCCTGCTATACCTCATTGAATGGACCGTAAGGTCTTCTAGGGTACTTTCTTTCCTTGTTACTCCTTGTTACCTGAGGTTTTCTAAAGCCAGACCCCTGAGTTAGAACGCTAGACAAGCGTTCCTTCGATGTGAAACAAGTGAAAAGGTGAAACGTGCTTTAAGGTCTAGCGTGCGAAGCACTTCTGCTGAAACCCTAAGAAATGACAATGGAGTCTACTATAAAATAAATAATAGTGCCGAGTGGCACAGACTTGATATAGTTATTGGGCGTGATGGGAAACAAGTCTTGGTTCGTCATGGCGGTACATACGTTCGTGTCCACACTTGTGTTTGGCAAAAACTCCTAGACACGTGGATGACGGCAAAAACAATTCCAGTCATGGCGAACAACACCCAGCTGAGGCAGCATTTGTTATCTTCCAGATGAATCAGTTGAATGTGATGCTGCAGGCCCTCAACATTTAGTAGAGCCATTAACGAACTCTGTTCAACCTTAAGATTTAGGAGAATCAATAACGGAGTCTGTTCAACCTAGCGTATGTCAAAATATGAACAAGATCAGTATAGGTCATCGAATACAAGTGTCAAGCAGAGCAGGACAATTCAGGAACTGCTATAACCTACAAAATGAGTCTGGCGGCAGCATTGATTGAATCAATTTAGATGATTTAAGTGACGGGTCTCCTGCCTCTGATGATGTTGAAAGGGCTGTTATGTTTAGTTCAGATGAGGTTAGTGCCAGAAAGAAGATCGAAATGAAAAACTAGCTCGTAAACTAAATTTACTTCGTAGTTGAAGTTGAGGGACAACAAGTAGGTAGTGTGGATGGGTAATTGCTGAAAAAAAAATAAAAACAAGATTATCACTAAAGCCAGACTGGCAGCGCATGGATTCGAGGAGCATACTTGCTGCTCTAAAAGAGATTCTCTGACCTGCTCTAAAGAAACTGCTCGTTTAACTTTGACTTTAGCTGTCTCTAAACATTGGGATGTTTACACAGTAGATGAAAAAGCAGCTTACCTGTAAAGAGAAAATATTGATCGTGATGTGTACCTAAGGCTAACCCCTGGGTGATTCAATGGTAAACTATGAAAGCTAAAAAAAACTTGATGGTTTGTGCGATGCAGCGAGGCCCTGGTATACACCAGAGAGAATTACTTGCACTCTCAGTGAAGATGTGTTCCCTTCATCAGTCATTGTTCTACTGGCATAATGTCTCGACAATATGGGGGTGAGGGGACGCCTCCCAATCTATATATCTGATTTTTTGCGAGATCGTAGATTCCGCGTACAGGTGGAGAGAGCACTCTCCGACCCAATGGGGCAGGAAGAGGGTGTCGAAGAGGAAAGTGTCCTCAGTGTTGCACTTTTTGCCCTGAGCACCAACGGCATCACCTCGGTGTTGCCAGAAGATGTTCTCGCTACGCTCTATGTGGACCACCATTCCATCTCTTTTGGCGCGGCCCAGATGCCAACTCTGGAGAGTAGACTCAAGCAGTCATTAAACCGCGTCTCTCGCTATGCCGAAGCGCACAAGATTCGGTTTTCCTTGGCCAAGATTAAGGTGGGTCACTTCGCACGCCTTCCACTGCACCACCCTGACCCAAACTTCTTTGTCAACGGGGTGCGACTGGGAGTGGTGTACTCGCACAGTTTCTTTGGTCTTGTATTTGATCGACGCCTCATTTGGGAGGCTCATATTCGCTGCCTTAGGTTCTCTTGTACCCGCACCATGAATATTCTTCGTTCCGTGACGTTCAGCACCTGGGGGCTTGATAGAGATACTGGCTTACTTTTTTTTTAATCCTTTGTTCGTTCAAAGCTCGACTACGGATGCGAGTTTTATGCATCTGCAGTCGAGCGTGTATTGCAGAAGTTGGACTCGATCCACCATAACGGCCTTCGCCTAGCGACCGGTGCTTTCCGCAATTTCCCCATTGACAGCCTACTACTCGATGCTGGCGAGATGCCACTCGCTCTGCGCCGTGCATTATTCGCCTGCACGCGAGAGTCCGGCGACTCCCTCAGTCGCAACAGCTCTCACTCAATTCGCAGCTGAACTCGATGGTGCCTATGCCGCCGAGAGACGCCAGTCATACCATAAGCCCTTTGTGTTTAGGGCTAGCAAACTCCTTCGAGAGCTAGAAATAGTTCTCGGGCCGGTGGCACTACTGGTTCTACCGAGGACCACACGCTTCTGCTCCCACAGCTTCTACAGCGCCGGCAGTATTGCGTTCAGCCTTTTTGGAGCACACTTCGTGTCACGCAGAATGGTGCCAGTGTATACAGATGGCTTCATATCCCAAGGCTGGGGTGGTTTGCACACCGTATCCCCTTTGTTTGAAGTCAGCGGGGCTCTGTCAGGCGCTGCGTCTGTCTTCACGTCCGAGCTGGTTGCAATACACCGCTCGCTACGGGAGATAACTTTTCGTGCCCAGTTTGGAGACCGGATTGTAATTTATAGCCACTCACCCCCTCCCTCTCTGGGATCTTTTCTTCAGGGGTTGTTCACAGAGAGGCTCTGGCCTTCTCGTAGCGAGGTGTGTGTGTGGGGGGGGGGGGGGTCAGCCCTGGGCCCCTTAGGGGACCCATGGTGCTGCCAACAAGACTTTTAACATGCCCCTCTTTCTTTCCTCCTCTATGACGCTCTTCCACTGCCCTTTATTTCCCCCTCTTCCTTCACCTATTTAGTGGTCCTTATCGATACCCGACCTCTGCTCGTTTAATGGATTGATTCCGAATTGTTCTTTCATGAAGGTGAAAGAGGCTGGGCATTTCCACCTCCTTCATCTACCACATGCCCAAGGAGAAACCCATCGTTGGCCCCTTTTCTCCGTGCGTAGGAGAACTCGGGCAGCCTCTTATGTTTCAAAAGATGGTGTGGTGGATCCGTATCCATTCTCCAAGAGGACATACCGGACGTAACTTATTGTATAGTTGCAGTAGTGCCGGGCCCTCGTAGGCCTCCATGGTGGGGAGCCCCGAGGGAGAATGCGAAGTTTTTTTTCTTTTTGCAATGGCTAGGCATAAACCAAAAACCTCCCCTTCTTGTAAGGGTTCTCGTGCCAAACGTTCCTTAGCTCCCCTTTCAGCCTTCTCTCGCTCGTTGGACCCTTATTCCAACGAAGTAGACCCAGATCTAGATTATCCTCGCTTTCTTGTCATGAATTCATCATCCGACATCCCACTTGCAAAATTCGATGTGTTTGACGTCAATGAATCTTTTGAGTCCCGCTGTGGTGAACCCCGCCGGATGTGGTCAAGAGGAAGTGGTGATGTTGTAGTCGAGGTGTCATCCCACTATCAACACAACCTTGTGCGAAATCTATCTTCGATAGCTGAAATTCCAATAACTGTCTCGCCCCATCCGTGTCTGAATTTCGTCAAAAGTGTCGTCCGTTCAAACGAACTAAAGGACTACGACCCCACCCGCCTTCAGAGCAAGCTCAGTACCCAACGTGTCACACACGTACACAGGGTAACCAAAACATTAGGCTCCACTAAAGTCCCAACCACCACACTGATTTTAACATTTGAACGACAAGAACTGCCGCAGTATATTAAAGCTGGGTTTCTTCGGGTCCCGGTAAGTCCCTACATCGAACTACCCAGACGCTGCTTCAATTGCAATCAATTTGGACATGTTGGCCGAGCCTGTCGGCACCCTCGCTTCTGCGTGAATTGTAGCTCTGACTATCATGGCCCCGAATGTACCAAAACACCCCGCTGTACTAGATATAAGAGAGGCCCGCCAGCGTGCCCGAGCACAAATCTCGCCACTCGGCCGGCTCTTCTCTGATGTTTTACGTGACGCTGGACGAAACCAACCATCACGCGCGAGTTCCAACCAGCCTGAAGCACTTCACCCTAGATCTACCCGCAGCGTCGAAAACATTCAGAATATGCAGTCGAAGCATCGCTCTCACACCGAGATAACCAATGTAGCTCCCCTCTTTCCAGCAGCTCTAGCTGGGAGAGACGCTCAGGGTGAGACACTTGAAGACATCAGACGCTATTTGAAAGAATCCTCAACATCGACCAGTGAAGGTTCATGCACCCGGCCCCGAGACCCAAAGCCCAGTGGTAAGAGAAAGGATTCCTCACCTGGGTCATCGACCACCAATAAGCGAGCAGCCTCTGGAGCTGACTCGGCCGAATCCCGAGAATCTTCAATGGACTCCTTCCCTATGGTTAAAATTCTATGCCCTTAAGTCCGTCCCGCCCTTCGCAGGACTTAGGCCCCATGCTGATCCAAACGATAGCAGATATACACCCAGCTCCACACACCTCGCTCAGATACCCTGTTCGTTCCGCTCACCCTTCAACCCAAGATCCGATGGAAGCAGTTGATACTCCAACATCACCAATTGCGGCGGTTGTACCAACTCCTCAGACACCGAAAATACCCTCGACCCATGAATCCGGATCTACCGGCCGAAAATCCCTTCTTCATCTTCCTTTTCTGCCAAGTTGCGAGCCCGAATTACAATTAAGGGCCTCGATCGGTTCTCCGAAACCCACAAAAAAAACCCCAGTTACTGCTCCATCTAGGATCTCTCCCCCTGCAAAAGCAGGCTCCTCAAAATCAGCTCTCCGTCTCCCAAGCTCTTTGGGACGAACCTCAAATACAATATCGTCCTCAAAAGAGAAAAAGATATCCACAGTGGTATCTAATCGTCACACATAATATCTTCCATTTTACAATGGAGTTGTCAAGGAGTTCTTCCAAAGTGGGAAGAACTCAAAATTCTTTTGACGACTATCCACCCCGCTGTTATTTGTCTTCAGGAGAATAAACTGGGTATACGGCCCTTTCCACTGGTACCCTGCTTTCTCACTTTCAACTCTATTGCTCCTGCTGGAATCCCCTCTCATTGAGGGGTGTCAATCATGGTATCTTCATCCTACCAAGTTTCTCCCATCTCCCTACATACTACCCTCCAAGCTGTTGCCGTGAGAGTTTTTCTTACCAAGCTTTTTACCGTTTGCTCTATTTACCTACCCCCTTGTTTATCATTGTCAAGACCCGACCTTTTAGAACTTATAGACCAGTTGCCCTCCCCATTTTTATTACTAGGAGATTTTAGCACCCGTCACACATACTGAGGTGACATCACTCAAAATGCCAAAGGAAGTGTTTTAGAGTCTCTTTTATTATCTGACTTTCTTTGTGTCTTAAATACTGGCGATTTTACCTCCGATCATGTCCAGACGGACTCTTTTAGCTGTGTTGACCTGTCTGTTTGTTCCCCTGATTGCTTCACGAAATTTCGATGGTCAATTCTTGACGATCTCCATGGGAGTGACCACTTCCCTATTGTCTTGTCAGCCCTTCAAGTTAGCCCTCATACAACCATGCCCCTCAAGTGGGACTTAGGTCATGCAGATTGCGAAGGTTTCCAAGAGGCGTCCTTTACAAATGCATCCTTGGGGATCTTCAATGGAGTGGACGCGGCAGTAGAATACTTTACATGGACTATCTACAATGCAGCAACAAAGACCATCCCACGGAAGTGACCTGCCACGGGCCGCTCAACCGTGCCCTGGTGGACCTCGACGTGTGCAACAGCTATCAAAAATTACAAGTTAGCCCATGCCTGATTCCGAAAGAACCCAACTTTGTGCAACAAGGTCGACCGAAACCGAGGCGAAATTCATGGCGCCGTTACGTTTCATCAATTTCCTCTATGACACCTACTGCTAAGATCTGTAAGAGGATTAATAAGATCAGGGGCCGTTATGCTAATCATCATACCCCCACACTCAACTTAGACGGTTCCTTGGAGAATGGCGGCCTGGCGGTCAGCAATGCCTTTGCTGACCATTTCCGCGCTGTCAGCAGTGTCAGCCGTTACGATAAGGCTTTTTAATCCTACAAATCAAAGAAAGAATCTCATTCTCTCAACTTCACAACAAAATCTAACCTTCCCTATAACGCTTTATTCAGCATCCATGAGCTGCAAAGCGCTTTGTCCCTTTGCAGATTCACTTCTCCTTATCTTGATGAGATCCATTTTGATATGATTCGGCCCCTACATCCACACTCTACTCTCTTCCTGCTTGATTTGTACAACCTTATATGGGTGAAGAATTTTTACCCGTCATCCTGGCGCATTGGGATCATCCTTTCCTTTGTCAAACCGGGCAGGGACGGGTTGGATGCAGATCACTACCGCCCTATAGCTCTCACCAGCTGTTTGAGTAAGTTGCTGGAAAAAGTTATATTGGAGCGCCTAAACTGGTTCCTAGAAACCAATCACCTTCTCTCTCCATTTCAATGAGGCTTCCGCAAAGGTCATAGTACCCTTGACCTACTAGTACGTTCGAAGGATTGGTCCGGAAAGCTTTCTCAGTAAAGCACCGAGTCCTAGCCATATTTTTCGATATTGAGAAAGCCTACGACACAACATGGAGATACGGCATCTTGAAGCAGTTATACGTCTGGGGGATGAGAGGCCTTTTACCTTCACTTATTCAAAGTTTTTTAGCATCTCGATCCTTCAAGGTACGTGTTGGAGACGCATACTCTGACCTGTAATCCCAAGAGGAGGGAGTTCCTCAGGGCAGTGTTTTAAGTGTCTTATGTTTTATAATTGCCATAAATGATATTATTTCGTCTCTCCCAGAATGTGTATCGGCAACTCTGTTTGTCGATGATTTAGCACTATACTGTAACCTCACCTCGCCTTTTATCAGCAGCGCGTCGGCTACAACTGGCGGTCGATGCTGTATCCAAAAGAGCACAACTTAAGGGATTCCGCTTTTCCATGACCAAAACCAAAGCAATGTATTTCCACCGAGGCAGAGGGGTTCTTGTGCCGCCATCTATCTCCCTACAAGGCGAAGATATAGTTTGTCTCCGAGTTTCGGTTCCTTGGCGTAACTCTCGATCCAAAGTTATCCTGGTTACCACACCTACGCCACACTTCGTGGGGCAGTGACGGACAAACATTGTGGACATTATACACAGCCCTCGTCCAATCCAAATTGGATTATGGCTGTCAAATTTACTCATCGGCTTTCCCTTCAGCCCTTAAAATGCTGAACCTCATTCGAAACCTCGGAGTTCGCTTCTCTAGTGGAGCCTTCCGTACTTCTCCTGTCAACAGCCTTTACTGCGAGAGTGGGGTACTCCCTTTGCCCTACCATAGACTTCAAATCTGCATACGATACCTCTGCCGAGTGCAGCAAGCCCCTGTAGCAGAGGTCTACAGATGCCTGTATGCTGCCGAATCAACGGTGGCATATGATAAGTTGCCATCTTTACCCCGCCCTTTGAACCATCGCATAGATCATCTCTTTAACCTGGGTGCTCCAATGGTCCTTACCCTTCCATCCTCACTGAACCCTAGGTGGCGTGCTCCTCTCCCCACAATATGTACCAACATGTGGAGCATGGAGAAGTCCTCCATGGACCCTCGCATCATTAAAAGCCTGTTCTTAGAGCATTCGATCTCCCACAAACAATGCTGCCCACTCTACACGGATGGCTCTAAGTCGGACGGGGGCGTAGGCGCCGCAGCCATCTACCCAGGAGGAGAATTCTTAACTTTATCTTTGCCGCCAGCAGCATCCATTTTTACCGCTGAACTTTCAGCAATCCTTTTAGCCTTTAGACTCATCCAAATTTTACCTTTTAGTGATTTTACATTTTTTCCGACTCAAGGAGTGTCTTACAGTCAATTAGATCTTTTAATGCGTCCCATCCCCTAGTCACAGAAATTTGCAACTGGCTGATACAAAATGCATCCCGATATAGAATTATTTTTTGCTAGGTCCCTGGACATGTGGGGGTCCTGGGCAACGAGAAGGCTGATCAGCTGGCCCGCTCAGCACATTTTGTGTTCCCTGAGAACTCGGCTCTGCCTTTTAGGGACTACTTTCCTTCAATTTGAACTTCTTTATTTTATTATTTTCTTCTTTTTTCTTCAAATTCTCTTATTTTTTCCATTGCTTTTCTTTTACTCGCAGCTGCATTTTTTTTGTTCCTCCAGGTAATCCTTATAATATCCACAAGCCTTACGACAGCTTAATAACAACCGTTTGTCTATTTCAAAACAAGGCGGGTCCCAATCCATCTCTCTGATTTCATCACAGTTCTTCTTGCAACTAATGACTGATCATATAAATTACTGTCCAGGCAATATTTATTTATTGAAAGTCCTCTCTCAACTGAGGCATTGCCATGAAACATTGTAAGTATCATATTAACAAAATCTAGATAATCATTTGTAATGTTAACCGATTAAAAATTGTGGAGAAAAATGAATATTACGACATATTTCTTTAACAAACGGATTCTCAATCAATCTAGAATGAGATTCTTTTATGGAATCTGTTTCTATTGCTGTTAGGCGATTTACTTTAATAAGGTTTTCTAACAATAAATCAAGTTTTTGACAGCTTACTTTAGATGACATCGTGACCGTTGGAGAAATGGAGATGAAGCCTTTAACTATACTAAATTGCAAGGGAGGGATCGTTCTATTATTTTTAAGATGGCATTCTGAAAGAAAATCAAGCAATCTTTTCTGAACAACTTTATTTCTTCATTAGTTGGTCGTCTTGGCGAGTTTCTAATAGCCGTTTGTAGTAAATGACAAATCTATATCATTGAAATGTCAAAGATTATCACCTTTGTAAAGATCAGCTTTTAGTAAAGCACTACAAGAACTACTATTTTCCTCATATACTTCGTTTCAGAATTCTTTTGCCAATATATTTTAGTAACCAAAAAGGTTCCTCATAAGGGAATGGTGTCAATGGGAGATCTTTCTGAAATTTTGTCAAAAACCCTTCAAATTGATTTGCAATAATAGAAAAGAAAGCGAGTTTTGCCCCTAGCATATTTAAAAGTACCACTTGAAAAAAAAGTACAAAAAGTACCTGTTACACATCGTTTTCTAAATTTACAGTAGCCAAGTCATAATTATACCTTTGTGAACCCTCCTTCCTTGTAGCCGCTTGTGCATCCATGATATCGGATAGTATAAGCAGGGATTCAAGAGTACCTCAGATGCCAAGAGGGACCGAGATAACCGCTTGTACGTGGCAGTAGACTTCAAATGCCAAGGACGGCGCAATAATTCAACGCAGCTACACATAATTTAATTTATTTACTCGAAATTAATTATATTAAATTAAAAAATTGACCAAGTAAAAAAATGAGTATAAAATCAGTTTTCGCCCTGAATCAACTGATTGCAATCTACATCACATACACTGAATCGAGTGCCAAGACCTTACAACTTGTTGCCTATGAAATGCACATTATCTATACAAATGTTAGGATTATCAATATTGTTTATAAAACCAGAAAAAATGATTATCATCAGTCACTTTCGAGGCAACTTCTTTTATGGCTCCAGATCTTAAGTCACAACAGGAAACGCCACACTCCTATTTTGAGCCGATTCAAATACATTAAAAGAGTCAAATTCAGCCTGGCTCGTTCGTTTGTCATCAATGTGTTTGGTCAGCTTCCTAAAATGGGGGCCTTACAATAATAAGCCAACCCCTAAAATTTGTTTGAAGCTAAACCATACAAAAAACATAAAAATGATCTATCAATTTTCACAGAATTTGAGATCAGTCTTCCTGTGAGGAAGGCCACGGGTATCAGGTCCAAATGACGAAGGAACGGACGGAACAGGAAGTAACATTTCTCCCATCAAGCAGAACCCGGCACAGTCACCGATTGCATTACCTAACAAGATTCCCCAAAACTAAGAGTGTGGGACCGTTTTAGGGGACAGCTGCCTGTAAGTTTAAAGGTCTTGTGAAAAATACTGAGGGAATAACCAGGTGTCCTTCGTTCCGAGTGGCCCAGTTCATTTACCTATCCCGGATACGGAACATAAACCTTATAAGTCTTGGCTACCCTTAATGATGGGTGAGAGCAGTGTTGAAGGGAAGGGAGATACAAGACAAAGCAAATAAATGAAGGAGTACTAAAGTAAAGGATGAAAAAGAACTGCCTTTTTATACTAAATCCTCAAAGGGGAGGGGGCTTTCAGAGCCTCAGGGAACAAGTTCTTATCGAGGGAGGAACAGGCACTTATAAGTACGATTTGAACGAGTTTGGGCGAATAGGTGGCCTGAATTGAAAGACACGCTTCTTTGCATCTTTGGCACGAACAGCCTGTGTCGCAAAATGAATGCGACAAATGCTTAGTTCAAAGAATCAAAATGAGAAAGAAGTGGCATTTTCTTAAATAAATTAGCTGCGGTAAATAGCTACCATAATGAGCATTGTACTGATATCTGCCTATTCTTACCATCATAAATGAATAGAAAATAGCACTTAAAATTAACCTTTCTGAAACTTTCAAAAAATCGTTCGTTAAATTAAGACAATTTATAAATAAACTTATGAGTTAGATACTTCAGCTGATCCAAGAATAAAATTATGACTAGCTTGTGTGAGTTCATGCTTTTTTTTCTTTTCTTTTTTTACAGAATTCCACGAAAATAGGGGAAAAAAGCAGTAGTTGGACTTAAGTAACACTTTGATTTTACTATTTAACACTAATAAATTCTGCAACAGCTAGGAAGATTCAAAGACGCGACGTCCCCCCTCCCCCCCCCCAAAAAAAAAAAAATAAATCTCCAGCGGGAACACTCTATGTGTAAAAATGATCAACCCTCTTCTGATTAATTCATTTGCCAGACCAGGTTAAATCCTTAGAATAGGAAAGTCTAGTGATGCTAATCGTATAAAGGGTATCTACATTTTTTGTACATTACAATCGTTACACCCTATGGTTATGTCACTGGGGAAAACCTTCCTCGTAGCATTCTACAGATCTACCATGAATGCGAGAAATGTGCTGTAACTTTCAAAATAGAAAGCCTGCTTTTCGGAGACCCAAATCTTTCAAGAGCAATATCAGTTATCAAAAGAGAAGATTTATGGTTTCAACAATTGAATTGGTTTGCTGTGATGGCAGACAAATCCTTCATCAATCCTTCTAGATTCGCCATTTCTTGAGTTAGTTCTTCAGTGGAATAACCGTGTAAAAGCCCCTCGTTAACTTCCTGAAAAGAATTTCCAGAATGAGAAACTATGCATAGCGTGGGTGGGGAATACACCTCCATACTTCCAAAGCATCGCTAATAAGCCCACGCAAAGATGGTAAGAGAAAATTGATTTTTTTAATTTTTTTTTATTAGAGCTCATCTGGCGAGAAGAGAAAATTGAAAAGCAAACGAAGATCATTAAGTATTTGTTGATGCGAAATAGGGACTAACTCACCAATGAGACCAGGAACACAATAACAAGAATGATACCATATCACCCTATAATTTTCTAGTCTGTCTACGCAAGTATTGAGTCCAAAAAGACGACACTAGATCTCGGGCTTCACCCGAGATCTAGTGTCCTGTGCGCGAGTCTATGAATCCAGTTACTGGGCCGGATTGTTACGGAGCCTGTGCATGTGTCATTAATCCGTGTCAAAGTGTGAATCAAGTAGGTGGGTAGAATGTGTAATGAGAACTTTTATTTTACTTTGTGACATCCCTACATCTGTGAGGCGGGGCCGAACCCCAGGGACATCACATCCCCTCGGGCGGGTCACCAGGTCCCTTAGTGGGGAGATAGAGTGATTATGCGAGGATAAAGCAGTTGAAGTATTTAGTTCTGAGCTTTTGTTACACCTGATGCATGAGGTTTAAACCAGTGAAGGATAGTCAGGTAGTAGGGTTGTGGTTAAGCGGGAAGGTCATTGTACTGGAGTTGGTAGTAGTGTGATGGGGTACTTTTTTTTGTCTGGGTGAAGGTGGTAGTTGGGGTGGGATTGATTTAAAGTTGGGTTTCTATCCTGTGGAGTCAAATTGTTAGGATTTGGGGTTTGGCGTTTTTGGTATAGGAGTGGTTTTTCTGCATCCTGCGGTGATTTTGAGCGCTTTGTAGTGTACTGTTTGAAGCTTATCTCAATTTTTTCTTTAGGGTGGGGGGGAAGCTGAGGCTGCGTTATTAATGGAAGTGCGAATGAATTGTTTGCGGCTGCCACCTGCAAGGGCAGAGCTACCGAAAGTACCTCTAACTTATTTTTAGTTAAAGTAATAAAGCAACAACAGAAGCAGCAACATGTACAAGGTACTCGGGTGCGAGCAGGAGGCCAGTCTCCTCGAGGAGGACTCAGCGAGCGGACAATTTAAAAATTCCAATACCAGTTTCCACACAAAATGGGATCGGCGCGCATCAACACCAACAAAACTTTCTGGTTCCTCCCACCCGCTTTGGGGACCAAGATGGAGTGTGATGTGATGTAGTATCTTGAACCCTCAAGGGTCATTCCTGGGCAGAAAGCACCTACAGGCACCTCTAACAAACCATATCCAAGCAGACTTATCATCCACTCCCTCAGTCATCCCTGTCTCAAACGCGCATTTCGCACAATCACCCCACCTTTTATGCAGTTTTCCAATCCTTCTAAAACACACTCGTATATTCTCTTTGCAAGTCTATTTCCATTCATTCATTCTTAAATGTCCACACCACTCTCCATCACCCTCTCATTCACAACATAAAGAACTCATATCTAGTTGTTCCTTACTCCACCTACTTTTAGCAAACTCAATATCCCTCTCAAGTTGTCCATTTGCAATAATCTCGCTCGAGATCTTTCCTTCTTCCATACCACAGTTAAACTCAGATACATAGCCATCACCGAGTATACTCGTATGCACCTTCCTGGCACATCCACTCACACACTTACCAATCACTAACGCTATCATCACCCGTGACTTGTCTACCATTTAAAACCTTGTGATAAAAATTTGTTTCACCTTCAACCTTGTCATTTACAATGCATCCTAGATACTTAAAAACTTAGCGCTTGTTCAAGGGTAACACCACAGCCTCGGTTATCACAACCGCTTCTTCACAAACTATCACACCAAAATCCGGTGTGCAGTACTACTTCCCAGAGATTTAGGGTAAGCGGTACAATTCCCGGCTGCCATGGTACTAGGACAAATACCAGTCCCGAAGCATTCTTAGACTAGAACATGCAAACAAAAGATGTCTGACAGTCTGAAGGAGTAATCAAACTCAGAAAGGTTCGGGAGACCGCTCCATCATATAACGCAGCGTCTCTGGAGTGTGTCCATTTCGGAGCGAACAAAGGAGCGAAGAATGTCAATAGCATGGGCGAAAACAAGACAAAGAAAATGGTGAGCATCCAACACTTCCAAGACCCGTTTAGGAACAAATCCGGTTCGGGGTGAAGCCGGGAAAGGCGACAGAAGTGCATTACTTTAGTCTTGGCCAAGGAAAACCGAAACCTGTGCGCTTAGGCAAAGTGAGATTCAGTTCAATTCCTGTTCGAGTCGACATCTGGACTGCATCAAAAGAAATCGAAAGGGCGTCTACGTAGAGCGTAGTGATAACATCTTCAGGCAGCACCGATGTGATATCGTTGATGCTCAGGAAGCGTATGACACTGAGGAGACTTCCCTGTGGGACGACCTACTCCATTGGGCCTGAGAGGGCTAACACCACACGATGCGGAATCGACAAATCTCGTAGAAATTCAGATATGAAAAATGTGAGGCGTCCCCTCGCCCATGTAATGTGGAGGGTCTCCATGATACCGTATCGCCAGGCGTTATCATAGGCCTCCCGATCGAAATATACCGTGGTGTAATGCTGTCTACGAAGCATTTTCCAGCCTGAGTAGACCATACAGGAGGTTAGCGAGATTGGGCGGATAACGGCCGGGCAAGAGTGATCTCTCCCCGGTTTGCAAAAAGCGAGCACAGTAGCCAGCAGTCTGGGAGGATAACCCTCTACGCAGGTCCTGTTGAACAAATCTAACAGAGTCCATGCCTCGCTCACCTAGGTGTCGAAGCATCAAATACGTTGAAGAGTTCGTCAATGGAGGAGAAGTCTAGTCAACGGCCTTCAGCGACATCACAACGTGCATTGAATGCTAGTGGAGCAGCATTTTAACTAGAGAATGTGGAGAAAGCGGTAGTGAAGGACTTCAGGATTCGAGATTGCGGTCCATTCTCCTGGAGAACGGGAGGGTAGTCGTTTTGACTCGCTTCCACCTCTGCAAGAGGGTTCTTTCCCGTTAAATGAAGATATGTATGCCAGCCAGAAAGAGCGGCGGGACCTATGTAGTTCGACGAAATTCACATACATAAAGTCGTTATGACGGCGATTATAGCGCAGGTAGGCATATCTCTTCTGTCTGAGGCCCGTCTCACACTCGGTCTACAACCAAGGAAGCGATGTCGTGCAAAACGACGAGATGTTCTAGTAATAGTAGTTAGGCTCACGGCGAAGAGGTTGGCGGAGAAAACCTCAACGGCCTCACCCCCTGACCTAAACTCCTCGACTAGGGCAGATAAATCAGTCATTTCCTAAAATGCAGACCACCGTGCCCGTTCCAAGCACCAACGATGCCATTTTTCAGGGGGCAAAGGCTATAAAATGATAGTTAAATAGGAAAGTGCAGAGCACAGAGACAGATCAAAGCAATAAAATGAAGTGGTTCTCGGGCAGTGATGCCTAAGCTAATCCGTATTTAGGACACCCATTTCTAGCTCCTTAATCAGGTCGGCAAGGATCATTCTTGGGATTGATAGAGTAGAAAACTCAGTTTAAATATCCAAGCAGGAATCGGTCTAAGTCGGTTGACTGGAATGTACGTAGAAATAACAGTATACCTCCTATCCAGACATAAAGGCAGGTGTAAATCGCGCATCTTCCATGTTGCAAAACCCTTACAACATGGGCATGGTCCACGCGCCCAGCATGGTCACCTGCATAAAAATAGCTAGGAGGAGACGAGCAATAAGTGGGCCAATAGGATGATGACTGCTTTGCTGACTTCTTGAGGGGGTAGGATTAAGAATTTCGGACGACATTTGCTTTTTCCCCCAGCTTATCGGAATTTGGTTGTAGAGTTAGGAGAGGTTGAATATTATAGCCAAGTTTTAAAACGCATCAAGGGGTGGGATGGGAAAGGGTGTACTTTTCGCAGTGTTGATGAGCACCGACCCTAATTCGAAGAGCAAAGTGGTTTACGAGATTTAAAAAATAAAATAAAATTAGGAGCCTATCTGGCGACTACCCACTTGGGCATAAGTCGCCGCAATCACGAGAGCCTAGCACTAGGCTACTTTAAAAAAAGAATATGAAAAAACAACAATAAAATGGGAAAATGGTAACAATTAGGAAGCAAGCTCCGGCGTCGGGGGGAGGTCCGCCTCCCCCCGGCGCAGGAGCGTGCGACCTACAAAAAAAACAAACAAAACAAAACCTAGTTAAATAAAGGGGAGAAGGCCGGCCTCCTCCAAAAAGTCTATAAGTCCACCAATCAATGTGCACGAACTCGACCCGAGTACAAGGGACAGGCGGTAGCGACCCTGCCCATTCCGGTACCGGGACAGGTAACGTGCGCGGAGATCGCCGAGACTGGGACATTCAACAAAAATGTGCCGAACGGTCTGGGGAACAACGCAGTCTTCACAGTAGGGCGCTGGCGAGCGCTCGATCAAATGGTTGTGCGTCCCGCGAGTGTGTCCAATTTAGAGAGGACAGAAAGCAACCTGAAGCCTTCGCGACATTGGGGAAGGGGGGGGGGGCGACAAAGCTCGAGACATTTGCTCTTGACTCGGTTCTGTACCATTCAGCCTCCCATGGCTTCAATATCTACCAGTTTCCCCGCAAAAAGTGTGATAGACGCGCTGCATCTCCACTAGTCCCCTCCTCTTTTAATCCCAAGACCTCCCACCATCTTCCATGACATGTTACCAAATGAGTTAGAGGCGAGCGGCCACTTACTTCATGCTCGGGTAGCGAGTCCACTCGTCCTACCGGCAGCACTCTTCGAGCGGAAAGAGGGATGTTGTTGGGCAGACCGGCGGGAGGGGGGATATTCAAAGCCTTCTTGAAGGGGCTCGTTGAACCCTGAGGGCGAACTGCCACTGAAACGAGATCCAGTAACTGATTGATATTTCCACTAATAAAAAGGATTCTGATTTATTTTTAAGATCCCTTCATAATGACAACCAACGAGGGCACAGCTTCAACAACACTTATTAATCCCTTAATCTATGAATAGTCCCAAAATGGGAAAACTAAACAATTGGGAGACCCCCCCCCCCCTCACCCATCAAAGAGAACAAACTTCCCAATAAATCGCTGTTACCTGAAGGGTGCCGTTCACCTACCCTCACCCCCCCGGACACGATATCTTGCCTCATGCAAGAATTCCGATACTGCAACCATGACCCACAGGAGCCATCCCTGAGTCCCAGAGATAAAGGGTTGCGATCTCTGTCATCCAACTATCCAGAAAGGGTAACGCGCGCGAAACTAACCCAGACACGGACACGTAACCAAAAAAAATAGCAGAAAGGCTGATGAGAGCGCTCCATCCGAATGTGTCCGATTCAGAGACGGCAGACAATAACTCTATACCGTCGAAGAATTGTACGATATGCCCAGGTGAACTATCGGGGCGCGACGTCACTCAAGTCCGACTTCCAGGGCGCCGTTTTACACCTTTACCACGCAGCCCTAAGAGCCGTCCTGAGCCCGGTCATGTAGTCAGTGTAGAGAAGAACGAAACAGCAGTTCGGTAGCTCAGAATGAGCAGGCAGCCTGAGCCCCTCATCAGCGGACTCCTCAGCAACCCCTAAATGTCAAAGCACATCACACCGACGTACCATCACGTATACTACGAACGAGGGGATGTGAAGGTTCCAATGCTTCAAGGGCACTTAGCGCGCTCTGCGAGTCGCTAAAGATTAAAAACCGTTTGAGACCCAGGCACGTTTCAACCTCATCTATCAAGATGGACTGCCCGGAAGAGCCCCGATGGCTTGAAACAAGAGGAAGGCTGAATGGAAGTTAAATCCCCTCCCACTTCAAACCCTGCGCCATCTGTGTACAGCGGCACGGCTCCAGTGTGACATGATGTATCGTCCAAGAAATAAGAACCCAATACTCTGGATGCTGTGGAAGCTTAGGGAGCAGAAGATCGACGACAAACGTTCAAAGGTGGTATCCTCCAGGGTGGGCGTCTTAGGCACAAACATCAAGGCCACCGGTTCGAAACTACGCCAAACTCTCGGAGTTTCCTCGCCTTGAAACTAGAAAGGTTTTGGGCATGGAATGATTCTGAAAGAACTGATATATAATAAAAAGGGAAAGTCCGCCAAAAAAGGTCTCTCACCAATATGCTTTGGTTGAGGTGTAGTCGGTGCTGACTGCGGAGGGGCTGGGACACTAAAACTCCTAAGAGGGTTCCCTGGGCGTTTCCCTAAGGTGCTGCTTCCGTCACTGCTTCCGAGTGAACTGCTAAGGGAAGACGAAAATCAACAATAAGTAGGAATCACCAGTTAAGTGCTCAATGCCTCATCTTTTTTAAGCACTCTTATCAGCAGGTGACTTTTACAGCAAATGATTAAAACTAGTTTTTTCCTTGCACCATTTAAATTGATTGGTTTTGTTTTGAGCGGCGGAACTACTACTAGGCATCATTTTAATCTATAACTTTGTAATATAGCATATAAACTACCCCCCCCCCCTCCCCGAAGTAACTGACATTCCGCTTACCTGTTCGGATTTGCGACATAAGGATTTTCTTGAGGCGAGCTATACCCTTGAGTGGGAGGGTATTGCGGTAGCGAATAAGGCTTCCCAATTGTTCCATCGCTATAAACGCTGCTCGAAGTGCTACCCCCGACAACAGCTGTAAATCGAAACGATCCATATTTAGTCGCATGGGCATGGCTAATTATACTTTCCTTCAACAAGAATCCTCCTTAATCATCATGATAACACGCTGTCGCGCAAAACCCTTTATCAGCCTCTACCCCCATTCGCAAGGAACCTTAATTGCTTCATTTGCATTTGAGTCCAAAATATCAGTCAGGGGAATGGGAACCGGTAGGATGGATCAGGAAAAGCATCTTACTTACAGTCATTATTGGTGTCCAAAGATATAATGAGAGGTTTTGGTTTGAAGGACCTGCGGTTAAGCAATTTATCGGTTTCGTCATCACTCAAGGGGTCTCCTGTCAAGGATGAGGACCAATCATCAGGAGAGGCACCATGCAAATCACGAGGACCAGGAAATTGGCTGGGGCAAACTTTTTTCAAAGTTGCCAGAGGACAAAATGGTAGTAGTGAAGGAAAAGGATGTATGGGAGATGTGGAATGATACGAAAACAAATCTCGCACTTACAATTTCTCAAAACAGTCTACTTGTTTCTAATTTTTTATAGAGACAGAATCCAATGTTACAGGCATATCAATTACAGTATCCAATATCACAAAAAGTATCTTAAAAAAATAAGTAAGATGTCCAACTAGTTAGTTATATATCCCAAAATGTAATTAATTTAAAATATAGCTAGAGTAAAAAATACATTGTGTATTAGACAAGTCAGAACCACAAGAGATTGGTTGGACTCCATCAAGGACTCAATCCGAAGAGATAAAGCACAAGAAGGTCAATTTAGAACTGGAGAAACCAGATTCCATCTAAAAATGCCCCCGCTTACAATGGTGGTTGGAAATGAGAGGAATGTACAAGAAAACTAAGATAGGTAACCCGAAAAGGTACAAATAGAAATGTAGAGCATGTCAAAGTCAATACAAGAATGTGAATAAGTGACAATCGAAATGAAACAGGAAAGGGCAAGGATGGGATAATTACAATACCAACCGCGTTTCCAACCACCTGAAAAGCGCGTCCATATAAACTCCAGGTACATTAATAGACTAAACATGCTCATAAATTCTGATATACCATAAAGAGGGAAAACAATTAAGACCCGATAGACAAAAAGCGCATTCCAATAAAACATTTACCTTCAATTAAATCTAAGTAGATGAAAAAGACAATGTCAAGGAAAAAGATAAAGTCAAGTGTCAAAATGGACTTCTCTAATAAAACCCATGCTAGAATACAAAACTTGGATCCGAAAAATAACTAACTTGTAGTAGGCAAATCATACAATGCACAATCAATCGTGGATCAATAATAACTTACGCAAGTAGGTTGACTGATAAGGCGTACGTCGGTCAAGAGTTGAAGTGGAGGTATAGGTCGTATTTTTATCATCAGGTTCGAATTCGTGGCCTGGAATGTTAGAAGAAATAGGTGGGGGACGGTATATAAGGAGCTGCTTAGGGGACGGTATATAAGGAGCTGCTTAGGGGACGGTATAAAAGAAGCTGCTTAGGGGACGGTATAAAAGAAGCTGCTTAGGGGACGGTATAAGAAGCAGCTCAGAGCCATACTTTGAATACAAAGAATCGAGAAAAAAAAGAGGCACGTGCCAGACATTTGAATAAATCAGCTTTTCTTTTAACATAATAAACAAATTTCAGGATATCGAGAGGAGAGTGATTAAGATCTAAATATTTACATTTATTTTGAGTTTCATAATACATTTTATGTTCAAAATGAATTTCAATAGTGCTATAAACAGCGGTCGAGTGGATTTATGACAATGAGTATAAAGGCCAATAAGTCGCTATTAAAGGAGTACATTCAATTTTCATGCGGTAAAATGAAACCAGTGATTACCAAAGAGAACATTAAGTCCTAAATGGTCAGAAATGAAGAATACATGATAATTAGAAAAGGTAGCAAAAAATACAAGAATTAGCAATGGCATGTAGGAATAAGCACAAACAAAAGGGAAATAAAAAGCCAATCTAAATTTTTTAAGTAAATAAAGAGCTAAAGAGATCGGACTTTTTAATCAGGCTCATTTAGGCTAAAGAGGCATGGAAGTGATTTTAATATGTAAACAGGATTCGAATTTTATGTGAATTGGGGTGAAAGTGAATTGGGGTGAAAATGGTGACTAGAGTAATGAAAGAGTGGGTGAGAGGAATATATCTAATGAGGAAAGATATGAAGGACTGAGAATAGACTTTTAAGGTAAATATATATATGGGAAAAGAAAGCACATTCTGAGACCTTTCGTCTACAAATACAAAAACTGAAACATGAATGAAGCTTGAGAAGGCTTCATTCTCAAACATAATGGTTAGTATGACAATCGCTGGTGAGCTACAAGGAAAAGACGTATCCTAGTAGACCTTACGGTCCATTCAAAGAGGGTACCTTTGGCGTAACAGTTGAGCAGGTGCAGTCCTCGAAAGTGTCAATTGACGCCCTCGAAGAACACTCGCACAACGGTTATGTGCCCAAATGGCTACTTTTCAAGACTTTGTTTAGACTGCTCAACAGAATTGCTGTTGACAACTTCCACTGGAAGTGCGTTCCAAGTGCCGCAGATGTTGTATGTGAAAAATCTCCCACACAGATAGCGGTGGTAACGCTGCAACTCAAGTTTGTAGCCGTGGTTTCTGGTCCTGTTCTCGCTAAGCTGGAAAATATCCCTGTAGTCTACATTGTCGAAGCCTCGAAGCATTTTAAACATTTCGATAAGCTGACCACGCAGCCTCCGGGTCTCCAACGAGAACAAATCTAATTCCGGTAACCTATCTTCATAATTCTTGTGTCTGATAGAAGGAATCAGTTTGGTTGCCCTGGCTTGCACACGTTCCAATCTCGTAATGTCCTTTCGAAACGAACGACTCCAAAATTGTACGGCATACTTCAATTTCGGCCGGACAAGGAAGTTGTACAAACAGAGTACAATCTACTTGTTCCGCTATCCAAACTGTCGCTTTATGTGGCCTTCTCAGTATCAGTGCATTCAAGAGCAGTGCCCTTAAGGATATACAGCGATTGGGGGTTTCGGTGGCCGATATGCATCACTTTGCATTTGTCACGTGTCCAACCACTCCCCAATCTTACGAAGATCTTCTTGTAGGCGGGCAGTATTTCCTTCCTTTGCAACGTTCATACCAAGCTTGATATCATCGGCAAATTTAGAAATCTTCACAACAATGTCCTTAACATAGATGATGAACAGTAGTGGTCCCAGGACAGGACCTTGAGGAACACCGCTAATAATGGGCACCCACTCAGAAGCCTGTCCATTCAACAACATCTGTTGCCGTCTGCCGCTTAACAAGTTCTCTATCCAACCTGCTACGTTTCCGTCTATGCCCACTGCACGCACTTTCAGGAGAAGGCGGCGGTATGGTACCTTATCAAAGGCTTTCTGAAAGTCTAAGTAGATACATCAACCGCCTTATCCTGATCGTGCTCACTGAAAACGAAGTGGAAGAATTCCACAAGATTCGTCAGGCATGAACGTTGCCTTCGGAACCCGTGCTGGGAACTCTTCAATAGCAAGTTTTACTCTAAATATGACGTTATTTTGTCCACCATGATGCTCTCCATGAGTTTACCAACTATCGAAGTTAAACTAATAGGTTGGTAGTTCGACGTTGGCTAGAGTCTCCTTTCTTGAAGATAGGAGTCACTTCCGCCTCACACCAGTCTCTAGGAACGCATCGAGTCCGGAGTGACATGTTGAAGATTGTACCCAGATGTCGTGACACATCATCACGCACTTATTCGTCTTTGGGTCATTGATGTGCTTTAATGGCCCCTCCTCATTCACCAAAGAGCCAATCTTGCGGCGGATTGGTTTACGGCTGTTTACGTAACCAAAGAACTCCTTGGGATTCTCTTTGTAAAGTCTCGCCACTCGGAGTTCCTCGGCACGTTTTGCCGCCCTTATGCTGGACTCCACTCTCCTAGCTAGCCTACGGTACTCATCGAAGTAACCAGAAATCTTTGACTGCCGGTACACAGTTCTCTTCTCCCTCAGCAGTTGACCAATTTCTCGATTAAGCCACCTTGGTTGAACAGAAGACTGACGCAAGCTTTTCACAGGGATAAATCGTGATTGAAGACTCATGAACGTAGTTAATGAGGCGCCAGGCAGTATTATGTTTCGACACCGAACAGCGTTCAGGTGCAACCTTCGTTGCCCCGAGGTAGAGGGACTTGTTCCGCGTCAGCGGTATGTGGATATAGATACCCATCGGCAGGATTCCTTGGAACACACTGTGTGTCTGCACGTTGTGCTGCGAAGACGGGAGAAGAAAGAAAGCAGTGCTCTAATTGGCTATGTGTGTGGTGAGAACTGTAAGATCTACCCACTCCAATACAGGGGTGAGCACATCTCGTCAATCAATTGGTAGCCAAATCTCTACGTTCGCCGACCTTTTTGTCCGCTCATACCGGGATCGAACCCGGTACCGCGGCGTTGGGAGACCAACGCCGTATCGACTCGACTAGCAAGAGCTCTACGAACGAGTGTAGTAGATTGGTTTAAAGGATCCTCATGGCCATGAATCCTGCCTCCAAGATCGCTACAGCAGGAAGAAAAAGATGAGCAATGACCCCCACCTATTTGGAAAAAGGATATTAATAATAAGATCTCCTCTAAATGAGATTGGAGATTACGCAAAGTCATCGGGCGCGCATCATCAAGGGCTCTTTGTTGCTGGGAAATCCACGCCTAAAATAAAGGTCATTTTACCAACGAATCAACCTTAATGCGAACCGACCGCCCTATTTTAGGCGGGTGGGGTCGTCCTTGAATGTTTGTCCGGGAAAATGGTGAAGGGGGGAACGCGGATTGTCGCTCACTGTTTTTGCGTGAAAAGGGCGAGATGAGGAAGGAGATTCTCCTTGACTGTTTTAGAACTTGTGTGAAATGAGTCTATTCAATCAGAGCCACTGATTAAAAGCTCACAAGCCATAAATGGGGAGGAAGAACCAAGCATTCTCGCAGGTGGTTGACTCAAGTGTCGCAAACATGCCTGATGTAAATCAAAACTAGCCATACAAGATTGATTCAAGTAGAATGAAGCAGAAACTAACCGGAATGATTGATGACGGTAGTTTGGGTCGGCGAATGACTCCTCTCGTTTTTATCCATGTTCTTCAGCTCCAAGTGGTCGTGGTGGTGAATCCAAAGGTCTGGAGGTTTCACCTCAACCTTATTCTTGTTTAGAGTTCCTCCCCTGGAATAAATGGGCAATTGAAAGTTTCCGGCGAAGAGACCTTTTGGGTACTAATGGAGAAAAATGAAGTTGACTTAGGTATTCGAAATAACGTGGTTTGGAAATAGGGTCGCAAAGGAGGTGGTTATGTTGAGGTGAATGGAAATGTGGGAAGGTAAATAACCAAAAGACTAGAATTGTTAGAACGATAGGGAACGGAAGGTGAACAATGCTCCTCTCTCTATCTGTCGAGACGAGTGCCTTACCCTCCGCTGTTGGCACGATTCCTAGCATTCCCTCTTTGGCAGTAAATGGCGAGGCCGACGACTGCTGCTAGGAAGGTTGTGACTCCGATTACCGCTCCAACCGAGAGCACGACGAGTCCGTCGTTCGAGACGGGCGGCGAAGGTGGCCCTGATATGCTAGAACTGGCAACTAGAACACAAATGGATCACAATAAGCAATGGAGAACATACAAGGTCAAAACACAAGAGTAATATGGCTCCGGGAACGGCCAGGATCAATCCTACGGTGAATCAATGCGCGCCGAAAGACTGGTGGGTATGGTAATGGATCTAAAGACATATTTCATGAGCGTGGAAGCATCATTTATGGACTTGTTTTCACAAATCGACAAGTGGCAGGATGCGATTGGGAAGAATGAGAAGAAAGAAGCCTCACGGAAATGGAGAAGGGGGGGACAAGCGAAAAATAGAAATTTCAAAATCAAGAAATTGAATCGTTATTAAGAAGTCAAAAAAGTGGTGGAATAGAATAACAATCCACCCATCATGAGAACTGACAGAATAAAAATAAGTCATTGGAAAGTAATTTAGAAAAAAAAATACTGACAGGACAAACAGTTGTAGCAATAACTGTGAAACACTGAATGTCGGGAAAAGGTATTAACTCAAATTCGCAATAAGAGAACAACACGGATATGAACTATTATTTAAGGTAAAAAGAGGGGGTTGGAGCAAGGGAAAGAGAGAAAGAAAAAGAGAGCACGATACGAGGCTTTTGCATGGGGAAGTGTTTAGATGTAAAGATGGGACACCGAGAGGAGCAAATGGCAAGGTTGCGTCACATGCAGGCACCTGGCTTCCAACCGAAACCGTACACGGTGCATTAAACAATGGTGTTCGAACCTAGGACAGCGAACTTACCAGATAATGTGGTGAAATTGGCAGTTCCAGAGAACGGGCCAAAACCTTTGCTGTTCCGCGCTTGCATCTTGTAATAATAGAGCGTAGCCGGGGTGAGATGACGAAGAGTACAGCTCATTTCGTCCCCGTGTACCTCTTCCATTGCCCAATCACTCTTTGGATCGGTCGTATAGAAAATAAAGTAACCTGAAGGAAGAGAGACTTATTTTATTTACTCGAACTTAAAAGGCAATAGCAACGAGAACCTGCCACGCAGGTTAGCAAGGATATAGCTGTAGGTATTGGGAACAGGAATGTACACAAGTGAGGGCATTAGGGCTGGAAGGGTGAACCATTCTTTCAAGTTGTAGGTCAAACCGAGGCAGTGTTTGTACAGCTCAAGGATAGAATGTGATGCTAAGAAACTAGTCCTGTACTTGTGGTCCCCAAAAAGGGCCTCTTAAAATAGCAGCTTTCATTTGCATTTGTTATTAGGTGTTCAGCGTTTTCTGAGGGCTGCCAGGTAGTACCTGTTAAGGGTACGTAGGGCAATGAGTCTTTTGCTGGTTTTGCTGCAGCTGTTGGTGGTAAAATGGTGGGTATGATGGGTGAGGTGTACTATCGTAGGCGCTTTATTTAGTGGGATGCGGTGATGTTGAAATGCGATGCCAAAGGGTGAAAGTTTAATTCGTGTCTGTGTGAGGTGAATAATGTTACCGGGGCAGGGGGACTCGTCATTCAGTTATTTGGAGCCAACGTTCTAAAGTGTGACGTTTGTATGTTTTGGCGCTAAAAATGTGTGTTGGAAGTGGGAGGGTTATGTCGTAGGAGAATAGATTGAAGAGCAGGGGTGGGAAGAAAGCATCTTGTGGAAACTTGGATAATGGCATATATTTTGAGTTTGGTTGCGAGTAATCCTGGTTTGTCTGGGAAAGTTGGTGAGCCATTTTCTGGATGTGTGTTTAGTAAAATTAATATACTTTTACTTCTGGACCCAGGTTCTCTTCAGTCAAAGACCAACAACTCAGGAATGATGTAACGGGAGTGGATGCTCTGGTTTGTCGGAGTGCACTTCTCTTATGAGATTGATGATTTCAAGTGTGAAATAGATGATGAAGCGTTCCTTGTATCCATTGGGGATGCAAGTCCTGTTTACTCAGAGGAGTGTATTAGTGAAGTGGGTTAGGGCTCGGTAGAAGGAAAGGGCTCAAGTGTGAAGATGGATATGGAATTTTCTATGGAAGATGTGAATTAACTCTACTTGACCTTTTTGTAGTGATTATGCTGAATATTTCATGCTGTAGATAATTCAGACAATTAAAATTAATCCCTAACAATTGATGGCCAGGAAAATAAAAAGCAATGTAATGACATGACGAAATTGAAGCAGCACTTTGATTCATTTAATAAAAAAACGAAAAAAAACACTAATAAGGTTATACACAATTCCTCGTAGATAATATCCGCGAGGAATTGCGCAGAACCTGCCTTATTAAAGGTTTTTTTGCTGTATTTGCTGCTGGCTATGAATTGTTGGCGATTAATAAGCCATAATCCTCTCAGTTCTGATAGTGTCGAGTATAGTGTGTGTGTGTGTGTGTGTATTGAACTGTGTGAGGACCCTGATAGCTTTTTTTTATATATAGAGCGGCGATCTGGCGCCCGTTAGCAAGGGCGTGATTAATTTCCAGCCTAATACTAGGCTATATTATTAAACAAATCAATAAAAACAAAAACAACAAAACAAAAGAAAATCACAAGCTAATAAGAACAAAACAAAAGCAAGAAGAAGGAAGCACGAACGGCATCGGTGAGACGCTCGCCACCATCCGGTGCAGGAACACGCGACCAACAGTAAATAAAATCAAATAAAATTGAGGAGGCCATACTCCTCCGAAAAGTCAGTTCACAAGTTTGAGTGCACGAACCCATCCCAAGTGCAAGGGACAAGCGGTAGGGATATCCCCTCGTCCCGGCAGGGGACGAGGGAAGAACACCCAGACTGGGACATTCAACAAGAGTGTGTCGAACAGTCTGGGGGACAAAAGGCTAATCTAACATTTACCAATTTCTCCATCAACTCAAGAGAGATTGGGCGGAAACCGGTCGGAGTAGAGTGATCTCTCCTCGGCAGGAATCCTGGCAGGAGACGCTCCACCCAGATCCTGTTGAACAAATGTAACCGAAAGGCCATGCATGGCGTACGAGAGATCGTCCGGACCATGGGCGGTGTCCACGCACGAAGTAAGAGCGGAACGCAACTCACTCACAGTAAACCTGTCGTTGAAGGTTTCTCCGCCTCTGGAGGTAAAGTCCAGCCGGCGGGCTTCCGCGAAATCACAACGTGCATTGAATACTAGCGGAGCAGCATCCCGGCTAGAGAATGCGGAGACCGCGGGCGCGAAGGATTCCGCCACGGACGCGAGGTCCGATATTGCGGTTCCATTCTCCTGGAGAACGGAAGGGGGGTCCTATGAGAACTTGCCACGAATCCTTTTGACTCGCTTCCACACCTCTGCTAGAGGGGGTCTTCCCGTTAATTGAAGACAAGTATGCCCGCCAAGAAGAGCGGCGGGCGTTCTTCGAAATATACCGGAATCTAGCCCTAGCCCGACGAAATTCACCGACAGTGAAATCATTCGGGCGGCGCTTATAGCGCATGTAGGCAATGCGCTTCTGCTTGAGGGCCGTCTCATACTCAGCTGACCAGCACGTGAGTAGTCGGAGAGCAAAACCGCCAGACCTTCTAGGAATAGAGAGCAAAACCGCCAGACCTTCTAGGAATAGTAGCTAGGCCCGCGGCGATGAGGTTACAGAAGAACTAAACGATCAGGTCGGTAAGGACTTGACCCCGGGGATTGATAGAGTAGTCTCGCCAGAGGGGGGTGTCTACCGTTTAGATCTCCGAGCAAGAGATAGGGCCTCGGCAACCGTGCCACGACGCGGCGGAAGTCCCGCGCGTTGAAGTCGGCTGACGGTGGAATGTACGCGGAAATAACAGTATACCTCCTATCAAGGTGCAGCTACACAGCTACTGCCTGAAAGGAGGTATCTAAAGCGAAGAGAATAACAGAGACATCTGCCGGGTGTAAATCAAAAATCCTCCCCCGCCCGGCCTTCATTCCGTGGTGGTGGGGTCGCAAATCCATTATACCCAGGGAGGGTGGGCAGGGGGCATACGCCCAGCATGGTATCCTTCGAAAAGATAGCTAACGGGGAACGGAGGAGAGACGAGCCCCATGGTTCCTTCCCCTTGGCCCGGAGTCCACGACAATTCCATTGAAGGAATATGCCCTCCAGGCCGAGCTCGGAGGAGACGCGGGAGCCCTCTTCGAAGAGAAGATCCTCACGGAAGTGGCCGTACGCTTCCCGCAGGCAAAACACCGGGAACTGTTGCCCGGACAATGCACTGAAGGCGCTGTCGCCTTCGAGGACTTATTGGTGGAGGTTGGGCTCGCCATGCGAGTCTTTTCCTCTCTCCGCCTCGAAACTGTATGCGGGGGTTTCGGCTTCGGAGGCGGGGGGCCCTCTGTTCGCGGAACCACCGTCTACGAGCTTCTCAGCCCATCACTAGGCGTGGACGAAGGAGCCGAAGCTCCTTTGTTGCTGTCCTCCTTTCGGGGGACAGCTTGAGGAAACCCGGAAGATGGCCTGGTGACCAACTTCAGGGGTGTTGCCTCCTGTGAGTCTAACGACTCGGTGGAGGCGCGTGGCCGTTTCGCCTTACGGGAAACGGCTACGCTGGGGGAAAGGGGAAGGGAAGCACTGGTTTTAGCCGGGGTTGGTTGTGAACCCTTTGTGCCGCAACTTTACCAGGGGAGCGCCCGGGTTGAGTAGAGCCCGCAAAAGGACTCCGAATGGGCACGGAAACAACCGTGCTCGTTGGACTGGATGGGCCAGGAGCAGAGGGTGTCTTTCTAACCATTGAGCCGGGCGCGCCAGGACCAAGTACTTAGCCTCGCGGAAGTAGAGTTGATCGTGGGCCTGAATGGCCAGGATTTCTTTCTCAACGAGATATGCACCACATTGCTTCGAAGAAGCGGGGTGCGGCTCTCCGCAATCGACACACTTAGGCCACACACGATTTGGACTTATCGTGTGCGGCCTGGGAACAATTTACACAGACTTCGGGTGACCCCGACTTTGCACGTATACATGATCGATTCATATGGCCAAAGGGGTTACAGTAATAGCACCTCCGCGGCAATGGCACAAATGCCTTCACGCGGTAGCGATACCAACCAGCACGCACTGACTCAGGGAGCTTGTAACAGTCGAACGTGAGGAAGAGTGTAGGGTTGGGTCTCGAGGCCACTGCCTGTTTTCTCATCACACGCTCGACCTTGATCGCCCCGTAGTCGGCTAGCTCTAGTGATATCTTCTATGGAGAAGTCCACGAGTTCCTTCGCATAAACTACTCCTTTCACAAAATTCATGGTAGAATGCGGCGTCACACTCACCGGGGTGCCATGAAGTGTCCGAAGAGCACTTATCTTGGCCGCCTCGGCGGGATTCGCCGCATTCGCCAGAAGGCTCCCGTCCGAGAAACGGGTCACCTTCGGCTCTCTACCAATCATACTAGCTAAAACTCTCCTCTGATGGATCATGTTGCCCTTGGCCAACATGCTGCTATCAGTGGAGCGAATAACTAAGAAGCGTTTGAAGCCAGCGGGCTCGAAAACGCCGGGTAATCTCTGAACGAGTGGCTCCGATGTAATCGAGGCTCAGCTCTGTGCACTAGCTCTTTTGGTCTTAGTCAGGGGCTCTACACCCGGGGATGCAGAGAGGCCGGATGTGCCGTTCTTAGCCTTGGTCGCTTACCGAAGTGGCAGCATACCCATCCGTCCCCGCAGCACCCGCGGATGGAGAGGAGCACCGAGTCCTCTTAGTCTTTTTCTTATTTTTTTTTTATTTTTAGGAGAGGAGGGCGGGGAATGAACCCGCTTCTTCCCTCCGCTGGCAGGAGCCCCCAGGCCAGATGGACCGGCCTCAACAAGGTCCTTCTCCGAGATGGAAAAGGTCCTGGCAGTCGCAGCGGCACCGGTCGGAGGAGATCCCTCCCCTCCTTGTAGTACCTTCGAAACCCTAGCCCTTTGAGGAGGACCTTGCATAGGGGCGTACTCGAGTTCGGTGCTTGGTGCCGAGCCCGGATTCGCTCCCATGGAAGGCACTACCGTCTGAGGCTGGGTTGCCTCAAGGACCATGTCTATCTCGTGGGGGAGCCTCCAGTTGGCCATCACCCCCCATGGCATCACAGGTCCCATTGGTAGTGGTGTCACAAGTCGAGTCTGGGGAGGCATAGGCCTTGACCCCCGCTAGGTTTAATATTCAAGCCAGCAGGTCTTTTGAGGAAAGCGACCGAAGGGGCCTGGCTTCCCTCCCCCCTAAGGGAGTTTACCCTACCGAGCCGCTTCAATGGGAAGCGGTCGGCTATGGGCTGAGGGAGACTGACGCGGAAAAGAGGGAGGTGCCCGGTCACCTCCAGACAAGGGAAAGAGGGGGATTCCCTACACCCGTAGGCGAAGGAGAGGAGTAAGCCTCCTCTCCGGTTAGAGACATTTGGAGGATCCCCTGCGAGAGCACAGGAGGGGGGGACCTCCATTTTTTTCTGTGGAGCTGCCCGACGATGGACGAGGAGAAATTGAGGGAAGATTTTTTATTTTCTTATCATTAGGTATGGTGACCCTATTTTTTTTACGGGAAGCAGACGCTAATCACCCCTCGTAGTAGCCCGCCCTGCAAGGGGTGCGTACGGAGCTGGCAGAGCCAACTGCGGAATTCAAGGCCATCCTTCCCGCCTGGTGACCTAGCAGCCCTTCGGCTTGGCGGCTCGAACTTAAGCACGGCGTAAAAAAATAGATAGTGAAGAGAGAAGGAAAAGGGATGTGAGGAAGGTATGGGTGGGGATGAAGTAGGTTGTAAAAAACCACCATCCCAAACCGGAGTTCAGGGGCTAGGGAACATTTTCCCCTTTCCCCTCAACCCCGATTCGGGATGGTTGGCTGAGAAGGTCAGTATCTACCCTGAGAAAATAGAGGCCGACCAGAGAAAGTTGTGGGAGAGGTTGTAGGGGAAGTGAGGAAGTAGGGGAGAAATACAGGATGTCTGAAAGAAGAGGCTAAGCTGGGGCCGGACGGGGCGCTCTTGGCTTAGTCTCTTACGAAACGGCAGCAGACCCGTCCGTCCACGCGGCTCCCGCAGAGGGAGAGAATCCCCGAGTCTTTTTCTTGTTCTTTTAGGAGAGGAGGGAGGGGAATGAACCCACTTCTCACCTCCGCCGGTAGGAGCCTCTAGGACAGATGGGTCGGCCTCAGCAAGATTTTGTTTTTTTTACGAGCAAAGCGAAAAAAACAACAACAGTAATAAAAAAAAGGAAAAGGACAACAAGCAGGAAGCTCCGGCGTCGGGGGGAGGCCCGCCTCCCTCGATGCAGGAACGGGCCTCAACAAGATTCTTCTCTGAAATAGAGAAGATCTTGCTTATCATATGAGCACCAGCCGAGGGAGGAGATCCCTCCACACCTTGTGAGGCCTCGGGGACCTGGGCCGTCTGAGGAGGAGCTTGCATAGGGGCGGACACGGGTTCTCTGCTTGGCACCGAGCCCAGGTTCGACCCCATAGAAGATCCTACTGTCTGTGGCTGGGTGACCTCAGGGACCATGCCCATCTCGGGGAGGGGTTCTCCATATGGCCACCTTCCCTGACATCACAGGTCCCCTTCGAGCTACGTTTAATTCTTGGGCGAACTGGGCGACTCCAGAGAAGGGGATAAGGGGGAGCCCCCCTACACCCGTAGGCCTAGAAGAGGAGTAAGCACACTTTGGCTCCATTTTTTCGTTGGAGCTAGCCGAGGGCAGCTCCGACCCTATACGTGTCACGGGACGCAAACGCACATCACCCCACGCAGTAGCCCACTTTGCGAGTGGTGAATATGATGCCAGAAAAAACAGCTGCTGGCATTTGAGACCACTCCTCCCGCCTAGTGACCTAGCAGCCCATCAGCATGGCGGCGGCACCTTGGACACAGCATAAAATTGATAGAGAGGGAAAGGAGGAAAAGAGTGATGTGAGGAAGGTGTGGGTGGGGATGAAACAGGTTGTTAAAAACCCACCACCAAGGCCGGACGGAGCTCAACGGTGAGGGAACATTGTTCCCTTCCACTTCAGCCCCGATCTGGGATATTTGGGTGAGAGGAAGCTGGTCAGCATCTACCCTGTGAGATTAGAAGCCGACTAGAGAAAGTTGTGGGAGAGGTTGTAGGGAAAGTGAGGAAGTACGAGTAAAAACACAGGTTGTCTGTCAGAAAGAAGGAGAAGAGCCTAAGCTGGCTATCCCAGACACCTATCGGAAGCAGGAAAACCGGCAGTAAAGTGTTTTTCTCCCAACTAGCACACCTTTTGTGGCTCAAGGGTGAGCCACAATTCAATGTCATGGGAGTGCGGGCATACAACCTTTGACGGATCCCCAGAGATATGAGTGATGTGCGCTGGGCCCGAAGCAACGCAGTGAAACGACTTTTTAGTAATTGGATATGCGCGTGATAACGTCTCGAGATGCAACTGTGGACGCGGCCCTCCCAACCATGATTGGCGGGAGTTCCCTACAACACTGACATTTTCTGACCTGGGTTCTCGAACCCCTGTAACCAGGCTGTGCACAGGAGATGCGCCTTATCTCCGGATCTTCGCCTCTCACCCGTGATTTTCCCGTTTGCTTGTTTGGGCGGCTGCCAGTTGAAGATCACGATCGAAGAATCGTCCACCATCGGCACCACCGTCACGTCCCGAGGAGAGGAAGATGGACGCGCCTCCAGGGTCGTCTCTGTCGCCACCAGACTCCATGACGACTCGCGCCGACCCTAGATCAAAGGTAAAGTGGATATGTTGTAGTTAAGACAATCAGGATGAAGAATGAATGAATAGTACATAAGAGGCGAATGCTGCGTAGATCAGGATGAAGAGAACACGTGTGACAAACGAGGTGGGGGAAGAGTATGAGTGAAAGGGGTTAAGGATAAAAACTGAAAAAAACAAATGTTGTTGTATCCCTGGCCATGAGGTCTGGTAGGTCGATCATCTAGGATTTTGTCTAAAGTGTGGAAGTGTTGTGAATATGGGTTGAGTTGCATCTTTCCTGGCAGTATCAAATGAAGATGTTGTAGTATCACAAATATAGGGTTTGTTGTATCCTAGCATGAAAAGTCGCTAGAATGTGGTTGACGTGGCAACACTGAATCTCTAGTTAACGCCTGGGGGGGGAGGGAGCTGTATCTTTATCTTCTTGTTATAACTTCAGACTACACAATGTGACGGACTTTAAACTTTGAATGGTAAGTCATTTGTATTGTCATTATAACTGTATGTGTAAATATCCCATGTTATAATTAAATTTTTGACCTCTGGATTTTCCCCCTGCCCTCTTTAGTCCGTCTTCCTTCTGTCTATTTTAATAAATGTGTTTTCTAGTTTTCATCTGAGTACGAAGAGCTGTTGACCACCGGTTGGCTAGGATTATGAGATGTTTTGTAGCCTGTAAGCCTGGTGGTATTGTGCATGTTAGCCTCCCCTCATCCCTGTCCTATTTATTATCCAGGATGACACATAACTGAAGACATACTCGTAAAACAGTTTCTTTTCTTTTACAGGAAATTGTGCTTTGATTAGTATTTTAAAAGAGAATAATAACCCTCGATTAATTGTTATTTAGACAAAAGGAAATGATTGTTTGACATTGTGATTGAAAGAAGTGAGCCGAAAGTGAATCTGACTAAGACAAGAGGAGCTGGTGAGATTGCCTTTTTTGGATACCATGGTGCACCCTATTCCCCAAAAGGTTTTAATAAAAAAAACAGGTTTATATTTCTTTATAGTTGCATGCTCTTTGGGGTCGTAACCCGAATTTATTGAAGTTTAAATCAATAAAAAATATGGGAGGAAAATGGAAAAATATCTCTGATATTTTGTAAGCGATCCTTTACCCGGGGCAAAAAGTCCTATGGAAAAAATAAGCATCATTTTGTTCACAGAAGGACGCCAGAAGAGATCATAAAATTAAGTGTGATGTAGCATGTCGTCCAGTCAGCACTATTTCCTGGAAAGAGGGATCGCTATGTGTTGTATAGCCTGTCATCTCGTAACGATTCATCCTCTGGTAGAAATGAGAAAATCGTGGCAGGAGTCTTACCTTGACAGCTTTGACACTGAACTCGTACATCGTGGCCGGTTTCAAGTTGTTGATGAGGCAAGTGACGTCGGAAACATTTTTGTACTTGAATTTGGGACTTGAGGAAGAGGCAGAAGCGTAGGTAGTGTACCGGACAGAGTAGTGACCTCGATCGCCGATGTACTACAGTGAATGAGTTAATTAGTAGCGATTAAACACAAGAAAATGGAACCGATACTTAGGAGAAAGAGCTCATGTATAATAATGTAATATGAGTTAATGAAGGAATGTCGTCAATCCATACCTGATTTCTGTTCAAAGTTGTGTCTGTCCATTGCAAAGAGACGTCAAAAGGAGTGAGAACCTCCACTTTTAGACCAATCGGGGTCTTTAGGGTAGCATGAGACTCCTTTTTGCGAAGCAGAGTTCGAACTTGTTCGTAAATGATCTGACCAACTCCTTTCGAGTTGAAAGCTCGAAGACTGATCACATATTCAGCATTTGGCTCTGCAGAGGAATGCAAAAACAAATGATTCGTGGCATTAAATTAGGCCATAATTTGAAGGAATTTGAGTGATCCAAGCTACATTTCTGAAATTCACAGGGATCGGAGCCTCTTTCGTACAGTCATACAGGGAAGAAGACCAGCTTCCAATTGCCATTTATGCAGGATTTCTGGGCAAATGTTAATAATTTAGACGGGTCAGTGCATTTTGTTTTAATGCCCATTTGGCAACTGTTACCAAGAAAACAAGCAACAAAATGAAAGGATGCACGTTCTGGCGTCGGGGAAGGCCAGTCTCGTCGAAGAAGTCAAATTACAAGGGACAAGATCACCCAGACTGTGACATTCAACAAGAATGTGTAGAACAATCTGGGAGACAAGGAAGTCGTCGCAGTATGACGCAAGCGAGCGCTCCATCAAATAGCGGTGCGTCCCGCGAGTTTGCCCAATTTGAAGAGGACAGAAAGAGACCTGAAGCCGTCGCGGGCAATTGGGGTAGATCCACGGCAATAGTCGCGGCACGATGGAACACGACTTTAAGTTACCCTCGATCGTTTCCTATCATGTTTGCAGGGCAACTCGGAGGGATGACCTGATTCATACCATATAGTCATTATGAGGAAAAGCAAAACGCTGGTCTGGTCGCCCACTCTTCGTGCATTCTCCACGTCCAGGAACTCTGCGGTAGATAATCTCGACATTCAACTAGCTCGCAGCAACCGCGGCGTCATGGATACTGCGAAGCAAGGCGTGTAGAGATTTCAATGCCACGAGACCACTTTGCGAGTCGCTAAAGATCACAATCCAATCTCGGAACCGAGAGGTGTATTGCACACAGCTCGGCCGTGAAGACAGACGCCAAGTAGAGCACCACTGACTTCAAACAAAGGGGATACGGCGTGGAAACCGAGCCCCTCTTGGGACTTTGAACCATCCGTACGGTTCAGGCGTGACACGTAGCGTGCTCCAAAAAGGCCGAACGCAATACTCCAGGCGCAGTAGAAGCTTTGTGAGCAGAGGCGTGGCGACAAATGATCAAAGGTGGTACTCTCCAGGGTGGGGTCTTGGGCAGAAGCAGAGGTGCCGCACCCAAAAAATCGAAAAGTCATCCACGTAGAGCGTATAGAGAACATCTTCCGTCATCCATAAAAGTTATGCTATGTTAAGAGGACGAATTGAAAATTACCCACTTTGTTCTAGGATCCGGTGATTGCCAGTGATTAAAGTGGGACATGGTGGTAAATGGTAGGAAGAATAAAACTATTCCACAATAAGTGAATAAGGATCAAATGTCAGGGATTGCCGAAGGGGACAAACTTTACTCTAAATTCTGGAATAGTAAAAGGACATATTTAGTAGGGGGTTTTAGCATCGATCTGCAGTCACTTAAGATGCTTTTTATTACTCATTGGGGAGCTACTGATTAACGTGGGATCCGAACCAAACCAGAGACATCACACAAGTAAATAGACACCCCCTCATTACACAGTTTATCTGTGAAACTCCTTTAATAAAATCAAACTTATTAATATATTATTATTTTTCACTTCAGAATACAATATATTGATTATAGCAACCAGCAAAGCCACGAACACCAGAAGCAAAAGAGTTGTCTGATTTTCAAAGAGGGTGTATCGAGGGTCAATCTGAAGGAGGACTTAGCCAGTCAGATGGCACAAAGCCTTACCATTGTCTACCACAATCAACAGAGTGATTGTACAATTCAGCAGCAAAGTCAAGGAATCAACAGCATCCCACTCAGGCCGACCGAGGCCCTCTGTCAGGTGTCAACAGGCTATAAAGAAGATCGTTGAAAATAATCCGAGTTGTAATGTAGTTGATGTTGTAGAGCAATTCTAGCTGAGTCGAAGTAGTGCTGTGAGGTATCTCCATCAACTTGGCTACTATGACAGAGCAGCTAGAAGGAAACCTATCCTTCGACCAGCAAATATTCAAAGAAGAAAGGAGTGGAAAAATGAGATGGTAGAGAGACCCATAGCGTTCTGGCAGACTGTCATATTCTCTGATGAATCAAGATTTGCACAATTTTCTGACAGTGGACGTGTGTGGAGAGCAATCTCGAGGACTGGAGTCGTTCAGAAATGGTGGAGTATATTAGCAACATAAACTCGCACAAATAGATCTCCATCTTTCGGAAAGGACTTCAGTTTTCTCCAGTGGCCAGATGGTAAAAATTGAGTGCTACATACCACACAGCCAAAGAGACCAAAAATTGGTAGTACACAAACAAGCTCATACGACTTCCTTGACCAAGCCTGTCAGCTGATATGAACACTGGGGCATACTGGACAGTAGTAAGAAAAAATCCACACAAACCAACATATCAAAGGCAGATTTGTTCATCTCGCCTGCACAAATTCCACAGGAAACAATTCCTGAACTCAGTAGTAGGATGCCTAAAAGGGTGGTTCGTTAAAAACTGTACAATCATGTCTACTAAATAGTATATTAAGTATTTAAATGGATCAAATGACATTATTTTGTTACTAGAAATAAATCATTCAAAAATGATAGTGTCAATTTAGTTTTGAGAGATGTGTACAGCGTACGGCAGCAGCAGTGAATTCGAATCAAATAGGGAGTCCATCCGATGACTTATCACAATCGATACGCTCAACTTCGTTGTAATCGCAAGGCGCTCTTTCCACTCGGCTATGACTGTTTCCACTGGGCAATTTAGCCGCTTTAACGACGCCCAGCTGCTCACAACTCGGAGCTTTTCTTAATCTAAGACCGAGGGGGTAAATTCATTATATTTTACAATTCAAAATAAGTCTTAAATCCTATTCACATCTAGAGAATGAATATACCCACTTACCTAGGCCTTCAATTAAATAGGTGCGCTTCTTGCTATCCACGTCAACGAAATAGTCATCAGGGACGCCACGGCCCCACCCAATCCTGTATCCCTGAACTTTGACTTCCTGCGAGGCGGGTGGAAACCAGTTCACCTCGATGGAATCGCGGAAAGGGACGGCTGCAACGAAAGGACTCCATGAGACGCCGTCAATAAGAGATGCGCATCAATGAAAATTATTGAGAGAAAATGCGTAAAAACCAACGAAGGTACCTCAGCCAAACAGTTTGGGAAGAAAGGTTTGTCAAGAAATGGGACAAGTTATGGAGAGTAGAAATGTGTGGTTGATAAACAGTGTAATCTTTGTCGGCGGAGAAGGGACTTTCAAAGTTACGAGCGAGCAGAGGCAGCGGTGAGGAGGTCGATTACCTTCACCTGAAGGGGTCGCTGGATCCCCAAGTCGAACGCAGACCTCGATAAGGACGACCACCCCACATCAATGTTGCCCCCGGGGAAACTATCTCCCTTTTCCCTGCATCTGAGTCACAAGGAAAAGTAGTACCTCAAAGGTCATTGCTGACCATACCGTGGCGGTACTATTTTGGGAAGGGCCTAACCTATAGCATAAGAGAAAGCGTAGCATAGATGAAGGCACTCCCCACCAGCTTTTGCGGGCCAGAAAGTGGAAAAGATACCCGATTTTGCTGTGAAAAAGAACACGATCAGGAATTCTTTTATAGAAAAGCACGGCCAACCATTCTATACTCTACATTGAGCACACTGGCGAGAACTTGCCCCATGGCCCAACGCACACTAAATTCCGGGGACATATAACAACAAAAAGGAGGTCATAAATCCAAGGCCGTATCCAAAAAGCCAGCGAGCGAAAGTTCCGTAAAATGTTAACTACAGGAGTGTATGGAGGGAGTTGCTGTAGCGCTCTATGACTTTAGAAGGGGTAGAGGAATGAGTTAAGAAGGTTGTGTAGGGTCTTTGTTGGGTTTAGGGATTGTGATGATTGAACCAAGCTTCCAGACGTTGCGTATCGCCTTGTGTGAGATTCTGTGGTGTGCAGTGTTGGTGAGTGCTTGTATTTCCTGTAGTCTGAGGTGTAGGTTACTGATGGGTATTTTTTATTCTTTGTCTTTGTAATCTGGAGGCGACCCGCAGGGGCATAGCCGACGCATTCAAGACAGGAAAAACAAGCAAAAAAAAAAGGCACTGGAGGAGGGGAGGCGCCCAAAAGGACCGGAGCGCGCACCTATATCATCCGATGTTGTCTGGGCAGCTGAGTCTTTGACGCTGTGGATGATAAGATTGTTATTTCTAGCCCCTAGGGAGCAGGTGACATCTCTGCTCCTTCCGACCCCTCGGGAGACTAAAGAAGTAAGGTTTGATCCTACAGCCTGTGCTGTAGCACCCCGATAACGTTACCACAATTAAGTGGGGCACCGGCTTCTGCGAGACTGTCCTGAGGGACCAGGTTAGAGTAGAGGGAGGCTGTTGCATGCTGCGGGAATTTTATAGCCCCCCCCCCTATGCTAGCGGTTCATGCAACAGCTAGGAATTGGAAGTTCTATTGCAGATTACACCCCACCAGTAGTGAATTAAGGTGTCATACCCACTTGGGCATGACTGATCACCCCGCAACTCCTTTTCCCTTGCCCTAAAGGGTGGGTAGAGTTAAAAAAAAAAGACAGTCTTGCCCCTCCCGGGCCGGTGGTAATTTGGGAAAAGAGGCGCATGTAAATATGGGTCCCGAGTTGCTCTCAACACCCCCAGCAAGGAGAGTCCGAGGAGTGTGTGCGTTGGGAGACTCGCCCGAGCGACCAAAGCCACTCCCAGGGTCTCGTGCACATAGAGGGGTGGTGGTGATTTAGCCTCCCATAGATTCCTCTCGCTGCATCTGAGAGGTGGTGTCACCACGCAGACCCCACCACTCCAGCACCGCCCGATAGCTAGGGCATCTCTTTCCCCCCTCCCCCCCTAGATTTCAAAGCAAAATACCAACGAGGGGATCACCTGCAGGAGCTTTCTAAGAGAGCAGTACACAAAGTGGTGAAGGTGGAGGAAGTGAAAATGTGAGGAAGATAGAGAGCCTCAGTTCTTTCTACAGGCATTGGGGTCGTTTAGGGCACACAACCCTCCAGATGTTAGCTGCAGAAAGGCTGCACATGTTACACCCTACATCCAATTGCATGTAAAAGGATAAAGAACGATGAGGGGCGGTAGAAAGCAGGCGGGGGAGAGGCAAGCAGACAGGCTAGCCGACGACTAGCCTGCCATGGAAGTGGGTGAAAAGAGGCTTGTAAAGAAAGTGGTGAAAAAATGGGGGTAAAATGGAAATGTCTATTATTATTATTATCCAAGTCAATGAAGGCACCCTGTTGGAAGGCAACAGCCAAAACGGCAGAACTTAACAACCCTACAGGGCCCAACGAGAGGCACAACATCGATAAAAGTAGAAACATAAAAATCCAGACCGAAGAAAAGCATTCACTCGCATTTTAAATAATTACAATTATCCGAATTAACGATATTATTAAGCAGAGCCTTCCACAGACCGACGGCTGTAGGATAGAAAGATCGAGAGAACTGCGTCGTATTCACTCGACCGAACGAAAAACCATGGTCATTCTGCCTTAACGAGTAGCGTTTCAGGAACCGGCCGTGAAGGAGTTGGTATCAGACAGTGAAGTGGATGATCAGGATCACAAACAATTTTAAAGAAATGAGTCAAGACTCCAACGAGTCGACGATGCCTAAGGTTCAACTGTACATCGGGTAGCAGAAAACTAATCTCTTTGAAAGCTCTGTCAAAGAGATTCAAATTGGTCTCCGATGCAGAAAGGAAGACAGAATGACAATATTTAAAATGAGACAGAAGGGAGGAATAAAAACAATTCTTAACCACTCTGTCTGTAGAGTAGATCTGGCAGAACTTAGGCAACAAACCAAATTTTTGAGAAATTGGGATGCAACAGTGCGCAAGTACAGCTCAAAAGTCAACTTGGGATCAAAAGTAACACCAATCAATTTCAATGAAGAACAATTAGGGAACGCAACGCAGTTGACAATGATGTCAGGTGATGCAGTTGTAAAGTCCTTGATTGACCAATAAAAAGGCTTATTCGACTCAATCCCAGAAAACATGTCCGAGGTATAAATAATGAAGAGAAGCGGGCCCAGGAAACTACCCTGGGGAACACTAGATTTAACAAAGCTATAGGAGATAAAACTACCATCAACCGACACAGGCTGCTTCCTGTTAGTCAAAAACTCGACCAGTATGCCGAGGAAATGACCAGCAATACCAAAGGATCTAATATTAAATAAAAGAACCTTATGATTAATTAACAGGATCAAAAGCTGCGCTAAAATCAAGATACAAGACGAGATTCATGACCAGCATCAAGAGAACTTTGAAGGTCATCGGTGATAAAAAGAAGGGCATCAGAATTACTAAGACCTTTCCGAAAGCCAAACTGTCTTACTGGCAGCAATTTATGAATGTTCAGAAAATTAATCATGCGTTTGGCCAGCAAACGCTCAAATATTGTAGACAGAACCGGTGTAATGGAAATGGGTTTAGATTCCTCCGGATGAATTAATGGTGAAGAGCCTTTGGGGATTGGAGAACATTTGCAGAACGCCAGCATTCAGAAAAAGAATTCCGACGAATAAGTAATCTAAAATTAACAACCAATTTGGGGGCTAATGATGGAGCAATTCTTTTATTTAAAAAAATGGGCAAAAAACCAAAAGGATCACATCCGCCAAATGAATCAAGGTCATTCAAATAGAAAAGAAGTTCTGATGACTTAAAAGCCAAGAAGTGGGGTTTAATAAGAGGAAAGCAAGATGAAAGTAAGTCCAGTACCTCATTGCTTTGCTTTTTATTAAAAAATGACGCAAGTAGATTAGCTTTCTCCTTAGAGTTATAGCATACAGAGCAGTCAGCACACGAGAAGGGAGGAAAGTTAGAGTAAACCCCACACAGGTATTGTTTAAGAGCAGACCACCAAGAGTGCGGTTGAGAGGTACCAGTTAAAATATCTCTTGAGATGATCATTATATGCTCTTTGAGCCTCACTATAAGTAGGCTGTGCACGTGACCTGAAATGCACGTAGAAGTTCCGAGATTCTTGGGAGCGCAAACGAGAGCACTGGCAAAATGCAGCCTGCTTATTCCGTTGGGCCAATCGGCAGTGGTCAGTGAACAAGGCCTTGTTCGTACGACGACTTCGAAGAGTTTCAAAACCCTGCCAAGTCCTCAAGGGCAGAAGAGGCGGGCGAAGTTTTCATCAAAACTTAACGGCTGTGAAGGCGGAAGAAGGCTGCAACAAGTCTGTTAGCTCCGATCGTCTCGGTTTCCTCCTGTCATTGGACCCAGATGAAGGCTTGTGAAGTATGTGTGCTTACTGAAGGTGCAACAATATGTACACTCGAAACAAACTCACGCACAGGTGTCTTCATAAATGTCTGTCCTATGATATGGAGACTCTTATCCTCGTCCTCGAGAAAAGGCCACCACGACGTGGAATCCTTCTCTCACTTATGAACAGAATTTCATTAAGGGCAGTTAAAGGGACACTCGGATCTATACGCATCGCCCCAACAAATATTGTTAAAATGAGTATCAATGCCAGGTCAGTTGGCATGGGATTTCAAATAGATCACTCGAGTAAAAGAAAATAAAGCCCAGGTAGTTTCAATCTACTGTGATAGTGTGAGACTAAGTGGAGCGAGTGATACTCCGATAGGAGATAAAGAAATAAAGGGATAAGGTATGAATTTTACTTTTATTTTTTATCTTAATGTAAACATATTACTATTTGATTACTATTACGAAACCTTGACCACTCAGTAAAAGTAAAACGAAATGGGCTGAGCAAATAAATAGGCTATAAATGGGTCAGAAATAGGAAATTAAATGGGCAAACAATTAAAAATATTGGGTAAAAGCTTCCTTCCGGTCTGTTACCACTCACCTCGAAGCGAGGACGGGATATCTGGAATTCTGCTCTCGTCGAGGTCATTGGCAAAGGTTTCTGCCTGGATCCAACTCGTCGTCGGTCCGGACCCATTCACCGTCATAGCCGAAAGCTGCAAAACAATTAACGTGAACCAAACTAGAACTTGCAGAGTCGATATTATGGACAGAAAGCAATTCGGAAATGATTTGAAAAGAGTACAAGTATGGACCTTAATGGAGTACTGCGTATTTTTGTCGAGATTCGAGAGCACATAAAGTCGCCGGTTGCCATCTGTTGTCTTCATTGTTGAGCCGGAACTACCTCGTTTCTTATAACGAATTTTGTAGCCAGTGATGATTCCGTTCTGGTCGGCCGGGGGCGGGGGCTCCCACCGAAGGATGAGAGACTGTCGAAGAGAACCGAAAATGTTACGCACAAGAATTGTCCACCTAAACAAGAAATCCAGATGGCAAAGAGTAACCATTCTTATGTATCGACTTAAGCTGCAAATGCCTGTCCGTGTCTTAGCTTTTGAAGAGAGACGGCAATGCGGCAAACCCCGAGCCTCGTCAATCTTATTCGTCCCTTCGTGATCATGATGAACTCCTCACCCTTGAACTGACTGCCTCCACGGTGATATTTTGGGGCTCCGCCGAAGGAAGAGCGGAGAAGGTCCTCGCGGTAACTTCGTGGGTCGGGTCCCCCATCCCATTCGCGTTCATCGCCACGAGCCAGACGCTGTATTCGGTGAATTCGGCCACATTCGTCAACAAATGCGAGGTCGTCGACAGCTCCAATTCGTGTTCGACCGCAGAGCCGACCTAAAACCAGGCACACGTGACAACGGGAGCAAAAGGACGTGGTTATAAAGAGACTACAAGGGATATAAGAGACTTTTTCTCACCTCCATGTAATACATGACGTAGCCGGAGACTGGGGTCTTCGTATGTGGAGGAGGCGTCCAGGAGACGGAGATAGACGTGGGAGAGAGAGGAACTACCCGGAGCTGGAGCGGTGGGTCAGGGAGATCGAGGTCGGGCGACGTGGTGAATGGGACGTCTGGACTAGACTCTCCCACGAGCCCGTTCGCGGTATGCGCCACCACGCGAACCAAGTACGTGGAACCAGGACTCAACTGGCCCACGTGAGTCTTGTAGACATCCAAGTCGTCTACGGAGGAGGTAGCACTCACGTTCTGAACGCGCTCCCTAAACAAAGAGCAAGTGAGATTTTACAATGCTTGCTTTACAATCTCCTTGGAGTAGGGGAATTGGAACAATGTCACGACGCTATCAGTCGGGCGTGGTAGACAATGAAATAAGGCAAATTCTCAAGAAAGAAAGGAGACTTAACGGCGCTAAATGGCTAGCAGAACCCCAACCTGCCTTGGAGCGGGATAATAGTACATATCGCCTTTACGGGACGATGCAGTAGAGTGGAAAGACAAGACTATTACCATGAGCGAAATGACATAGGGTATGATTTATCGGCCAATAAGAACGAGTCTCCTCGATATTGCCGTGGCTGCTCTATGCCTAGCAACCCATATGATTCGGATCACACATTAAACTGCAGGTCTACACTTAAAATAGTCACCAGACCAGTAGGGGTGGATGGTAAAGGCCGCACATATGAAACATCCTTTTGATGTGAGGTGTGGTGTGTTTAACACTGCCAAGGTGTTAATCTATTCGAAAAAAACAAAAAACAGAACAAGCGGCTTACATTGAGGGAAAAACAAAGGTTTATGTGAAGTTGTGCGAGTGTTAAATGGTAAAGAGTTGATGAAAGGGAAAGAGGAAATGGAGAGAGGGACTCTAATGAGTGAGGGAAGGTATTGTGCTATAACTGGATGAGAGTTTGAGAGTTCTGCCATCACCATCACCACACTCATCACTTTCCCACATAGAAGAGGGGTGGGCTAACTAGCATCGACACCGGCGAGAGGTAGCTGGGTTTCACGACATCCCCGCCCATTACCGAAACTTGTAGGTAGCGCCATTACTCACTCGCATCGTGGACGAGATACCCCGACTGACAATGGGTCAGATGGCACCAGGGGCTGGTCCATGTTTGAGGTGGGTGGGGGTGCCGGACTCAATGTTGTGGAAACGAGTGATCCCATGGGGGGATACCAGTACTCCATCATCAGGGTTCCGGAACAGAGAAGAGTGGGTTTATTGCGCTTTGAAGGAGAGACGGAAAAGATAGAGGTGTTTTGATTGGCTATGTGAAAGCTGATAGGTGTGGAGCCACTTACCACCAGGGAGATGATTATCAGCGTAACCACGCAATGGGCGCACAACTTGTGACGCCGGTGAAACTTTCGTATCCACATGATACAGATAGCCAATCAGAAGACCACTGCCATTCCTCTCCCATCTTCATGACAGAACAAACTCTTCTCCTTGGTTCTCCGGAGACACATGGAAGCAATCATTGAGTTTATACCACGAGTGGAGTGAAATAAACTCAATGATTGCATTCAAGTAGGGTGGTATAACCTCAAAGATTGCATCCAAGTGGGGTGGTTTAAACTCAATGATTGCATCCAGGTTGGGTGGTATAACCTCAATGATTGCATTCAGGTGGGGTGATATAAACTCAATGATTGCCTCCAAGTGGGGTGGTATAAATTCAATGATTGCATCCAAGTGGGGTGGTATAAACTCAATGATTGCATCCAAGTGGGGTGGTAGAAACTCAATGATTGCATCGAGGTGGTGTGGTATAAATTCAATGATTGCCTACAAGTGGGGTTGTATAAACTCAATGATTGCATCCAAGTGTGGTGGTATAAACTAAAGGATTGCATCCAAGTGGGGTGGTATAAACTCAAGGATTGCATCCAAGTGGGGTGGTATAAACTCAATTATTGCATCCAAGTGGGGGGGGGTATAAAATCAATGATTGCATCCAAGTGGGGTGGTATAAACTCAATTATTGCATCCAAGTAGGGAGTAAACTCAATGATTGCATCTAAGTGGGGTGGTATAAACTCAATGATTACATCAAAGTGAGGTTGAATAAACTCAATGATTGCATTCAGGTGGGATGATAAAAACTCAATGATTGCGTTCAGGTGGGATGATAAAAACTCAATGATTGCATCCAAGTGGGGTGGTATAAACTCAATGATTGCATCCAAGTGGGGTGGTATAAACTCAATGATTGCATTCAGGTGGGATGATAAAAACTCAATTAATGCATTCAGGTGGGATGATAAAAACTCAATGATTGCATCCAAGTGGGGTGGTATAAACTCAATGATTGCATTAAGGTGGGATGATAAAAACTCAATGATTGCATTCAGGTGGGATGATAAAAATCAATGATTGCATCCAAGTGGGGTGGTATAAACTCAATAATTGCAGCCAACTGGGGTGGTATAAACTCAATGATTGCATTCAGGTGGGATGATAAGAACTAAATGATTGCATTCAGGTGGGATGATAAAAACTCAATGATTGCATCCAAGTGGGGGGGTATAAACTCAATGATTGCAGCCAACTGGGGTGGTATAAACTCAATGTAAACGAACCCCCCCGCAAATGACTAGGCACCGGAAAAAGAAGACCTCAAAGACTAAATGCCCAGACCGACAGGAATGGACCCGACTGACTAGTATTGACTACTTGTATTTCAGCTCGAATGAAGGCATGAGTGAAAGTGCGAGAGAAGTGAGCGATAGTGAAAGTGATGCTGAGGTTCATAGGAGTATATTGATCAGAGAAGTGCCAAAGTTAAGTAAGTTTAGAGTGGAAGGAGCAAAAGATGTGAAAGTGTTTTTGAAAGAGTATGGAAATTATTGTAAGGAAAAATTTGGAGAGAATAATAGGTTTTGGGTGAAGTAGTTGTGTGAGTTTCTGGATGGGCGTATGAAGGATTTTTACCGGACGATTATGAGTGTGGGTGAGCCTAAGTGGGAAGTTATGAAAGAGAGAATAATAGAGCACTGTAAGAGGATGAAGACAAGTGTGAAATATAAGAAAACAAATGGGTTTGAGGAAGCGAGAATGGGGAAGAATGAGGATGTGAATTCTTATGCGCATCGCTTAGCACGAATGAGATTTGGAGATGACGGAATAAATGGGAATAAGGAGCTGATGAAGAAGTTTTTAAATACGGTTCCGAATGAAGTGAGTGAGTATGTGACGTATAAGAGGAAAGAAAAGATGAAATGGGCTGGTGAAAGATTGCTATGGAAGGATGTACAGGAGATGTTAGAGGACCGTGAATTTGAGGATTATGGAAGGGAGGAGGCCTCGATTCACACTGTGCACAACTCAAGTAGAAGTAAGTTGCCCCAGTTCCGGTCGTATCGGGACGCATTGACAGAGAACCCGATCGAAGTGATGTCGAGATTTTTGGAAAATTATTACGAGCAGAATGAACAACAGAGTGTGTATGTTGGCCGCGAACCGAGAGGGAGTAAAAGTAGGAGTGAGAGTCGGAATGGTTGGAGTAGGGTTCAGAATGGTCGGAATAGTGGTCGCACAAATGGTAGGAATGACAGTAGATCTAGAGTAAATGAGCCTAGGTGTCTGAGGTGCAAGAAAGTTGGGCATATGAGGGCTGACTGTCGCTGGTCACAAGGAAGTTGCTTTGGCTGTGGACAAATGGGGCACATGATAAAAGATTGTAGTCGTGCGAGGGAAAGAGCGTTATGGATGTGGAAGAATGGGCCACTTGGTACGAAATTGCAGGGAAGGTGGTCAAGTGAATATGAGTGGACCCGGAGTGTGTGGTAATTGTGGGCAGATAGGGCATTATACCAGGATGTGTGCCAGTCCATGAGCTACCTGTGGTAAATGTGGAATGGTAGGTCATGCAACAAGGTTGTGTAGGACTGGTGAAAGACGCATGAATGAAAGAATGGATGGGAATGATGCAAGTAATCGAGAGGATACGACTCAGGGAAACTAAGGAATGAGAGGGTTCCTTCTGGGAAATTCTCTAGAGTGCAAGTGATGAATGTGAGAGAAGGATTGTCAAATCGTGGAGTGAATTGGGGTCAGAGAGTGAATAGGTGTATGTGTGTCAAAATTAAGTGTGGAGAACGAGAAGTTAGCGCATTGATTGATACAGGATGTAAGGTGAATGTGGTGTACTATGAAGCATTTGTAGAAATGAAAGTAAGTGAAGTTAAGGATCGTGGATATCATTTGACTGGATTAGGTGAACAGGATGTGCCGATTGTTGCCAGGTTTAGAGAGAGTGTTTTGATTGCCGGTGTCCGGATGAATGAAGATGAATTTTGTGTTGTAGAGGGTGCAAACAATAAGTATGACATGCTATTAGGTTATAAGTTTTTGAAAGCGAATGGTATCGTGATTCATCCTGATTTAGAGATGATTGAATGTAAGAAGAATGGAAGCATGAAGTGTCAATGGTGTAAACTCAATGATTGCATCCAAGTGGGACAGTCGACTCAGCGAAAGGCATTGACCCCGCCCCTTCTCGGCCGTTTAGGAATGGGTTAGAGGGACGTGATATCATCATTTTGCCTCTAATTTGTTATAATGAAGATAAATTACTCTAGCACTCTTGGGTAACATTTTTTGGGGAGTGGGGGAGGCTATTGAGGCATGGATGACGGAGCTCAATGCAAGACAGTCTTTACTTTTCATTCAAGTAATGGGCGATAGAGTAAAGAATGTATCCTTTTACTTTCCGATAATGTTCACTTACCTGGCAGAACCTTCTTGTCTGTAGAAGACGGAATAACCAACGATGTTCTCGTTGTTCAACTCGGGTTCGTGCCAGGACAGGGTCACGTACCGATTACTGCTGACAACGGGCTGAAGGTGGCGCGGATGGGAGGGAACTTTTCGACCGGACGAATTTTTGCTCACTGTCAAGAAGATAAAACTTTCATATACCAAGCTTGTTAAAGGAAAGCTGCTCCCGATGGGAAATATAAACACACGTGGAGGTGGAATAGAAGAGAGAAAAAATAAACCCATTCAAACAAGTTAGAATTAGTAACACTTGTGAATAAAAAGGTCGAAGTACGCCCAAATGGGTGAAACTTCAAATGCCTAATGAGCGAGTACCACATCAAAGAACTATGACAAATAAACTCACCAGTTGAATCATTAACTTCTGGCGAGACAGCTTGAGTTCCATGTGGCTGCCTGGGCTTTAAACCTGCGATACAATGCACAAGATCATCCAAAATAAGCATTTCAATTAAAAAAATCCGATTAAAACCAGTATCAAGATGTTTAGCACTACAAATCGAGCAATGACACTTAAGATCAATAAAAGGAAACAACAAATAGGAAACAGCGTTTACATTTCCAAACTTGGATATTTGATCTGAAGGACGATTCAATTTAAAGGCATGCTCGTTTATGAATTTTGAAAGGATGGGTGTCTGGGTCCAAAAGCTCTCAATTATATATGAAAAGCAATCACGTTTTAAGACAAACGGATAAGGACTTTACTGGGGGGAGAAGGATCCCGCCTGAGCGAACAACATAATAAACATCTCAGACACGAGAGGATACTAAACTCGGAAATGGTATCTTTGAACTTAAGGAGGGTGAGATAGCGAACAGATGAGATGGAAGAAAAATGAAAGGAAATCTACTATCTCCACTTGCCTCCCGTGATTCTCCCTTTAAAAGCTCACTCATAATCAATCTAACATAAGGTCTTCCGACTCTTTGGACAACACCACACTCATTCTCAAATTCCCTTTGAACAAGAATGATTTCATCCTACCTCTTACAAACCTGTACAACCCACAGAACATTTTTGGTTATGACCTCGGCTTTCTTTACACCAAATATACCTCTTAATCGTTTTTCACTTCTCGCACTCAACATTCCTATCCAGTAGTCAATTTCTCCTTCTCTTACTCTGGACTTTTCCTTCTCCTTCTACACCAGCATACACCTGCCAACCATGTTCATTTTCCACACTCAAACCCGATAGATAAGCACACTGATACATCTCACAATTTTCAAAATAAACATCACTCTGTATATTTTCGCAACGCCCTCGGGGAAATTCGTCTTAACTATGGAGGGTGGGCAATAGGCAGGTTTTAGACGTCCTCCTCATCCTTGGAACTTCATACAAAAACATCACTCTCCTTGGAGGGGAGATTTTAATGACCTCCACTCTATCTAGGGGAAAAAATAAACAAAAGAGCCAATTCAAACGCGTCTTTTCATGTCTCATTTCAGCAAAAGGTCCGAGAAAATCCCTTCGAGAATCTACAAATCACCCAAAGTCGGTTCTCCCTTCACCTTTAAACAAACTTCAACAGGCAGATGGCGATCACCGGCAACAAAGAAAAGGAGACGACGAATTAATGGAATGGGGAAGGCGCAAACAAACTGAATCAAGAATATACGAATCCAGTGCAGACCCCTCCAAAACTCAATACTGCTCTTTCCTTTTTCGAGAGACCAAACGTAACGAAAATACCACCATAACAAAGAGAATACCGGAGAGGATAAAAGTGTCTTGGAACACGAAAAAAAAAACCTGTCTAGCAGCAAATCTTAACAAGTTGCCGAGATGGAGGAAAGGATCGGAGAAAGGTCACACCATTAAAGCCCTTCAGGAGCGACGAACATATACAATAGAGGTCAAATGTACGAAAACGGAATACCTTGGCAGAGAGAAACGATCATAAGAATCGGCGGGGCGACCTTGAATAAGCAAGCAAATTTGAAGGACCACATAAGGAAAAAATCTCAATCGAGCTCAACACACCTCGCCCAAGCCTCATAACTCACCTGCCTCCAAAACAATTAATTGGGCGGACGCCTGGATTTCTCCAGCGTCATTGGAAGCCAGGCACTGGAACATCCCGGCGTCGTCAGGAACGAGACCCAGGATCTTCAAGTTCGTACCACGAACAAACTGAAACAAAAAGGAGACAACCATTCATATCCAACACATTTTTCTTATTCCAAATCATAGTAAATTAACTTTAATCATCATAACCTGCAAAAAAAGTGTGGTAAGAGCCAATCAACGCTGCAAAAATTACCATCCACATTTCGCCTCTTAATCCAATACTAAACACAATAGCACCCATCATAATTCCAGCGCCACTAGCCCTTCATAACGATGAGGTACCATGTGTGATGGTATCTCATACAGGGTTTATCAAAACCCCTAACATCCATGGACACAATACACAATGTTATACATTTATCCCTCTGTCAGCACCGTATCATAAACACTCTTTTACAAACTTTCATACATCACACCCACTCTTACATACTCTTTAAAAGTTTCTCCTCAACCATTCCTCCGACATCCCAATACCCTCCCAGAACATTCTCGGTTACAACCTCATTCAAGTCTCATCACATCATATACCTCTTACCCATTCTTTCCAAAATCTTACTTTCTCACACCCAACATCGTTAGCAAATTGTCAATTTGCACTGCTTTTACTCTCGATATTTCCTTATCCTTCCATACCATAATCTCACACCCATGTACGAACGTTCAGACCAACATATTCTCGAGCATTTTTTCCATAGTCAACACATTCAAACCCCTATCACCCCTCAGGCTCTCCTACCTTACCCAGCCAGGTCATTGGAGTCTACCTCCTCCATACCACTCCCACTTAGAACAAACCTAAATCGGAAAGGTGTAGGAGCGAAAAGGGCCACAGGAAAAGAAAGAAGTATCGTGCGGAGAGATGCAAACCAACTGAACTCCGAGCTGAGATTTAGCAAACGCCCTCCACAACTCGCTAATCCCGCAGCCTTCAAACCAAGCTCATAAAAGCCGCCTGCTTCCCAATGCGCCGCGATACAGATCCAAACAACTGTCTTTATCTTCAGCTCTCCGCCTCACAAATGCACAATCAAACGCTTCAATAAACATCTCCAAATTACTCTCAGCCACTAACACGAGATCATCATCAAACACCAACGTAAATAGCACTCATCCTCACCGTTCTTCATTAACCACATACACTTGTCTCCCAAGGGTTCTTGCTAGCCGAGTGGAAACAACGTTGGTCCGCTAAAGTCGCGATACTGGGTTTGAGCCAGGCATGAGGGGACAGAAACATCAGCGTACGTAGAGGATCTGGCTACCAATTGGTGGACGCGATGTGCTCACCCATGTACTGAGGTGGGTAGATCTTACACTTCTCAATCACACACAGAGCCAATTACAACACTGCTTTCTTTCTTCTCCCGTCTTTGCAGCACAACACACACTTTATCTCTGTTCCAAGGAATCCTGCTGATGGGTATCTATATCCACATACCTCTGACGCGGTATTTTGTGTCAAAAACAATATTTCCTGCCATCTATTCCCAAAAAGGACTAATGCTACAAGCATTAGTAGAATAGCATAGAAAAAGAATAGCGATCTCTATTTTTATTTTATAATAATAATTAATTAGTTTAATAATTATATTAAGGTAAGAACAGATCAATGATTGAGAATTATGGGTACCCATGATAGCCATAACCTGTAGAAGGAGAGATGAATTATTATGAGTCAGTATCAGAGAAATAACCTTAATTTGATATATATTTGTTTAAATTATAAACATAAATATGAATTTTGAATAAAATAATGATAAGTAGCATTAATTTCTTGAAAAAAAAGTAATTTTGAAAAAAAACCCTCCAAACCCGGGTTTTTTCAAATTTCACTTGAAAAAGCCCCAAAACCCCGGGAATAAAATCTGGGCTTTTTAGGGCTGAGTTTTTTTATTTGCCCACCCTGCCCACACCCATTACTATTCCTCTCAGCATAACCTAAAAGATATTAAATAGGCATCTCATTCACACAGGTATATCAAAAGCACTTCTCTATCGACACGATCATAGGCTTTCTCCAGATCCATAAACAAATTATATATTGCACAATACACCTAATACCATGCTTTCTAAGTCAACTACTTCAACCAAAACCCTTGATATTTACAACTCTTACACGCACTTGTCCCTCATATCGTCTAGCGGAGGAGCCAAGAGACCCTGAAGAAGGATATTGCTTGTACCTGGTATTCCGCACAGAGTCCAGGAGTGTATATTGGGTTTGTTTGCAATGCAGTTTTTCATGTGTTGGTGTAGGGTAAGGTGTTGCATGCTGGATAGGCCCCCGCTATGGTGACATCCAGCCTTTTTCTGGTAGCACAGGAAGGCTTGGAGATTACCATACCGCAGTCTGGCCAAGAGGGCTGTGTTCTCACGAGAAAGGGTGAGTGTCATGGGGCCGTGAATGCAGCAGTTGTGAGAAAGTGACTGGATAGAGCGGTGAATGAAGTAGTAGGTGTGGATACGGTTTGGGGCGGGCGAGGTGGGTGAATTGACAATTTATCTTTAAGGTATTCAAATTAGGTGTTGTGTTCCTTCGTGACAGTGGGTGTTCTGCGGATAATGTAGTGGGTGCTGCTCTGGGTTTGTGGAGGCTGCTGTTACTATTTGCGTGCCCCATGTCAAGGTGACTTTTGACCTTGAGAACTTTGGTTTCAGAGTGTAGGTCTCCTATCAGCTCTAACCCCACTTGGCTCATCCTCCGTTACCATTCTTACCGAATCATTACCATTCTTATTCTTATTCATTACCATTCTTATTCTTATTCATTACCATTCTTATTCTCTCCTTATACAATAATAAAATTTTCCACTCTTCACTTTCAAAGGCCTTAGAGCACGCCCATAGGATCCATTACATTAAACATTGTCATTTATTACCCTCTCAGCTATTGCATTATCCACTCCTACTTTTCAGACCTCTCACAGCAGGAGGAACCCTTTTTATACTCAAATACTACAACAAGTTTGTAACCTCAAAGCCATTCGCTTCCTCTAGCATACCCACATTGTACAGCTCACTAAAATATTCCCACCATACTTTTAACACTTCCATTATTCACAAGTACCTTGGATTAGTATTATTAATATCCACAATTCTTTTATTGGTTTCTCACATTCCCCCCCCAAAAAAAATTCCCGTTTCAATTTGGATCCTCATTCACATTCTTGCCAAACGCTTCGTTCGTTCTTTGGGCAGACTTCTATGCATTCATAGGCATTTTCCCTCTCACGCAACTTTCATTACACCTTTCAGCACGACACTTTCAAGTTTTGCCATACTCAAATTCTTCCTAGCTGTTGCATGGACTGCTAGCACAGGAGGGGGAGGGGGGTTGCTATAAAATTCTCACAGGATGCAACAGCCTCATTCCACTCAAACCTGGTTGGCTCAAGACAGACTCACAGAAAGTACACCCACTTAATTGTGGTAATGTTGGTGGGGGCTACAACTCCCGGGGAGCTATAAACAACAACAATACACAGCATTTGCACTTCCCACTCCCAATTTCTCCCCCGCTTTTGCTCTCTTCCCAATTTCTTGGCATTCTCACAATCTCTTCCCTCTGTGGCCCATTTCTGATTTTCCTTCTTCGTCGCCTTTTCATCCACACATGAACCAATTTATATTCCTGGGTGGCGTGCGAGGAAAAGTAAAAGCGAAAAACATTTTTATTTATATGAAAAAAGTAAGAACTAATGAGGGCATCTTCACTTATAGAAAAATTGGCAAAGATAGTGTGGACATTGGGCAAAGTGAAAATGCGTGAAAAACATAATTAAAAGCAGATTATTAGGGGCAAGGAGAGGCATAGACACGAATCATACCCGCTCCCACCCCTATTATGCAAAAAAAAGCAGGGTCTTTTCTACAAAGAAAGACCATAGGAGCCGAAGTCAATCAACAAAGCCTAACTCTTACAACTGAAGACCATAGGAGCAGACAGCAATCAACAAGGCCAAAACGCCTACAAGGAGCCGACACGCCAATGTACAAAGTCGATAAGCGAAAGGAGGAAATAGAATGCCCACAAATTCAACATCGACCAGTTTCTCCACCATGTGCGTTTGACTCGTTTTGACGCTTTTATACACCCTATTAAGGACAAAGGCATGTCACTTTTGTTTATATTTCCTCACCCTCTTTTTGACTGCTTCAAAACTTCTATTCAATGATCTCATTCTTTGACGGTTAATACGACTGATTTTGACAAAACCCAGAAAATGGTTAGAAAACATTCCCGCACTTCGGGGTCTCGGAAATCCGTAAAATGTATCTCCTGACCTTAGTTCCAGACCCTATGGTACGAGGCACCAATACTCGATACTTTCTTTGCACTAATGAATCAGGGTAAACTGACCTGGAAGTATTCACTCTCTTTGATGAGTTCTCCATTTTTTAGCCAGGTGACCGTGGGAGGAGGCCGTCCGTAGACGCGACACACGAACTCAATGTCCTCCTTCTCGTAGGCCAAGATATTTTCCGGTCGCTCTAGAAACCGAGGCGTGTCTTCAGAGGGACGAGAACAGAGACATCAGTCGAAACGATAAGGAAACCGACCCCTATTTCTTGGCATAGTAGGCGGTTAAGAGGGACTTGGGACCTATTCAGCAGATACTAATTATTTTCATTTAAAAACAAGAGAAAAAACCTACGAAGGCATCTAGCAAAAAGTCTGAAAAGAGGTTATAGGGGAGATTAAGATACGTGTTAGGTACATAGACGAATAGTCTACTTAGGGGTACTAGGAGCAAAGAGGGCGTGCCACACCCCTAATGTTGGTTCCGAAACATTTTCTTTTTAAATTTAAAGCCCAAACCAACGAGGACATCTTCCACACGACGTTTGTAGGGAAACATCTGTGAGGCGGTGACGATACAAATGAAAATATGTCTTAAGATATTTAGCCATTGGTCCCCTACGGGAATTGGGGCAGAAAGGCGGGGGGGGCACAACCCTCCAAATGTCAATGTTTGCTCCAGACACTCTCCTGGGGGTACACACTAGCTCCTGGAAGGCCTGCCATTCCTCTTTCAAATGTAGGGAAGCGGGGTATTTACTTTTGCCCCACCATCCACCGCAACGAAGGAACCCGACCAAAGATGCGCAGGCTCGGATGGACGGTGTTTGGAGGAGAGACGCTTCGGTAGTGGAAACAAATAAGAAATGAATGAATGAAGTCAGAAAATGAAGGTAAAATCAATATTTGTGTATTTGTTGCAAACTTATTTACCCCAACGTTATTGCCCTTCCTAAGGCTGTCGAACTGAGCATTAGCGAGAGCCTGGGGAAGAATAGCTCCCCCCCCCCTACCAAGAGGGCTCCCCACATAGCCCATTTAGGAGTGTATAGTCAATGATGTGTACAATGTAGCCTTCGATAAGTCGTATGTATAGGGTGGGAGAGAAGGAGGATTGCAACCTGGTCAGGTATCCTCGATAGTCACATCTAGTCTCTTCTGATACCTCAAAAGGATTATTTTTGTTGTTGTTTTTAAGAACGTTTAACGTCCTTTTTCACCCAATAATGGGTCTAAGCAGGAGCGGAAAAGATAGTGATTTAAAAAAGGTGCAAAAGACGGCGCGAGAGAGAGACACACACACACACTTTCTCTCGCGGCGGCGGGGTCGTGAAGGCGCGCCGCTGCTCCAGATTTCGGTCGTAGCAGGGGCATCGCCCCCATTTAACCATCCAGCCCCTGCTGGGAGAAAGGTTAGGTGCCATCAATGGACGAGAGAGTATTCCTGAGGGTGGATCCCAGGAAAGGAGGGGGTGCATTCCTGAGGGTGATTGGCGAGAGGCCCTTACACCCGTGGGAGGCCACGACCATAACCTACCTTCGACTTTGATGGTGGCGACGGCGTCCACGGAGTCGAGTTTGTTCTCCGCCCGACACATGTAGGTCCCTTCGTCCACCTCGCGGAGATCACTCACAAAGAGGCTGCGGGTGGGACCCAGGAACAAGAAGCGGGAATCCAGGTTCCTGGCGGCGGAGGACCTCATCGGCATTAATAAACCCAGAAAAGAATGATAACCAACGAGGGCATGGGAGTTTTCAGAACAGAGATGTGGCAGCTAAGGTTCAGACCAGAGTAGACAACTAAGATTCAGACCAGAGATGTAGCAGCTAAAATTCAGACCAGAGTGGGCAGCTAAGATTCAGACCAGAGATGTGGCAGCTAAGATTCAGGCAGAGAAGAGGCAGTTAAGATTCAGACAAAAGAAGTTGAGGCTAAGATTCTGACCGACCAGAGATGATGCATCTAAGATTCATACCATATATGATGCAGCCAGGATTCAAACCAGAAATGTTGGAGCCAAAATGATGAGTGTAAGATTCAGACCCAAGATGTTGCGGCAAGATTCAGACAAACCAGAGATGATGCAGCCAAGATTCAGACCAGAGATGATGGAGTCAAGATTCAGATAAAAGATAAAGAGGCTAAGATTCAGACCAGAGATGATGAGGCCAAGATTCAGACACGAGTAGGCAGCTACAATTCAGAACAGAGATGTGGCAGCTAAGATTTAGACCAGAGATGAGGCGGTTAAGATTCAGGCCAAAGAGGTAGTAGCTAAGATTCAGACCATAATGATGCAGCCAAATTCAGACCAGAGATGATGCCGGCAGGGTTCAGACAAGAGATGAGGCAGATAAGGTTCAGACTGAGATGTGGCAGCTAAGGTTCAGATCAGAGATGAGGCAGATAAGGTTCAGACTGAGATGTGGCAGCTAAGGTTCAGACCAGAGATGAGGCAACTAAGTTTCAGACCAGAGATGAGACAACTAAGATTTAGACCAGAGATGTGCTAGCTAAGGTTAAAACCAGAGATAATGCAGCCAAGATTCAGACCAGAGATGAGGGAGTTAAGATTTAGACTAGAGATGTAGCAGCTAGAATTCAGCACATAGATGATACAGGCACAAAGGTTCAAGCCATAGATGAGGCAGCTAAGATTCAGACTAGAGATGGGGCAGCTAAGATTCAGACCAGAGATGATGCAGCCAAGATTCAGACCAGAGATTATACAGCCAAGATTCAGAGAAGAGATGTAGCAGCTATGATTCCGACCAAAGTAGGCAGCTAAGATTCCGACCAGAGATGATGTAGCCATGATTCCGACCAGAGATGTAGCAGCCAATATTCAGTCGAGAGATGATATAGCCATGATTCCGACCAGAGATGTAGTAGCAAAGATTCAGACCAGAGATGATGCAGCCACCAAGATTGAGACCAGAGATAATACAGCTAAAATTCACACCAAAGATGTGGCAGCTAAAATTCAGACCAGAGTAGGCATCTAAGATTCAGACCAAAGATGTGGCAGATGAGATTCAGACCAGAGATGGGGCAGCTAAGAATCAGACTAGAGATGAGGCAGGTAAGATTCAGAACAGAGATGTGGCAGCTAATATTCAGACCAAAGATGATGCAGCCAAGATTCAGACCAGAGATGAGGCAATTAAGATTTAGACCAGAGATGTAGCAGCTAAGATTCGCACCAGAAATGATGCAGCCACCAAAATTCAGACCAGAGAATATACAGCCAAGATTAAGAGCAGAGATGTAGCAGCTAAGATTCAGACTAGAGATGGTACAGGCAAGATTCAGACCAGAGATGAGGCAGCTAAGATTCAGACCAGAGGTGTGACAGCTAAGATTCAGACCAAAGAGTAGTCAGCGAGGATTCAGACCAGAGATGAGACGGCTAAGATTCAGAACAGAGATTTGGCAGCTAGAATTCAGACAAGAGATGAGGTAGCAAGGATTCAGACAAGAGATGATGCAGCCATGATTCAGACTAGAGATGATGCAGCCAAGATTCAGACCAGAGATAAGGCAGTTAAGATTCAGACCAAAGATTAGGCAGTGAGGGTTCAGCCCATTGATGAGAAGCTAAGGTTCAGACTAGAGATCTGGCAGCTAAGATTCAGACTAGAGATGAGACAATTAAGATTCAGACAAAAGACGTTGAGGCTAAGCTTCAGACTGAGCAGAGATGATGCACCTAGGATTCAGACGATAGATGATGAAGATAAGTTTCATACCAAAGATGATGCACCTAAGATTCATAACATAGATGAGGCAGCCAAGATTCAGACCAGAGAGAATGCATCCAAAATTCAGACAAAAGATGATGAGTCTAAGATTCAGACCAAAGATGTTGAGGCAAAGATTCAGACCAACCAGATATGATGCACCAAAGCTTCAGACCAACCAGAGATGATGCACCTAAGTTTCAGAACGGCCAGAGATGATACACCTAAGATTCAGAGCAGAGATAATGCATCTAAGATTCAGATCAGATGTAGCAGCTAGGATTCAGACCAGAGATGAAGCAGCTAAGGTTGAGACGAGAGATGAGGTAGTTAGGATTCAGACCTGAGATGATGCAGCCATGATTCAGACCAAAGATGTGGCAGCTAAGATTGAAACAAGAGATGTGGCAGCTAAGATTCAGAGAAGAGATGAGGCAGCTAAAGCCTAAGATTCAGACTAGAGATGTGGCATCTAAGATTCAGACCAGAGAAGTGGTAGCTAAGATTCAGATTAGAGATGTGGCAGCTAAGATTCAGACAAGAGATGTGGCAGCTAAGATTCAGATATGATATGAGGCAGTCAAGATTCAGACAAAAGACGTTTAGGCTAAGATTCACACCGAGCAGAGATTATGCACCTAAGATTCAGATTTTAGATGATGAAGCTAAAATTCAGACCAACCAGAGATGATCCAGCCAAGATTCAGACCAGAGATCATGCAGGCAAGATTGAGATCAAAGGTGATGAGGCTAAGATTCAGACAAGAGATGAAGAAGCCAAGATTCAGACCAGAGATGATGCAGGCAGGATTCAGACAAGAGATGAGGCAGCTAAGATTCAGACCACAGATTAGGCAGTTAGGGGTCAGACCAGAGATTAGGCATCTAAGGTTCAGAGTAGAATTGTGGCAGCTAAGGTTCAGACCAGAGATGAGGCAACTAAGATTCAGACCGAGATGAGGCAGCTAAGATTCAAACAAGAGATGTGGCAGCTAAGGATCAAACCAGAGATAATATAGCTAAGATTCAGATCAAAGATGAAGCAGTTAAGAATTAGACTAGAAATGTAGCAGGTAGAATTCAGAGCAGAGATAATGCAGGCACCAAGATTCAGATCAAAGATAATGCAGGGACCAAGATTCAGGCCAGAGATGAGGCAGCTAAGATTGGGAGTAAAGATGAGGGACCTAAGAATGAGACTAAGATATGAGGCAGCTAAGATTAAGATAGAGATGTTACAGCTAAGATTCAGACAAGAGATGATGCAGCCAAGATTCAGACCAGAGATGAGGCAATTAAGATTTAGACTAGAAATGTAGCAGCTAGAATTCAGACTAGAGATAATGCAGGCACCAAGATTCAGATCAGAAATGATGCAGGCACCAAGATTCAGGCCAGAGATGAGGCAGCTAAGATCGGGAGTAAAGATGAGGGACCTAAGAATGAGACTAAGATATGAGGCAGCTAAGATTAAGATAGAGATGTTACAGCTAAGATTCAGACAAGAGATAATACAGCCAAGATTCAGACCAGAGATGAGGCAATTAAGATTTAGACTAGAAATGTAGCAGCTAGAATTCAGACCAGAGATAATGCAGGCACCAAGATTCAGATCAGAAATGATGCAGGCACCAAGATTCAGGCCAGAGATGAGGCTGCTAAGATTCAGACTAGAGATGTTACAGCTAAGATTCAGACAAGAGATGATGCAGCCAAGATTCAGACCAGAGATGAGGCAATTAAGATTTAGACTAGAAATGTAGCAGCTAGAATTCAGATCAGAGATAATGCAGGCACCAAGATTCGCACCAGAAATGATGCAGCCACCAATATTCAGACCAGAGATTATACAGCCAAGATTCAGAGCAGAGATGTAGCAGCTAAGATTCAGAGCAGAGATGTAGCAGCTAAGATTCAGACCAGAGTAGGCAGCTGGGATTCAGACCAGAGATGATGCAGCCAGGATTCAGTCCAGAGATGATGCAGTCAAGATTCAGTCCAGAGATGATGCAGGCAAGATTAAGTCCAGAGATGATGCAGGCAAGATTCAGTCCAGAGATGATGCAGCCATGATTACGACGAGAGATGTAGGCAGCTATGATTCCGAACAAATATGTAGAAGCCATGCTTCCGACCAGAGATGTAGCAGCTAAGATTCAGACCAGAGATGATGCAGCCAGCAAGATTGAGACCAGAGATAATAGAGCTAAAATTCAGACCAGAGATGTGGCAGCTAAAATTCAGACCAGAGTAGGCAGCTAAGTTTCAGTTCAGAGATGTGGCAGCTAAAATTCAGACCAGAGATGTGGCAGTTGAGATTCAGACCAGAGATGTGGCAGTTGAGATTCAGACCAGAGATGTGGCAGCTAAAGTTCAGGGCAGAGATGATACGGCCAAGATTAAGACAAAAGAGTAGGCAGCGAGGATTGAGACCAAAGTTGAGGAGGCTAAGATTCAAAACAGAGATTTGGCAGCTAAGATTCAGACCAGAGATGAAGTAGCTAGGATTCAGACAAGAAATGATGCAGCCATGATTGAGACTAGAGATGATGCAGCCAAGATTCAGACCAGATTTTTTTTTTTTTTAGGGGCTATCTGGCGACTGCCCACTTGGGCAATAGTCGCTACAAACATACAGCCTAGTTCTAGGCTACTTTAAAATAAAAATTTGATAACAAAACAACGAAAAAAGGGAAGATGACAATTAAGAAGCAAGCTCCGGCGTCGGGGGGAGGTGCCCCTCCCCCCGGCAAAGGAGCGTGCGACTTACAAAGAAAACAACAATAACAAACCCTAGTTAAATAAAAGGGAGAAGGCCGGCCTCCCCGAAAAAGTCCATCAGTCCACCAGTCAAGGTGCACGCACTCGTCCCGAGTATAAGGGAAAGGCGGTAGCGACCCCGCCCATCCCGGTACCACGAGAGGTAACGTGCGCGAAGATCATCCAGACTGGGACATTCGACAAGAATGTGCCGAACAGTCTGGGGGACGACGCATTCGTCACAATAGGGCGCAGGCGAGCGCTCCATCAGATTGCGATGCGGAGACGACAAAAAGCGACCTGAAGCCGTCGCGGCATTACGGGATAGGTCCATGGGAACAGTCGCGGCGCAATGGCACGCAACTTTAAGTTCGCTTCGACCGTCTCACATCTTCTTTGCCAATCAACCAGGAGAGCTATCCGTATTCCTGCCATGAAATCGGTGTGAGGAAGAGCGAAATGCTGGTTTGGTCGCCAAGTCCTCGCTTACTCTTTGGCGACCTCATTCCCCGCAATTCTCACATGTCCAGGAACCCAGCAGAAGATAATCTCGACATCTGCCCGGCTCGCCAAAACGTGGCATCACGGATATCGCGAACCAGTGGATGCGGAGATTCTAATGTCTCGAGAGCACTTGGGCGCTTTGTGAGTGGCTATTAATCACAATCCGGTCTCTGAACCGGGCACGTCGCGTAATCTCCCGTACCGAGGGGTGTATTTCCACCAGCTCGGCCGTGAAAACAAACGCAGCACCTTGCAGAGCCGCGAGAACTTCAAACAAAGGGAATAAGGAGTGGAAGCCGACCCCCTCTTCGGACTTGGAGCCATCCGTATACACTGGCACGGTTCCAACGTGACATGAGGTGTGCTCCAAAAAGGTCGAACGCAATACACCCAGCGCTGTACAAGCTTTGGGAGCAGAGGCGTGGCGACAAATAGCCAAATGTGGTACCCTCCAGGGTGGCGTCCTGGGCAGAACCAGAGGCGCGACCGGCCCGAGAACTATACCTAGCTCTCGAAGGAGTTTCCTGGCCCTAAACCTTTGGGTTTAGGGTATGAGTGGCGTCTCTCGGCGGCATAGACACAGTCGAGATCAGCTGGGGATGAAGTGAGAGATGTTGGAGACTGAGGGAGGCGCCGGGCTCGCGCGTACAGGCGAGGATGCACTGCACGTGGCGTAGAGCGAGTGGCATCTCCCCAGAATCGAACAACAGGCTCTCAATGGGGGAAGTGCGGAAGGCACCGGTCGCAAGGCGAAGGCCGGTGTGGTGGATCGAGTCCACCTACCGCAATAAACGCTCGGCTGTGGATACATAAAACTCGCGTCCTTGTCGAGCTTCGAAAGAACAAAGGATCCATAAAAAAAGTAAGGCAGTAGCCCTATCAGCACCCCAAGCGCTGAACGTCACGGAACGGAGAATATCCATGGCGCGGGTACAAGATTTTTTTTTTTTTTTTTTTTTAATTAAGGGGCTATCTGGCGACTGCCGACTTAGGCATTAGTCGCCGTAAACAAACAGCCTAGTTCTAGGCTACTTTAAAAATTAAACAGGAAACAATAAAAAGAAATAACAATAAAAAAGCAATAACAAAAACAATAACAAAAACAACAACAACAATTAAACTGGGTTAAATGAAAGGGAGAAGGCCAGCCTCCCCCCAAAAGTCAATAAGTCCACTAGTCATGGTGCACGCACTCGTCCCGAGTACAATGGACAGGCGGTAGCGACCCCGCCCATCCCGGTACCGGGACAGGCATCGTGCGCAGCGGGTACAAGAGGAGGCGTCCCCTCGCCCCCATCGTGTGGAGAGTCTCCATGATACAGTATCGCCATGCGGTATCATAGGCCTTCTCCAGATCGAAAAAGACCGTGGCGTAGTGCTGTCTACGAAGGAAAGCCTCGCAGACGGCATTTTCCAGTCAGGGGCTATCTGGCGACTGCCGACTTAGGCATTAGTCGCCGTAAACAAACAGCCTAGTTCTAGGCTACTTTAAAAATTAAACAGGAAACAATAAAAAGAAATAACAATAAAAAAGCAATAACAAAAACAATAACAAAAACAACAACAACAATTAAACTGGGTTAAATGAAAGGGAGAAGGCCAGCCTCCCCCCAAAAGTCAATAAGTCCACTAGTCATGGTGCACGCACTCGTCCCGAGTACAATGGACAGGCGGTAGCGACCCCGCCCATCCCGGTACCGGGACAGGCATCGTGCGCAGCGGGTACAAGAGGAGGCGTCCCCTCGCCCCCATCGTGTGGAGAGTCTCCATGATACAGTATCGCCATGCGGTATCATAGGCCTTCTCCAGATCGAAAAAGACCGTGGCGTAGTGCTGTCTACGAAGGAAAGCCTCGCAGACGGCATTTTCCAGTCAGAGCAGAGCATCCGACGTGGAGTGGAACTTGCAGAAGCCTCACTGTGCAGAAGACAGATGGCCTCCGCTGTCCAGGAAGAAGGCTAATCTAACATGTAACAATTTCTCCATCAACTTGCACACGCAAGAGGTTAGAGAGATTGGGCGGAAACCGGCCGGAGTAGAGTGATCTCTCCTCGGTTTGCGAAAGGCACGCACAGTAGCGATTCGCCAGGAATCTGGGAGGAGACCCTCCACCCAGATCCAGTTGAACAGATCTAACAAAAAGGCCATGCCTCGCTCACCCAGGTGTCGAAGCATGGTGTACTGGACATCGTCCGGACCATGGGCGGTGTCCGCTCACGAAGCAAGAGCGGAGCGCAACTCATTCACAGTAAACCTGTTGTTGAAGGGTTCTCCACCTGTGGAGTTAAAGTCGAGCCGGCGGCCTTCCGCGACATCACGACGTGCATTGAATGCTGGCGGAGCAGCATATCGCCTAGAGAATGCGGAGAAAGCGAAGAATTCCGCCACGGACGTGGGGTCCGAGAATGCGGTCCCATTCTCCTGGAGAACGGGAGGGGGGTCCTGTGAGAACTTGCCCCGAATCCTTTTGAATCGCTTCCACACCTCTGCTAAAGGGGTCTTCCGGTTAAGTGAAGACACGTATGCCCGCCAAGAAGAGCAGCGGGCGTGCTTCGAAATATTCCGGAACCTAGCCCTAGCCCGACGAAATTCAGCGACAGTCAAATCGTTCGGGCGGCGCTTATACCGCATGAAGGCATAACGCTTCTGTTTGAGGGCCGTCTCACACTCTGCCGACCACCATGGGAGTGGTCGGCGTGCAAAAAGGCCAGAGGTTCTAGGAATAGTAGTCAGGCCCGCGGCGATGAGGTTACCAGAGAAGAACTCAACGCCCTCCGCGCCGCGCCAAGCACCACTGAGGTGGGCTCTCAGGCGGCAGTTGCCCTCAAAATGATATTTGAATGGGAAAGTAATCACTAACATGGAGGTCATCGACCACCCCCCAATCAAAATCAGGCTGTGCATCCGAAGAGCACAAAGATAGGTCAAGGCAAGAAAATAAACTCATCCACATTTAGGACACCTATCTCAAGCTCTTCGATCAGATCGTCAATGACTTGTCCCCTTGGATTTATTGAGTAATCTCCCCAGAGAGGATGCCTCCCGTTCAGATCTGCAAGCAAGAGAAAGGGCCTCGGCAACCGTGCCACGACGCGGCGCAAGTCCCGCGTGTCGAAGTCAGCTGACGGTGGAATGTACGCAGAAATGATAGTATACTCGGAGATATCATGCCGGGTGTAAACCGCGCATCCCGAAACCCGGTCATCCCGCGGTGGTGGAGTCGCAAGACCCTTATACCCCGGGAGGGCAGGAAGGGGACACGCGCCTAGCATGGTCTCCTGCAAAAAAATAGCTAACGGGGAACGGGACGAGACGAGTCTCCGCAGCTCTTCCCAGTTGCCCCAGGGTCCACGGCAATTCCATTGAAGGAATATGCCCTCCAGGCCTAGCTCGATGGAGACGCGGAGGCCCTCTTCGAACAGAAGACCCTCACGGGAATGTCCGTACGCTTTCCTGAGGCAGAACCCCGGGCGCTGTTGGCCGGACAAAGCGCTGAAGGCGCTGTTGGTCGGACAAAGCGCTGAAGGCGCTGTCGCCTTCGAGGACTTATTGGGTGAGGTTGGGCTCGCCATGCGAGTCTTTTCCTCCCTCCGCCTCGAAACCTTAGGCGGGCGTTGCGGCTTCGAGGAACCACCGTCTCCGAGCCACTCAGCCCACCACTAGGCGTGGGCAAAAGTGTCCGAAGAGTACTTATCTTGCCCGCCTCGGCGGGATTCGCCGCATTCGCCAGAAGGCTCCCGTCCGAGAAACGGGTCACCTTCGGCTCTCTACCAATTACACTAGCTAATCCTCTCCTCTGATGGATCATGTTGTCCTTGGCCAACATGCTGCCATCAGTGGAGCGAATAACGAGGAAATGTTTGAAGCCGGCGGGCTCAAAAAGGCTAGGTAACCTCTGAATGAGGGGCCCCGATGTTATCGAGGCTCCGCCTTGTGCACTTTTTGTCTTAGTCAGTCAGGGGCTCCGCACCCGGGGGAGGGGGGGGGCATAGGGACCGATGTGCCGATCTTGGCTTGGTAGCTTACCAAAGTGGCAGCAGACCCATCCGTCCCCGCAGCCCCCGCAGTTGGAGAGGAGCCCCGAGTCATTTTAGTCGTTTTCTTATTTTTTTTCCTTTTAGGAGAGGAGGGCGGGGAATGAACCCGCTTCTCCCCTCCGCCGGCAGAAGCCCCTAGGCCAGATCCTTCTCCGAGATGGAAAAGGTCCTGGTAGTCGCAGGGGCACCGGTTTGAGAAGATCCCTTCCCTCCTTGTACTGCCTCGGAGACCCCAGCCGTTTGAGGAGGATCTTACATAAGGGCCGATTCGGGTTCAGTGCTTGGCGCCGAGCCCGGATTCGCCCCCCATGAAAAGCCCTACCGTCTGTGGCTGGGTTGCCTCAAGGACCATGTCTATCTCAGGACGGGTTTCCAGTTGGCCATCCCCTCCATCCCCACAGGACATCGCAGGTCCCATTGGCAGCGTCACCAGTCATGTGTGGGAAGGCACAGGCCTTGACCCCGGCAAGGTTCAATATTCTGGCCAGCGGGTCTTTTGAGGAAAGCGACCGAAGGGGCCTGGCTTCTCTCTCCCCCTTAAGGGGGTTTGCCCTACCGAGCTGCTTCACTGGCTAGCGGTCGGTTATGAGCTGCCTGCTGGCTTTCTTGGCAGTCCCCTTTGAATGAAAAGGGGAGACTGCCGCTGGAAAAAGAGATGGCCCGAAAGCACCTCCAGAGAAGGGGATGAGGGGGAGTCCCCTGCACCCGTAGGTGAAGGAGAGAAGTAAGCCTCCTCTCCGGTTAGAGAAATATGGAGGGTCCCCTGCGCATGCACAGGGGGATAACCTCTATTTTTTCACTGGGGCTGCCCGAGGGCAGCTCCGTCGTTTGTTCTGGGGGAATTGAAAGGGTTTTTTTTTTAGACATCATTGGGCATGGTGACCCTCTTTTTATTACGGGATGCAACCCCTCATCCTCTCGCAGTTGCCCGCACTGCAAGGGGTGCGTACAGGACATGGCAGAGCCAGGTGCCGCCATTTCGGACCACCCCTCCCGCCTCGTGGCCTGCCAGTCCCTCAGCATGGCGGCTCCACTTGGACGCGGCGTAAAAAAAAAAGAGTGTGAAGTGACAAGGAAAAGTGATGTGAGGAAGGTATGGGTGGATATGAAGCAGGTTGTTAAAAACCAACCACCACAGACCGGACCTGAGGGGCTAGGGAACATTGTCCCCTCCCGCCTCAGCCCCGATCCGGGACGGTTGGCTGAGAAAAAGGTCAGCATTTACCCTGTGAAATTAGAGGCTGACCAGAGAAAGTTGTGGGAGAGGTTGTATGAAAAGCGACGAAGTAGGGGAGAAATACAGGCTGTCTGAAAGAAGGAGAAGAGGCTAAGCTGGGGTCGGACGGGGTGCTGAGTCGCGTCAGCATGGCGGCCAGGACGGCAAATCGCCGCGCCCCTTACGGGGGATTAAGACCAGAGATGAGGCAGCCATGATTCAGACCATAGATGATGCAGCCAAGATTCTGAATGGAGATGATGCAGCCAAGATTCAGAAGAGACATGAGGAAGCTAAGATTCAGACAGGAAGTGTGGCAACTAAGATTAAGACCAAGGATTAGAGAGCCAAGATTCAGAGCAGAGATGTAGCAGCCATCAAGCTTCAGACCAGAGATGATACAGCTAAAATCCAAACCAGAGATGTGGCAAATAAAATTCAGACCAGAGTAGGCAGCTAAAAATTCATACCAGAGATGTGGCAGCTAAGATTCAGAACATAGATGTGACAGTTAAATATTCAAACTAAAGATGTTGAGGCTAAGATTAGGGCCGACCAGAGATCATGCAACTAAGATTGAGACCATAAATGATTAGGCTAAGATTTAGACAAGAGATGATCTAGCCAACAATCAGACCAGAGATGTAACAGCTGACATTCAAACCATAGATGATAGAGCCAAGTTTGAGACCAGAGATAATGCAGCAAAGATTCAGACCAGAGATGAGGCAGCTAAGATTCAGACCAGATGTGTGGCAGCTAAGATCCAGAACAAAGAATAGGCAGCTAAGTTTCACACCGGAGATAGGGCAGCTAAGTCTCAGACTAGAGATGTGACAGCTAAGATTCAGACTAGAAGTGAGGAGGCTAAGATTCATACCAGAGATGCGGCAGGTAAGATTCGGACCAGAGATGCGGCAGGTAAGATTCGGACCAGAGATGCGGCAGGTAAGATTCGGACCAGAGATGTTGCAGCTAAGATTCAGACCAGAGGCGTGGGAGCTAAGATTCAGAGCAGAGTAGGCAGCTAAGATTCTGACCAGAGATGAGTCAACTAAGATTCAGGCCCTAGATGAGGCAGCTAAGATTCAGACCAGAGATGTTGCAGCTAAGATTCAGACCAAAGATGATACAGCCAAGATTCAGACCAGAGATATGGCAGCTAGGATTCAGACAAGAGTAGGCAGGTAAGATTCAGACCAGAGATGTGGCAGCTAAGATTCAGATCAGAAATGAGGCACTAAGATTCAGACCAGAGATGATACAGCCACCAAGATTCAGACCAGATATGATATAGCCAAGATTCAGAGCAGAGATGTAGCAGCTAAGATTCAGACCAGAGATGATGCAGCCAAGATTCAGACTAGAGATGTAGCAGTTAGGATTAGGACCACATATGTGGCAGCTAAGATTCAGACCAAAGATGATGCAACCAAGGTTCAGACCAGAGATGATGCAGCCAAGATTCAGCCTAGAGATGATGCAGCCAAGATTCAGCCTAGAGATGATGCAGCCAAGATTCAGACCAGAGATATGGCAGCTAAGATTCAAAACAGAGATGTGGCAGCTAAGATTCAGAACAGAGATGAGGCAGCTAAGATTCAAACCAGTGATGTTGCAGCTAAGATTCAGACCAGAGATGAGGCAGTTGAGATTCAGGCCAGAGATACATCAGCTTAAGATTCAGACCAGAGATGAGGCAGTTAAGATTTAGACCAAAGATGAGGCAGCAATATTATTTTATTCCGTTTGCTATCTCTCTTCCTTCATTCTTTCTTAATGTATGTATGATACCTGTGTAGTCTTATAAAATGACGAAATCGATAGTGTATCATCTTTCATCATTATCTTGTGGGTTATTGAGCATATGTTGTGTCAAGTGTTATTATGATTTCCCTTTAATGAAGCAGCTGAGATTTAGACCAGAGATAAAGCAACTATGATTCAGATTGGGGCCTAAATTGAGCTGCGCCCGCGGGGAAATCTAAGCCTCGATGGTGCGATTGATGAGCCGAAAGGAGTAAGAATAAAACAAAACAAACACTATTGCTCACTGCATGTCGATCGTGGCGCCATCTTTGAGCCACACAATGACGGGCTCCGGATAGCCGTTAGCGGCGCAGTCTAGGGTGACGTTGCGACCGACTCTCTCTTTGACGGACGTGGGCATCGCGACGAACGTGGGAGGCGAAGGTTCTCGGAGAGCCAACGCCTCCTTGACGGTCAATGTCGCCTTGTGGGAGACCTTCGTCTTGTCCAAATTGGTCGCGTGGCAGTAGTACTCCCCTTTGTCACTTAAGATGACTTTTTCAATCTCGAGTGCTCCTGGTCAAAGCGAGTCGGGTGTTAGAGAATGGATAAGGGGTGTGCTAACTATGGCCCGCGGGTCACATCAGATCCACAACATAAAATACATATAAATTGTCACATTTTGGTTTGGATTATAATTTTGATAATCCCAAAATTCACCTATAAAAAAAACTTTAAAAATGGCTAAGATGCCACCGTAGGGAAAAGTTTGGAGGTTCCCCAGTGTAAAGGAGGCAAGGGGTCAATATTTCCCCATGGATATACAATCATGACGATCTCAACATGGCAACCAACGAGGGCACCGCCGTCATAACATCCAATACTTCTCTTTCACTCTATACCTAAGCGAGTACAGAAACATGTGTACATATACAGTCATGGCCAAGAAGAAATTTACGGATAGGATACACTTTTGTAGGAAATATAAAGAATAAATAGATTGTTGAAGACTGACAAAGTGATATTCTCTGATGAAGCGCTCTTCCGCTTGTTTGGAGATTCAGGAAAATCACTCGTATGGAGGAGAAAGGGGGAGCGCTTTCACGAGTCTTGTGTCGTCCCCACGGTGAAGCTTTCGGACACACTCCATGTCTGGGGCTCCCTCACATCTAAGGAAACTGGAACCTTAACAATTTTACCCAACAATACTACCATGAACAGAAAAATGGTAGTAAAACGTGCTTCATCAGCATCTTTTCTCAACAGTTCAGGGCCAATTGGGGATGATAACTGTATTATTTCTCAGCATGATGGTACACCTTGTCACAAAGCAAAAAGTAATAAAGTTCTTGGCTGAAAAGATCATCGAACTTTTGGGACCTTGGCCCAGGAATTCGCAAGAGTTGAACCAAATCGAGATTTTGTGGGCGATAATGAACTGGAGGTTGATAAACAGAAGCCATCCACTTGTGAGCAGTTGCGAGGTGCTTAGTGAACAAAAATGGAGCAATATAAGTCAAGGTATCATCACAAATTGGGTCTCCAGTATGTCAAAACGAATTGAAGCAGTCTTGAAGAACAAGGGACATCATTGTAAATATATATTCAAAAATAGAGCAGTTTCCAAACTTTTGGCCATAATTGTATATAATTGTCTACCAAAAAAGTATATTGTCGTGGTATGACCGGTGTACGCCGTTATACGCACACAGGCCGACCGAAATTAAGGTACCACCTGGGCATGGTTCTAATAGTGGTTTACATACACAGTTGCTAGGCCAAGGAATATTCAAACACGACAACAAAAATATACTTTAATAGGACTAAAGATTACATATAGGGCAAGTTAAATGTCAATGCAATTAAATATTGACGGTTCACTACTAAGATGATTAACACTATCAATAAAGTTTGAACCGAGAGATAATTAAATAAGTAATGATTTTACAATTATGCAAGTTCTAGAGCAAAGGGGATCCTTGAGGTTCGACGCAGTAAAGGTGGGAGGAACAATGCCGAAGGGGGATTTAAATCCCTTTTACCTTGTTGTGTGGCGAGTAGGACCAGGTAGATAAGGTTTAAGGGTTTAAGGTAAGTTACCGATGGGTTGCTGCCCAATCCAAGTGGATTCTATATGGCGGCTAGGGTGAAACGAGAAATATCATCTATAAAAGGTGGAGGAGACCACTTTGTGACCAAAAATTAAAAAACGACGGGTTAAAAGATTCCTCCGCCAAAATGAATCGAAGACAACTGGGTGTGTTAAGGGATAGTTAAAAGGGTCGGGAAACAGGACAACCGGAGAATAGCGAAATGGCTACAATCCAATAAAAGGTGGGCAACCGATTGGTCCCCACCGCAAAAACGACAGCAAGGGCTGATATGAGCATCACCCGAAACAAGATGACCGTGAGTAAGTCTCGTGTGGCCAATGCGAACTCGGCAAAGGGCCACCTCCAATGACCGCATTCTATGACGACTCGAGGGCCAAGAGCGAATAGAATCTTTAATTTTGTATAGTTTGGATGTTGAACAGTTATCCCACTCATTCTGCCACAGTTGAAAAATATACTCTCTTATTGAAGGAAAGTAGTCCCTAAAAGGCAGAGCCGAGTTCTCAGGGAACACAAAATGTGCTGAGCGGGCCAGCCGATCAGCCTTCTCGTTGCCCAGGACCCCCACATGTCCAGGGACCCAGCAAAAAATAATTCTATATCGGGATGCATTTTGGATCAGCCAGTTGCCAATTTCTGTGACTAGGGGATGGGACGCATTAAAAGATCTAATTGACTGTAAGACACTCCTTGAGTCGGAAAAAATGACAAAATCACTAAAAGGTAAAATTTGGACGAGTAAACGCTAAAAGGATTGCTGAAAGTTCAGCAGTAAAAATGGATGCTGCTGGCGGCAAAGATAGAGTTAGGAATTCTCCTCCTGGGCAGATGGCAGCGGCATCCACGCCACCGTCCGACTTAGAGCCATCCGTGTATAGTGGGCAGCAGTGTTTGTGTGAGGTTGAATGCTCTAAGAACAGGCTCTTAATGATGCGAGGGTCCATGGAGGACTTCTCCAGGCTCCACATGTTGGTACATACTGTGGGGAGAGGAGCACACCAACTAGGGGTCAGTAAGGATGGAAGGGTAAGGACCCTTGGAGCACCCAGGTTAGAGAGATGATCTCCTATGCGAAGGTTCAAAGGGCGGGGTAAAGATGGCAACTTATCATATGCCGCCGTTGAATCGGCAGCATACAGGCATCTGTAGACCTCTGATACAGGGGCTTGCTGCACTTGGCAGAGGCATCGCATGCAGATTTGAAGTCTATGGTAGGGCAAAGGGAGTACCCCACTCTCGCAGTAAAGGCTGTTGACAGGAGAAGTACGGAAGGCTCCACTAGAGAAGCGAACTCCGAGGTTTCGAATGAGGTTCAGCATTTTAAGGGCTGAAGGGGAAGCCGATGAGTAAATTTGACAGCCATAATCCAATTTGGATTGAACGAGGGATGTGTATAATGTCCACAATGTTTGTCCGTCACTGCCCCACGAAGTGTGTGAGGACTTTCAAAATGTCTAGTCGCCAGATAGCCCCTTGAAAAAAAAATAAAATAAATAAAAAAATTTAAAAATGTCTAGAGCCAAAAGACAGCCTGTTCGAAGTCAGCGTAGGTGTGGTAACCAGGATAACTTTGAATCGAGAGTTACGCCAAGGAACCGAAACTAGGAGACAAACTCTATATATTCGCCTTGTAAGGAGATAGATGGCGGAACGAGAACCCCTCTGCCTCGGTGAAAATACATTGCTTTGGTTTTGGTCGTGGAAAAGAGGAATCCCTCAAGTTGTGCTCTTTTGGATACGCAATCGACCGCCAGTTGTAGCCGACGCGCTGCTGATGGAAGGCGAGGTGAGGAACAGTATAGTGCTAAATCATCGACAAACAGAGTTGCCGATACACCCTCTGGGAGAGACGAAATAATATCATTAATGGCAATTATAAAACATAAGACACTTAAAACACTGCCCTGAGGAATTCCCTCCTCTTGGGGTTGCAGGTCAGAGTATGCGTCTCCAACACGTACCTTGAAGGATCGAGATGCTAAAAAAACTTTGAATAAGTGAAGGTAAAAGGCCTCTCATCCCCAAGACGTATAGCTGCTTCAAGATGCCGTATCTCCATGTTGTGTCGTAGGCTTTCTCAATATCGAAAAATATAGCCAGGACTCGGTGCTTTAATGAGAAAGCTTTCCGGACCGATCCCTCGAACGTACTAGTAGGTCAAGGGTACTATGACCTTTGCGGAAGCCTCATTGAAATGGAGAGAGAAGGTGATTGGTTTCTAGGAACCAGTTTAGGCGCTCCAATATAATTTTTTCCAGCAACTTACTCAAACAGCTGGTGAGAGCTATAGGGCGGTAGTGATTTGCATCCAACCCGTCCCTGCCCGGTTTGACAAAGGAAAGGATGATCCCAATGCGCCATGATGACGGGTAAACACCCTTCACCCATATAAGGTTGTACAAATCAAGCAGGAAGAGAGTTTAGTGTGGATGTAGGTGCCGAATCATGTCGAAATGGATCTCATCAATGCCAGGGAAAGTAGATCTGCAAAGGGACAAAGCGCTTTGCAGCTCATAGATGCTGAATAGAGCGTTATACGGAAGGTTAGATTTTGTTGTGAAGTTGAGAGAATGAGATTCTTCCTTTGATTTGTAGGATTGAAAGGCCTTATCGTAAGGGTTGACACTGCTGACGGCGCCGAAATGGTCAGCAAAAGCATTGCTGACCGCCAGGCCGTCATTCTCCAAGGAACCTTCTAAGTTGAGTGTGGGGGTATGATGATTAGCATAACGGCCCCTGATCTTATTAATCCTCTTCCAGATCTTAGCAGTAGGTGTCATAGAGGAAATCGATGAAACGTATCTGCGCCATGAATTTCGGCGAGCTTGACGAAGGGTTCTTTGACGAATCGCACGAGCTCGGTTTCGGTCGACCTTGTTGCACAAAGTTGGGTTCTTTCGGAATCGGGTATGGGCTAACTTGTAATTTTTGATAGCGGTTGCACACGTCGAGGTCCACCAGGGCACGGTTGAGCGGCCTGTGACAGGTCGCCTCCGTGGGATGGTCTGTGTTGCTGCATTGTTGATAGTCGATGTAAAGTATTCTAGTGCCGCGTCCACTCCATTGAAAGTCCCCAAAGATGCATTTGCGAAGGACGCCTCTTGGAAACCTTCCCAATCTGCATGACTTAAGTCCCATTTAAGGGGCATGGTTGTATGAAGGCTAACTTGAAGGGCCGACAAGACAATAGGGAAGTGATCACTCCCATGGAGATCGTCAAGAATTGACCATCGAAATTCCGTGAAGCAATCAAGGGAACAAACAGACAGGTCAACACAGCTAAAAGAGTCCGTCTGGACATGATGAGAGGTAAAATCGCCAGTATTTAAAACACAAAGAAGGTCAGATAATAAAAGAGACTCTAAAAGACTGCCTTTGGCATTTCGAGTGATGTCACCCCAGTAAGGGTGACGGCCGTTAAAATCTCCTAGTAATAAGAATGGGGAGGGTAACTGGTCTATAAGTTATAAAAGGTCGGATCTTGACAATGATAAACAAGGGGGTAGGTAAATAGAGCAAACGGTAAAAAGCTTAGTAAGAAAAACCCTCACAGCAACAGCTTGGAGGGTAGTAAGTAAGGAGATGAGAGAAACATGGTAGGATGAAGATACCATGATTGACACCCCTCCATGAGAGGGGCTTCCAGTAGGAGCAATAGAGTTGAAAGTGAGAAAACCGGGTACCGGTGGAATGGGCCGTATACCCAGTTTATTCTCCTGGAGACAAATAACACCGGGTTGGATAGTCGTCAAAAGAATTTTGAGTTCTTTCCACTTTGGAAGAACTCCTCGACGATTCCATTGTAAAATGGGAAGATATTATGTGTGACGATTAGATACCACTGTGGATATCTTTTTCTCTTTTGAGGGCGATATTGTATTTGAGGTTCGTCCCAAAGAGCTTGGGAGACGGAGAGATGATTTTGAGGAGTCTGCTTTTTCAGGGGGAGAGATCCTAGATGGAGCAGTAACTGAGGTTTTTTTCTTGGGTTTTGGAGAACCGACAGAGGCCCTTGATTGTAATTCGGGCTCGCAACTTGGCGGAAAAGGAAGATGAAGAAGGGATTTTCGGCCGGTAGATCCGGATTCATGGGTCGAGGGTATTTTCGGTGTCTGAGGAGTTAGTCCAACCACCGCAATTGGTGATGTTGGAGTATCAACTGCTTCCATCGGAACTTGGGTTGAAGGGTGAGCGGAACGAACAGGTGATCTGAGCGAGGTGTGTGGAGCTGGGTGTATATCTGCCATCGTTTGGATCAGGATGGGGCCTATGTCCTGTGAAGGGCGAGACGGACTTAAGGGCAGAGAATGTTCAACCATAGGGAAGAAGTCTATTGGAGATTCTCGGGGTTCGGCCGAGTCAGCTCCAGAGGCTGCCCGCATATTGGTGGTCGATGACCCAGGTGAGGAATCCTTTCTCTTACCACTGGGCTTTGAGTCTCGTGGCCGGGTGCATGAACCTTCACTGGTCGATGTTGAGGATTCTTTCAAATAGCGTCTGATGTCTTCAAGTGTCTCACCCTGAGCGTCTCTCCCAGCTAGAGCTGCTGGAAAGAGGGGGGCTACATTGGTTATTTCGGTGTGAGAGCGATGCTTCGACTGCATATTCTGAATGTTTTCGACGCTGCGAGTAGATCTAGAGTGAAGTGCTTCAGGCTGGTCGGAACTCGCGCGTGATGGTCGGTTTCGTCCAGCGTCACGTAAAACGTCAGAGAAGAGCCGGCCGAGTGGCGAGGTTTGTGCTCGAGCACGCTGGCGGGCCTCTCTTATATCTAGACGTAGGGAGTCGCGCAAAGCCAGAACTTCCTTTTCATATAAAAATATAGAGCAGAGTTAAGACGCAGCACTGTGGGTACCTCCGCAGTTGGCACAGTGGGGTGTTTTGGTGTATTCGGGGCCATGGTAGTCAGAGCTACAATTCACGCAGGAGCGAGGGTGCCGACAGGCTCGGTCAACATGTCCAAATTGATTGCAATTGAAGCAGCGTCTGGGTAGTTCGATGTAGGGCCTTACCGGGACACGAAGGTACCCAGCTTTAATATATTGCGACAGTTCTTGTCGTTCAAATGTAAAATCAGTGTGGCGGTTGGGACTTTAGTGGAGCCTAATGTTTTAGTTACCCTGTGTACGTGTGTGACACGTTGGGTACTGAGCTTACTCTGAAGGCGGGTGGGGTCGTAATCATTTAGTTCGTTTGAACGGACGACACCTTTGACGAAATTCAGACGCGGATGGGTCGAGACAGTTATTGGAATTTCAGCTATCGAAGATAGATTTCGCACAAGGTTGTGTTGATAGTGGGATGACACCTCGACTACGACATCACCACTTCCTCATGACCACATCCGGCGGGGTTCACCACAGCGGGACTAAAAAGATTTATAGACGTCAAACACATCGACTTTTGCAAGTGGGATGTCGGATGATGAATTCATGACAAGAAAGCTTGGATAATCAAGATCTGGGTCTACTTCATTGGAATAGGGGTCCAATGAGCGAGGGAAGGCTGAAAGGGGAGCTAAGGAACGTTTGGCACGAGAACCCTTACGAGAAGGGGAGGTTTTTGGTTTATGTCTAGCCATTGCAAAAAGAACAAAACTTCGCATTCTCCCTCGGGGCTCCCCACCATGGAGGCCTACAAGGGCCCGGCACTGCTGCAACTATACAATCAGTTACGTCCAGTATGTCCTCTTGGAGAATGGATACGGATCCACCACACCATCTTTATAACCCTAAGAGGCTGCCCGAGTTCTCCTACGCACGGAGAATAGGGGCCAACGATGGGTTTCTCCTTGGGCATTCGGTAGACGAAGGCGGTGGAGATGCCCAGCCTCTTTCACCTTCATGAAAGAACAATTCGGAATCAATCCATTAAACGAGCAGAGGTCGGGTATTGATAAGGACCACTAGATAGTTGAAGGAAATAAAGGGCAGTGGAAGAGCGTAATAGGAGGAGGAAAGAAAGAGGGGCATGTTAAAAGTCTTGTTGGCAGCACCATTGGTCCCCTAGGGGCCCCAGGGCTGACCCTCCTCGCCACGAGAAGGCCAGAGCCTCTCTGGGAACAACTCCTGAAGAAAAGATCCCAGAGAGGGAGGGGGACCAGGTAGATAAGTTCGACCTTGAACTTATGGGCATCTCACGGGACGCTCAATTCAACTTCGGGAAACTGAAGGCAAATATAGGGTGCTTCGGGGATGGCTTTTCTTATCCTTAAAAGCCGAAGACGTGGTGAGAAGGGTTGAAGCGCGCCTAACTATTTCCACCGACAACACTGAGTGACGACTAGCTCTTCCTTGGCTCTGCGACAATCACTCAATTCATCTCTGGACGAGAATGTAGTCGATTTCCTCCCTAACGAAGACGTTACACCTAACGTATTGGACGTCTTCAGACACAATCCGCATGTGAATTCTGAACTGTCGAATATATACCCAGAAATTATCTAAACGGGGAGGGAGATTCATCGCCAACAGACTTCCTTAATCGCCTCGGGTCGTGATAAGGTTCTATAGCGCGAAGTCGCGTGTCGTAGAATGGACTCTCGACGATATACCATATATAACTATTCGTTGAGGGAACTTATTTAATTATCTTTAGAGTGCGTGGATGTCTGGCTGGCCGATATTATGTATCTTCGATATGCTCAAGAAGTGGAACTGAGCTCAAGGATAATAATATTGCTATCATTAATAAAATAGTTTTATTAATAATAACTATCAACAACACACAAAACGGAAAATATTGACATAAACAGAGAATGGAAAGGGTCGTGTGGAATCGAGCTAATCCGAGGATTAAAAGATTTAAAAAGGTAAAACAAATATAAAGTTAAAGAGATGGGATGGTTCGCTAAACCATTTAAAGCACAGGATAGAATTGACAAAAGGGTTAAATACTCAAAAGTGACGTTCGGCTTACGTAATTTATACTTGTTGTGCAGAGGAAGGCGACGTGAAGGAATTTTCGGTCCGCTGGCGAGTTCCAGCCGAAGGGAAGGGGGGAATAAAATGATCCTGACGCGGCGTCTTGGGAATGAGAACCGTTTCTTGACGAACGGCTTGACGAACAATGGCTGTTCTACGTTGTTCCCTTCTGAACAACAGGGGGGGGTGAGAACCGTCTCTTGTCTACGGGCTCAAGAACAATGGCTGTTCTAATGTTGTTCTCTTCTGAACAACAAGGGGGAAGGGTGAGAACCGTTTCTTGGCGAACGGGCTCAAACGAACAATGGCTGTTCTACGTTGTTCTCTTCTGAACAACAGGAGGGAGGGGGGTGAGAACCGTTTCTTGTCAACGGGCTCGAACGAACAATGGCTGTTCTAACGTTGTTCTCTTCCTGAACAACGAGGGGGAAGCCTTGTGGACTTGGCGTCACGAAGGCTCGAACCTTGGCACTCAAGGGATATTGTCCTTCTTCTGGACAAGTGATGGTGGATCTCGAGGTCGAGGGCCCTTTGGTGGACAAGGTGAGACTGGACCGTAGTGATGTCTCGCGAAGAAAATCTGGATCTCTAATCTGCTCTTAGTGGTAAAGTTTCCAAATAAATAGTCAAGATATCCCCTTGGCGTGGGGGAAAATGGAGTGGGAGCTTCGAAGGAATGCACAGCCGAGCCTGGGAACAATGCCTTATCTGCCCATAAGCCTAACTCAATCTGGCGAGGTCGGCGCAATGGGGCGAACGGGGGGAAGATAAACCTCCTTGTTTAAACATTGACTCAGGTGGCTGCGATAAGGCGCCCAGCTTCAAAGCGAAGATGCACGTGGGGAGCATCGTGGTTTTAAATAACATGTGATAGTGGTTGAAATTACGCGGCCTCAACCCGTTCTATCACATCGCGATACCCACTTAATGGTCTTTCCATTGTTCTAATTTTCGCAGTATATATGGCAGACGAATTTAGAGCGGTCAACGGCGAACTGGGGAAGTCAGGGGGAAAGGGATTCCTTCTCTCTCATTTTTCCACATATATGAACAAAAAAAAACCCAACAAATATGCAATTACCTGGGAAATACAATGAATTCTTTGAATGACTTGATACCCCGCCAGCTAAATCACTTAAAGCGAAAGTTACCTTGTCTAATGAAGATAACGAACCCAGAGAAAAACAGACGAGCAAAAAGAGTTTTGACATGGAAAAGAAGAAGGGTAAGATCTAGGTCATAGAAGAGAGAGGGGAGAAGCAAGTAATGTTGGAAGAGAAGCTATGAAATGGATAAGGGGCTGAGTAATGTCCAGGAGACACAGAGTAGAGTATCGTCTACGAGACACAGAAAAGTAACGACTACGAGATACAGAGAAGAGTAACGACTGTGAGATACAGAGAAGAGTAACGACTGTGAGATACAGAGAAGAGTAACGTCTACGAGATAAAGGGAAGAGTAACATCTACGAGATAAAGTGAAGAGTAACGTCTACAAGATACAGGGAAGAGTAATGTTTACAAGATACAGGGAAGAGTAATGTCTACAAGATACAGGGCAGAATAATGTCTACAAGATACAGAGCAAAGTAACGTCTACAAGATACAGAAAAGATTAACTTCTACGAGAAACAGAGGAGAGTAACATCTAGGAAATACATAGATAAATAACATCTAGGAGCTACAGAGAGGGGTATGACGTCAAGGACATAAGCGAAGCATAATGAGGAGATGCATGAATGAGCGAGAAGAACGCACCTGAACTATTCACTGGAACGTCCACCAGATGTTTCCCGACGTGGTGTACAAAGTCTTAGGCCTAACACAGCATCTCAGAGGCGCTCAATGACACGGGCCCAAAAATGGAGTAAAAGATATTTAAAAACAGCTTTACCTTGCGATGACGGCAGGTGGTCACTTACCGGAAGGCAGGAGGGTCATCCTCGAGTCGAGGCGGAGGCGGTGACCACCGCGGTGCCATACGATCTGCGCCGGCGGACGGCTTCGGATAGAGCAGGGGAAGCGAGCCCGCTCGCCTTCATACACCGTCAAGTCACGCGGCTCGGAATCGAACTTGGGAAGACCTACGCCAAAGGAACGAACGGTCACTCATTCGCAAGCCGAACCCGGAGTGGGAAGTAGCAAGAATGGAGCAAGGAGGTGGAGACAAGTATGAGAAGAGTGAAGCAAGGATGTGGAGACATAGACGAGGGAAATGGAGAAATGAGGAGGGGACAAGGACGAGAGGAAAAGAGCAAGGAGGTGGAGACAAAGACGAGAGGAATTGAGTAAGGTGGTGAAGACATGGAGGAGAGGAATGGAGCAAGGAGGTGGAGACAAGGACGCGAGGAATGGGGAAGTAGGTGGAGACAAGGATGAGAAGAATTAGACAAGGAAGAGCGGAATGAAGCGAGGATGGTGAGACTAGGACGAGAGATAAGGAGCAAGGAGGTGGAATCAAGGACGAGAGGAATTGGACAAGGAGGGTTAAAAGGGACGATGAATGGGGCAGGGTGGAGGAAACAAGGAAGAGAGGAATGGGACAAGGAGGAAAGGAGAGGGGTAAAATACGATGAATGGGGCAAGGAGGGGGAAAACAAAGAATGGGGATAAGTGGGGGAAAGTCAAGAGGAATGGAGCTAGGATGTAGGAAAGGGACGAGGAATAGGGCAAGGAAAGGGGGGAAATGACGAGGAATAGGAAACTAAAGGGGGAAAAAGACGAGGAATAGGGCAAGGAAGGGGTGGAAAAGACGAGAAATAAGGCAAGGAAGGGGTGGAAAAGACGAGAAATAGAGCAAGGAATGGGGGAAAAGGACGAGGAAGAGGGCGAGGAAGAGGGCAAGGAAGGGGGGAAAAGGACGAGGAAGAGGGCGAGGAAGAGGGCAAGGAAGGGGGGAAAAGGACGAGTAATAGGGCAAGGAAGGGGGAAAAACAAGGAATAGGGGAAGGACGAGGAATAGGAAACTAAAGGGGAAAAAGACGAGGAATTAGGGTTTCGATGGGATAAAGGACGAAGAATTGGAGGTAACGAGCGGATAAAGGACGAGGAAGTGGGGTGAAGAGGGGATAAAGGACGAAAAATTGAGGTTTCGATGGGATAAAGGACGAAGAATTGGGGGTAACGAGGGGATAAAGGACGAGGAAGTGAGGTGAAGAGGTGGGGATGAAAAATAACGTATACAAGGACGAGTTGAGAAGAATAGCGAATGACAAGACCTGCTTACCGAGCAAACCTCTGTCACTGCCACAGGGGGGAGGGCGGGGGGCGGAGGAGACCCCTCCTTGGCGTGGTAAAACACACACAAACATACGAACTCGATTTAAATCTACTCTTAAAAGTCACTGCCCCCCATCCCCCCTCCCACAAAGTCTCTCATAAGTAGTAGTTTTCTACTAAAGCGGTAAAGTAAAGCATGGCGAAAATCAAAGACACAATACGCAAACTCTATATGGTGCTGGGGATCGGGAGGCCCCGCAACCTCCGAAGAACATGCACCCCCTTTTTTTTGGCTTTAATAGATGATATTAGATATGCTAACGAGGGCTAAACGTGCAACCCTGAGGCGGAGCAGCCTCGATTCTCTTACCATTTTCCCATCCTCCTTTTAGCGGCGTGAAAGGGAAAGAAAGGCGGCGTTATTTAAAGAGCGGAGGGTCGGTTCGGGAGGTAAGCAAACCCCCCCACCACAACCCATTCACTCGCAGGGGGCAGGGGCGAGCCATTGAATTACAGAATTAGTGGGCAAAGACCCCCAATAGCCACTCGAGGCCAGTCCGAGAAAGGAAAAAGAAGGGAGAAAAGATTAGAGCGGGCGGAGGGGTGGAGGGAATGGGGTAGGAAGTCATACCCAGTAGATTAAAAAAAGTAATTTAATAAATATTAATATCAATCAATCCAATTCGAATTAGAGTGTGGGAAACTGAAGGGGAAGGGGGGAGACATAAGAAACGGGGATATGTGAGGGGGAAAGGGGAATCCGCGAAGGATGCAATAGACCTGGTCACCAAACTCGGAGGGGGAGAGCGGGGAGGGGGAGAGCGGGGAGGGGGAGAGCGGGGAGGGGGAGAGCGGGGAGGGGGAGAGCGGGGAGGGGGAGAGCGGGAGGGGAACTGAAGAAAAAACCTTTTTTCCCTCGCTCTCTTCCCGACTAGAGGAAAAAGCGTGTGGAGGCATTCGGACCTCCTTTGCCGCCCATGGGTCAGAGAAATGCTGGCGCAATCGGTCAACCACCCCTCCCCTCCCCCCTTCATCAATGGAAAAGGCCACGGGGAAGGAGTCACGGTTCGCCGCCTCTCATTCATGACTGAGATGCCCACAAAAAAGCACCTCCCCCCCACTCCCTTCGCTCCATCCACCCGATTGAGAGGGACCCGTTAGCCGTGCGCCGTGCCTGTGCCCATGCCCCTTACCCGCGACGATGAGGTGAGCGCGGGTAGACACGATCTTGCCCACTCCCGGCGCGTCTGCCACGCAGTCGTACTGGCCGCTGTCGGACGCCCCGAAACGCCGGTTCGACACCGACCCGAGAAACAGCGTTCCGTTCGGCAACAGCCGCCTGCCGGACAAAACCAAAAACACACATTAATAAAACCATACCTGGGGGATGGAAAGCACTATCCTCTCACCCTGTTATTTATTACCCTCCGTCAGGCAGTTTGCACTCAAAATCTGCAGGAGGATCTAACACGTATCTTCACTACTGCGGGTTGCGGCCTCGATGCTATTGCGCTTTGAATTCGACCTCCCCCCCTCCTCTACTCCCACATGTTTCGAGCCAGATAATATTTCTGGGGATTTCTTTAAGAAAGTAGCGAGGTCGGGGACGGGGGTAATCGCCCGAATTGTAGTATCCGTAGTAGTAAGTTGCGTCACCTGACACTTTTGCTCTTATTTTATCTCCAGTGGTAATAGACAGCGGGAATAAAGGAGAAAAGTAAAAAAGAATATAGGAGTGTTTAAGAAAATCACTATTTAACTACCTAGCTTGCACCCTTAACAAAGTTGAGGTAATTGCAGGTGATTTATTTTAAAGAAAAAAATATTTCCCACTAGTTTTCTTTATTTATAAGATAAAACTTCGTTTTCTTTATTAAAAAAAAATCATTTAACCACTATTTTTCTTTAACAGATAAAACCCATTTTTCTTTAGCATAAAAAATCATTTTCCTTCTATTTTTCTTTAACAAGAAATAAAATCCTTTTACCACTATTTTTCTTTGAGATAATTTTTTTTTCTTTTTCAGAAAAAAATAATTTTCCCACTATTATTCATCAGATAAGACATTTTTATTCATTAGAAAAAAATAATTTTTCCACTAATTTCTTTATCAGATAAAAGAAAACTCATTCATGAAAAAAAACTAATTTTCCCACTAATTTCTTTAGCAGATAAAAGATATTTTTATTCATCCAAAAAATAATTTTCCCACTAATTTCCTTACCAGATAAAACTAATTTTTATTAATCAAAAAACTAATTTTTTCCACTAATTTCTTGAGTAGATAAAACATTTTTATTCATCAAAAGAACTTCATTCTTCCCACTAATTTCTTTAGCAGATTCCACATTTAACTCTCAAAGCTACCACCTCTCACTGATCCCATTTTAATAAATGGCTAATTTGGGCAGGTTGATGCTACTTTACCAGTCGCACCTATAGATAAATGTGCATTGACACATCCAATGTTTAGCTCAGGTGGCCATCGTTCACGACATAATGCAAAAAACACGCCAGGTACGACAAAAGACACTCTCCATCAACAAGGACGTGGAGAAGGCCTTTGATAAGGTGTGGCACGAGGGACTCCATTGAAAACTCGCCAACACTACAGAGTTACGTCTCTTCACCAGAAAACTCCTCTCGCACTGGTACACCGAACGGAGATGCCACATAAAATGCAACAATACCCTATCACAACCTTTCACACCACGCTCAGGCGTTCCTCAAGGAAGCGTACTGACACCCTACGCCCCCGTAAGGGGCACGGCAATTTGCGATCCTGGCCGCCGTGCTGATGGGACTCAGCACCCCGTCCGACCCCAGCTTAGCCTCTCCTCCTTCCTTCAAAGGACGTGTGTTTCCTCGCTTTTCATACAACCTCTCACACAACTTTCTCTGGTTAGCCTCTATTTTCACAGGGCAGATGCTGACCTTCTCAGCCAACTATCCCAGATCGGGGCTGTGTGTGTGGGGAGGAGGGGGGGGGGGCAATGTTCCCTAACCCCTGAGTTCCGGTTTGGGATGGAAGGTTTTTAAAAACCTGCTTCATCCTCACCCATACCTTCCTCACATTCCTTTCTTTTCCTTCTCTCTTCACACTCTATTAACTTTACGCCACGTCCAAGGTGGAGCCGCCATGCTGAGGGACTGCCAGGCAACAGGGCGGGAGGGGTAGTCCAAAATGGCGGCACTTGGCTCTGCCAGGCGTGTACTCACCCTTCGCAGACCGGGCTACTGCGAGGGGTGATTAGAGTTTGCATCCCGTGAAAAAAAGGATCACCATGCCCAATGATGAAAACTTTCTAAAACCAAAATCTATGCCCATTTACCCTTTAAAAACAACGGAGCCGCCCTCAGGCAGCTCCACAGAAAAAATGGACGTCCCCCCCCCCCCTGTAGTTACCCACTCCTCTCCAGTGTCTACGGGTGTAGTGGGCTCCCCCTCACCTCTTCCTTGGAATCACCACGTGACTCCAGCTCAAATCTGGCAGTCCCACCTTTGATTTCACAGGGGACTGCGAGGAAAGCAAGCAGGCAGCCCATAACCGGCCACTCCACGTCGAAGCGGCTCGGTAGAGCAAACTCCCTTAAGGGGGAGAGAGAAGAAAGGCCCCATCGGCCGCTTCCCTCTAAAGACCTGCTGACCCAAATATTAAATCTAGCGGGGATGAAGGCCCATGCCTCCCCAAAGAACATGGACGAGACAGACATGACCTGTGATGTCCTGGGGGTGGGGATGTGAAAATGGAGGCTCCCCCTGAGATAGACATGCTCCCTGATGCAGCCCAGCCTCAGAAGATGGGGCATTCCATGGGGGCAGATTCGGGCTCGGCATCAAACACCGAGCCCGATTCTGCTCCTATGCAGGACATTCACCAAAGGGTCGGGCTGCTAAGACATCACAAGGAGTGAAGGGATCTCCTCCTCCGGTCGGTGCACCAACGACTGCAGGGACCTTCACCATCTCGGAGAAGGACCTTGCAGAGGCCGGCCCATCTGGTCTGGCGGCTCCTTTTGGGGGAGGGGAGAAGCGGGTCCATTCCCCGTCCTCCTCTCCTAAAAAGAAAAGGACAAATAAAAAAGACTAAAAAGACTCAGGGGCTCTTCTCCCTGCACGGGGGCCGCGGGGACGGACCAGGCCGTTAACATCCTTGAACGCAACCAAGCCAAGATCGACACGTCTTGCCCCAGTGCTCGCCTGGGAGGAGAATCCCCCCCAAAAGACCAAAAGTGCGCAGAGCGGAGCCTCGATTACGTCGAGGCCCGTCATTCAGAATGCCTGGCGTATTCGCGCCCGCTGGCTTCAAACGCTTCTAGTTATTCGCTCCACTGATGGCAGCATGTTGGCCAAGGGCAACATTATCCATCAGAGGAGAGAATTAGCTATTGTAATTGGTAGACAGCCGAAAGTGACCAGTTTCTCGGACGGTAGCCTTCTGGCGAATGCGGCGAATCCCTCCGAACCGGCCAAGATAAGTGCTCTTCGGACACTTCATGGCAGCCCAGTGAGTGTGACGCCGCACTCTTCCATGAACTTTGTGAAAGGAGTAGTTTATGCGAGGGAACTCGTGGACTACTCCATACAAGATATCACTCTAGAGCTGGCCGACCATGGGGCGATCAAGGTCAAGCGTGTGATGAAAAAACAGGCAGGGGCCTTTTTTTTTCTTTTTTTTTTATTAAGGGGCTATCTGGCGACTGCCGACTTAGGCATTAGTCGCCGTAAACAAACAGCCTAGTTCTAGGCTACTTTAAAAATTAAACAGGAAACAATAAAAAGAAATAACAATAACAATAAAAAAGCAATAACAAAAACAATAACAAAAACAACAACAACAACAATTAAACCAGGTTAAATGAAAGGGAGAAGGCCAGCCTCCCCCAAAAAGTCAATAAGTCCACTAGTCATGGTGCACGCACTCGTCCCGAGTACAAGGGACAGGCAGTAGCGACCCCGCCCATCCCGATACCGGGACAGGCATCGTGCGCGAAGAACACCCAGACTGGGACATTCGACAAGAATGTGCCGAACAGTCTGGGGGACTACGCAGTCGTTGCAATAGGGCGCAGGCGAGCGCTCCATCAAATAGCGATGCGTCACACGAGTGTGTCCGATTCGAAGACGACAGAAAGCAACCTGAAGCCGCCGCGGCATTGGCGGATAGGTCCATGGGAACAGTCGCGGCGCAATGGCACGCAACTTTAAGTTCCCCTCGACCGTCTCCCATCTTCTTTGCCAAGCAGTCCGAAGGCTGCCCGTATTCCTGCCATGTAGTCAGTGTGAGGAAGAGCGAAACGCTGGTCCGGTCGCAGAGTCCTCGCGGACTCTTTGGCGCCCTCATCGGCGCGCTCATTCCCCGCAATTCCTACATGTCCAGGAACCCAGCAGAAGATAATCTCGACATCTGCCCGGCTCGCCAAAACCGTGGCGTCACGGATTTCGCGAACCAGGGGATGCGGAGATTCCAATGCCCCGAGAGCACTCAGGGCGCTGTGTAAGTCGCTATAGATCACAATCCGGTCTCCGAACCGGGCACGTCGCGTAATCTCCCGTACCGAGTGGTGTATTGCCACCAGCTCGGCCGTGAAGACAGACGCAGCGCCTGGTAGAGCCCCGCTGACTTCAAACAGAGGGGATACGGCGTGGAAGCCGACCCCCTCTTGGGACTTGGAGCCATCCGTATACACTGGCACGGTACCAGCGTGACACGATGTGTGCTCCAAAAAGGTCGAACGCAATACTCCCGGCGCAGTACAAGCTTTGGGAGCAGAGGCGTGGCGACAAATAGCCAAATGTGGTACCCTCCAGGGTGGCGTCCTAGGCAGAACCAGGGGCGCCACCGGCCCGAGAGCTATATCTACCTCTCGAAGGAGTTTCCTGGCCCTAAACCCAAAGGGCTTAGGGTATGACTGGCGTCTCTCGGCGGCATAGGCACCATCGAGATCAGCTGCGGATGCAGTGAGAGCTGTTGGCGACTGAGGGAGGCGCCGGGCTCGCGCGTACACGCGAGTGATGCACTGCACGCGGCGCAGAGCGAGTGGCATCTCCCCAGCATCGACCAACAGGCTCTCAATGGGGGAAGTGCGGAAGGCACCGGTCGCAAGGCAAAGGCCGGTGTGGTGGATCGAATCCACCTTCCGCAATAAACGCTCGGCTGCGAATGCATAAAACTCGCATCCGTAGTCGAGCTTCGAGCGAACAAAGGATCGATAAAAAAGTAAGGCGGTAGCCCTATCAGCGCCCCAAGCGCTGAACATCACGGAACGGAGAATGTCCATACCACGGGTACAAGAGACCCTAAGGCTGCGAATATGAGCCTCCCAGGTGAGGCGTCAGTCGAATACAAGACCAAGGAAACGCTGCGACTCAACGACATCCAGGCGCACCCCATTAAGAAACAAATCTGGGTCGGGGTGAAGCCGTGGATGGCGGCAGAAGTGCACCACCTTAGTCTTGGCCAAAGAAAACCGAAACCTGTGCGCTTCGGCATAGCGAGAGACGCGGTTCAATGCCTGTTGGAGTCGACGCTCCAGAGTTGGCATCTGGGCCGCGCCAAAAGAGATCGAAAGGTCGTCCACGTGGAGCGTAGCGAGAACATCTTCCGGCAGCACCGAGGTGATGCCGTTGATGCTCAGGGCAAAGAGTGTGACACTGAGGACACTTACCTGCGAGACACCCTCTTCCTGCTCCTTTGGGCCGGAGAGGGCTCCCCCCACCCGTACGCGGAATCGACGATCTCGCAAAGATTCAGATATAAACATTGGGAGGCGTCCCCTCGCCCCCATCGTGTGGAGAGTCTCCATGATACCGTATCGCCATGCGGTATCATAGGCCTTCTCCAGATCAAAAAACACCGTGGCGTAGTGCTGTCTACGAAGGAAAGCCTCGCAGACGGCATTTTCCAGTCGGAGCAGAGCATCCGACGTGGAGTGGAACTTACGGAAGCCGCACTGTGCAGAAGACAGATGGCCTCCGCTGTCCAGGAAATAGGCTAATCTAACATTTACCAATTTCTCCATCAACTTGCACACGCAAGAGGTTAGAGAGATTGGGCGGAAACCGGTCGGAGTAGAGTGATCTCTGGCGAAAGGCGAGCACAGTAGCGATTCGCCAGGAGTCTGGGAGAAGACCTTCCACCCAGATCCTGTTGAACAAATCTAACAGAAAGGCCATGACTCGCTCACCCAGGTGTCGAAGCATGGCGTACGGGACATCGTCCGGACCATGGGCGGTGTCCGCGCACGAAGCGAGAGCGGAACGCAACTCACTCACAGTAAACTTGTCGTTGAAGGGTTCTCCGCCTCTGGAGGTAAAGTCCAGCCGGCGGCCTTCCGCGACATCACGACGTGCATTGAATGCTGGCGGAGTAGCATCACGGCTAGAGAATGCGGAAAAAGCGGTCGCTAAGGATTCCGCCACGGACGCGGGGTCCGAGATTGCGGTCCCATTCTCCTGGAGAACGGGAGGGGGGTCCTGCGAGAACTTGACCCGAATCCTTTTGACTCGCCTCCACACCTCAGCTAAAGGGGTCTTCCCGTTAAGTGAAGACACGTATGCCCGCCAAGAAGAGCGGCGGGCGTGCTTCGAAATATACCGGAACCTAGCCCTAGCCCGACGAAATTCAGCGACAGTCAAATCGTTCAGGCGGCGCTTATAGCGCATGTAGGCATAACGCTTCTGTTTGAGGGCCGTCTCACACTCGGCCGACCACCATGGGAGTGGTCGGCGTTAAAAAACGGCCAGACGTCCTAGGAATAGTAGTCAGGCCCACGGCGATGAGGTTGCCGGAGAAGAACTCAACGGCCTCATCTACCGACCTAAACTCCTCGACTGAGATAGAGAATTCAGTCATTTCCTGAAATGCAGGCCACCGCGCCCGCGCCAAGCACCACCGAGGTGGTCTCTCAGGCGGCAGTTGCCCTCAAAATGATATTTGAATGGGAAAGTGATCACTACCATGGAGGTCATCGACCACCCCCCAATCAAAATCAGGCCGTGCATCCGAAGAGCACAAAGATAGGTCAAGGCAAGAAAATGAAGCGGTTCTCGGACAGTGATGCGTAAACTCATCCACGTTTAGGACACCCATTTCAAGCTCTTCGATCAGATCGGCAAGGACTTGTCCCCTGGGATTTATGGAGTAATCTCCCCAGAGAGGATGCCTGCCGTTCAGATCTCCAAGCAAGAGATAGGGCCTCGGCAACCGTGCCACGACGCGGCGCAAGTCCCCCGCGTCGAAGTCAGCTGACGGTTTAATGTACGCAGAAATGATAATATACCTCCTATCCAGGTGCAGCTGCACAGCCACTGCCTGAAAGGAGGTATCTAAAGAGAAAGGAAGAACGGAGACATCATGCCGGGTGTAAACCGCGCATCCCCCAGCCCAGGCATCCCGCGGTGGTGGGGTCGCAAGACCCTTATACCCCGGGAGGGTAGGCAGGAGGCACGCGCCTAGCATGGTCTCCTGCAAAAAAATAGCTAACGGAGAACAAGACGAGGCGAGCCTCCGCAGCTCCTCCCAGTTGGCCCGGAGTCCACGGCAATTCCATTGAAGGAATATGCCCTCCAGGCCTAGCTCGGAGGAGACGCGGGGGCCCGCCTCGAATTGAAGACCTTCACGGGAATAGCCGTACGCTTCCCGGGGGCAGAACCCCGGGCGCTGTTGGCCGGACAAAGCGCTGGAGGCGATGTCACCTTCGAGGACTTATTGGGGGAGGTTGGGCTCGCCATGCGAGTCTTTTCCTCCCTCCGCCTCGAAACCTTAGGCGGGCGCTGCGGCTTCGGAGGTGGGGGGGCCTCTTTTCGAGGAACCACCGTCTCCGAGCCACCCGCTCCACCTCGGGGCGTGGGCGAAGGAGCGGAAGCTCCTTTGTTGCTGTCCTCCTTTCGGGGGACAGCTTTAGGAACCCCTGAAGATATCCTAGCGACCATCTTCAGGGGTGTTGCCTCCTGTGAGTCTAACGACTCGTTGGAGGGGCGTGGCCGTTTCGCCTTGCGGGAACCGGTCACGGTGGGGGAAGAGGGGGGAGCCCTGGTTTTAGCCGGGGCTGGGTATGAACCCTTTTTGCCGCCAGCTTTACCATGGGAGCGCCCGGGTTGGGTAGAGCCCGCAGAAGGGCTCCGAATGGGCGCGGAAACAACCGTGCTCGTTGGCCTGGATGGGCCAGGAGCAGAGGGTGCCTTTCGAACTACTGAGGCATATGACGTCCCAGGCAGAGCTGGGCGCGCCAGGACCAAGTCCTTAGCCTCGCGGAATGAGAGTCTATCGTGGGCCTGAACGGCCAGGATTTCTTTCTCAAGGAGATATGCACCACATTGCTTCGAAGAAGCAGGGTGCGGCTCTCCGCAATTGACACACTTGGCCACACACGATTTAGGCTTATCGTGTGCGACCTTGGAGCAATTTACACAGATTATGGGGGACCCCGACTTTGCACGTCTACATGAGCGATTCGAAGGGCCGAAGCGGTGACAGTAATAGCACCGCCGCGGCAGTGGCACGAAGGCCTTCACGCGGTAGCGGTACCAACCAGCACGCACCGACTCAGGGAGCTTGTCACAGTCGAACGTGACGAAGAGTGTAGGGGTGGGTCTCGAAGCCCCTCCCTGTTTTCTCATCACACGTTCGACCTTGACCGCCCCATGGTCGGCCAGCTCTAGGGTGATGTCCTCAATGGAGTAGTCAACGAGTTCCCTCGCATAAACTACTCCTTTCACAAAGTTCATGGTAGAGTGCGGCGTCACACTCACCGGGGTGCCATGAAGTGTCCGAAGAGCACTTATCTTGGCCGCCTCGGCGGGATTCGCCGCATTCGCCAGAAGGCTGCCGTCCGAGAAACGGGTCACCTTCGGCTCTCTACCAATTGCACTAGCTAATCCTCTCCTCTGATGGATCATGTTGCCCTTGGACAACATGGTGCCATCAGTGGAGCGAATAACGAGGAAGCGTTTGAAGCCAGCGGGCTCGAAAACGCCAGGTAACCTCTGAATCAGGGGCCCCGATGTCATCGAGGCTCCGCCCTTTGAACTCTTGGTGTTAGTCTTGGTCAGGGGCTCCGCACACGAGGGGGTAGAGGGGCCGGATGTGCCGATCTTGGCTTGGTCGCCTACCAAAGTGGTAGCAGACCCATCCGTCCCCGCAGCCCCCGCGGATGGAGAGGAGCCCCGAGTCTTTTTCGTCTTTTTAATCTTTTTTGTCTTTTTCTTTTTTGGAGAGGAGGGCGGGGAATGAACCCGCTTTTCACCTCCGCCGGCAGAAGCCCCTAGGCCAGATGGACCGGCCTCAGCCAGGTCCTTCTCCGAAATGGATAAGGTCCTGGTTGTCGTAGGGGCACCTGTCGGAGGAGATCCCTCCCCTCCTTTTACTGCCTCGGAGCCCTCAGCCATTTGAGGAGGACCTTGCATAGGGGCGGATTCGGGTTCGGTGCTTGGCGCCGAGCCCGAATTCCCCCCCATGGAAGGCCCTACCGTCTGAGGCTGGGTCTCCTCAAGGACCATGTCTATCACAGGAGGGGCCTCCAGTTGGCCATCCCCTCCCAGGACATCGCAGGTCCCCTTGGCAGTGTCGCCAGTCTTGTGTGGGGAGGCACAGGCCTTGACCCCAGCAAGGTTTAAAATTCTTGCAAGCAGGTCTTTTGAGGGAAGCGACCGAAGGGGCCTGGCTTCCCTCTCCCCCCTAAGGGGGTTTGCCCTACCGAGCCGCTTTGATGGGGAGCAGCTGGCTAAAAGCTGCCTGCTGGCTTTCTTGGCAGTCCCCTTGGAAAGAAAAGAGGGGACTGCCGCTGGGAAAAGGGAGGTGCCCGAAAGCACCTCCAGAGAAGGGGGTGAGGGGGAGTCCCCTGCACCCGTAGGCGAAGGAGAGGAGTAAGCCTCCTCTCCGGTTAGAGAAATATGGAGGGTCCCCTGTGCAAGCACAGGGGGGGGGACCTCCATTTTTTCGGTGGAGCTGCCCGAGGGCGGCTCCGTCGATGAGCAAGGGGGAGTTAAAGGGGTTTGAGGTTTTATTAATTCATCCATGGGCATGGTGACCCTATTTTTGCCACGGGATGCAATAGCTCATCACCTCTTGCAGTTGCCCGCACTGCAAGAGGTGCTTACAGGCCTGGCAGAGCCAGGCGCCGCCATTTCGGACCACCCCTTCCGCCTGGTGGCCTGGCAGTCCATCGACATGGCGGCTCCACCTTAGACACGGCGTAAAAAAATATAGGTTGTGAAGAGGAGAGGAAAAGGGATGTGTGGAAGGTATGGGTGGGGATGAAGCAGGTTGTTAAAAACCAGCCACCCCAGACCGGAGCTCAGGGGTTAGGGAACATTGTCCCCCACCCCCTCAGCTTCGATGCGGGACGGTTGGCTGAAAGGAAGGTCAGCATCTACCCTGTGAAATTAGAGGCTGACCAGAGAAAGTTGTGGGAGAGGTTGTGTGAAAAGAGAGGAAACAAGTGTTTTGAAGGAAGGAAGAGAGGCTAAGCTGGGGCCGGACGGAGTGCTGAATCCCGTCAGCACGGCGGCCAGGATGGCAAATCGCCGCGCCCCTTACGGGGAGGCACGGGCCTCGAGACCCACCCCTACACTCTTCGTCACGTTCGATTGTGACAAGCTCCCTGAGTCGGTGTGTGCCGGTTGGTACCGCTACCGCATGAAGGTATTAGTGCCACTGCCGCGGCGGTGCTATTACTGTCACTGCTTCGGCCATACGAATCGCTCATGTAGACGTGCAAAGTCGGGGTCACCCGAAGCCTGTGTAAATTGCTCCAAGGCCGCAGACGATAAGTCCAAATCGTATGTGGCCAAGTGTGTCAGTTACGGAGAGCCACATCCCGCTTCTTCGAAGCAATGTGGTGCATATCTACTTGAGAAAGAAATCCTGGCCGTTCAAGCCCAGGATCGACTCTCATTCCGCGAGGATAAGGACTTGGTCCTGGCGCGCCCGGCTATGCCTGGAACATCTTGCGCCGTAATGATTAGAACGACACCCTCTGCTCCTGGCCCATCCTGGCCAACGGCATGATGTCCGTTCTTCTTTTCACTTTATATATCTCCGCGGCAGTGGTACGAATGCCTTCACGCGGTAGCGATACCAACCGGCAGGCACCAACTCACGGAGCTTATCACAGTCGAACGTGACGAAGACCGTACGGGTGGATCCCTGTTTTCTCATCACACGCTCGACTTTGACCGCCCCGTGGTCGGCCAGCTCTAGTGATATCTTCTATGGAGTAGTCCACGAGTTCCCTCGCATAAACTACTCCTTTCACAAAGTTCATGGTAGAGTGTGGGGTCACACTCACCGGGGTGCTTATCAAGTGTCCGAAGAGCACTTATCTTGGCCGCCTCGGAATGATCCGCCGCATTCGCCAGAAGGTCCCATCCGAGAAACGGGTTACCTTCGGCTCTCTACCAATTACATTAGCTAATGCTCTCCACTGATGGATCATGTAGCCCTTGGCCAACATGCTGCCATCAGTGGAGCGAATAACTAGGAAGCGTTTGAAGCCAGCGGGCTCGAATACGCCAGGTAACCTCTTAATGAGGGGCCCCGACGTAATCGAGGCTCCGCTCTGCGCACTTTTGGTCTTATTTGGGGATTTCCCGCCAAGGCGAGCACCGGGGCCGGACGTGCCGATCTTGGCTTGGTTGCGTTCAAGGATGGTGAAGACCTCGTCCGACCCAGCAGCCCCCGTGTGGGGAGAAGAGCCCCCGAGTCTTTTTTTATTAGATGTTTTCTTTTTAGGAAAGGGCGGGAAATGGGACCGCTTCTCCCCTCTTCCAGCAGGAGCCGCCAGGCCAGATGAGCCGGCCTCTGCAAGGTCCTTCGCTGAGATAGTGAAGTTCCCAGCAGTCGTGGGGGCACCGGCCGGAGGAGGAGATCCCTCCCCTCCTTGTGCTGTCTTAGCAGCCCGACCCTTCTGGCGAGAGCCCCGCACATGAGCAGGCTCGGGCTCGGTGTTTGATGCCGAGCGCAAATCTGCCCCCATGGAAGGCCCCACCTTCTGGGGCTGCACTGCATCAGGGAGCATGTCTATCTCAGGATGGGGTGCTCCATTTGGCCATCCCCCCATCACATCACAGGTCATGTCAGTCTTGTCCATGTTCTTTTGGGGAAATAGGCCTTCATCCCCGCTAATTCAATTTTCGGGCCACCAAGTCTTTAGAGGGAAGCGGCCGATGGGTCCTTTCTCCCCTCTTTTCCCTAAGGGGGTTTGCCCTACCGAGCCGCTTCAACGGGAAGCGGCCGGTTATGAGCTGCCTGCTGGATTTCCTGGCAAAGCAAAGCTCCCCCTCCCCGCAGGGAGAAGGGACCCCTCTCTTTATTAAATTTACAAAGATGGTGTCTCCTTATTTGGGAGACCTAACAAAAAAGGTTATACAAAAGTTCTCTCTTATCTGGAGAGGCAAACAAAGGTGGAAGGAGGGAAGGTGGAGGGAGCCGATGACGGAGATGTTTCCAACACGAAGATCAAAACGTCTATAGTGTCCTCCTGGTGGAGAAGCTCCTTATATATCCTCAGGAAGGAGTCCTGCCAACCATGCTAAATTGTAATTGTTGAAAACTCTGGAGGCGCCATCAGCTTTGTTCCTATGAGATTGTACCCATCTGATGTTGTGAGAGCACTTATGGTATATTTTCGAGATGTTATTCAACGAGGTCACGGAGAGGTCGCGCACTAAAGTAATTGGAACCTTTCCTCTCTTGCTGTTGAACACTACCGGGAGGTAGTGTTAGGGAATAAAAGTCGGGTGACCCAAAGTGCCACGGTTTCAGCCAGGAAGATGGATCCTAGTTGCTCCACGGGGATCGGGATAGCAAGGCAGCTAGGGCCTATGTTTATTCCTATACCTGTTTCTGAAGCATCGGTATACACATGGGGTTTGCCCTACCGAGCCGCTTCAACGGGAAGCGGCCGGTTATGGGGTCATTTGAAGTAATGTGCGTAGCCAGAGCTAAGAGTTTGCTTGGAGAGTAGTTGGTGACTTGGTCCATCATTAGTTGCACCCATAAGAAAGGCAACCGGAGATGGGAGTGATGAAATTCATAAGTCCTGTAAATCTCGTCCAACCTCTGCGGCTTACGTAGTTACTTGCAGCATAAAGGAGGGCCTCCTTTATTTTTCTACACATGTCGGGAACCAGGGCGACCCGCTTATGTCTAAGATCGACCTTCAAACCCAAGTATGTTATTAGTTTACACGGAATTGTGATACTCTTTCCAATGTTGACGTTGAGCGAGCTGTCAATTAGGATTCTAACACATTTCCTGACGTTTTTTCTAGGGCCAATAATCAGGATGTCGTCGAGGTAGGTGAAGCTCTGACACCCATGTTATTTTGCCACAAGTGCGACGGCAGGGCCGATTATTGACTGCATTATGAACGGGGCGCCGGCGAAGCCCATTGGAAGCTTGGTGAAACGGAAGCTCCTGCCAGGGGCACTGTGAAAGCAAAGGCGGGACTGCCAGATTTGAGCTGAGGTCACATGGTGACTCCAAGGAGGAGGGTGAGGGAAGCCCCCTGCTCCCCGTAGGCACTGAAGAGGAGTAAGCCTCCTCTCCGGTTGAAGAGTTATGGAGGGTCCCCTGGAAAACCACAGAGGGAGGGCCTCCATTTTTTCTGTGGAGCTGCCTGAGGGCGGCTGCGTCGTTCTTAAAGGGAAAATGGGGATTTTGTTTTTGTAAGTTATCATCATTGGGCATGGTGAACCCTTTTTTTCACGGGATGCAAACGCTAATCACCCCCCCCCCCACCACCACCACCCGCAGTGGCCCGCTTTGCGAAGGGTGAGTACAGGCCTGGCAGAGCCATGTGCCGCCATTTCGGATCACCTTTCCCGGCTGGTGGTCTGGCAGTCCTTCAGCAGGGCGGCTCCACCTTGGACGCGGCGTGAAATTGATAGTGTGAAGAGCTCCCAAACCGGAGCTCAGGGGTGAAGGATTATTATCCCCTCCCCCCTCAGCCCCGATCTGGGATAGTTGGCTGAGAAGGTCAGCATATACCCTGTGAAATTAGAGGCTGGAGTTGGACGGAGTGCTGAGTCCCGTCAGTACGGCGGCCAGGATCGCAAATCGCCGCGCCCCTTACGGGGCCCTCGGCCTCGAAACATTAAGCAGTCGGGGTGGCTTCGGAGGGCGGAGGTGGGGTGTAGGAGCACAAGTTTCTCTGGTGCTCTCCTGGAGGACAGCTTTAGGCGGACAGACCAGCCTCGGCCAGATGTTTCTCCGATATAGAGAAGATCTTGACCGCCAAGGAGGCACCAGGCGGGGTAGGTGGTTTCTCCCCTCTTTGTGAGTCTTGGGGAACCGTGCTGCCTGAGGAGGGCTTTACAGAGGGGCGGACTCAGATTCGGTGTCTGGCACTGTGCGATGGTTCGCTCCCTTGGAAGATCCCGCCATCTGGGACGGGGTCACCTTGGGGAACATTACTACAAGAGGGGCCTCCAACTGGCTACTCTCTCCCCCTAAGGTATCAGATATCCAAACCGGGTACTCTAAGGCCCTATGGCCCGTCATGAACGTCCCTCGAGTCGGCATGACGAACTGCGTTGGAAAGAAGGGGGAAGGGATCATGTCGGCTCCCATTAATGTGACAAACCTTGGATCGACGAGGTGTCTTGGCGGTAATAAGGGGACGATACAGCCTCTTACCCTTCGAGGGGAGTTGAGGCGATTCACCTGTCCCCACCCTGATGGGAAAGGCGAGAACCAAAGGGACGCGTCGTTTGCCTCACCGTTTTCTTGGCGGGGCCCGTGAAAAAGCAAAGGGGGATGTGCCACGCAAGTGGAGAATCACATCAGGCAACTCTCTCAGAGGAAGTAAGGGAGAAACCCCTAAACCTGCCACAATTGAAAAGGAAGAAGCCCCCTCTCCGCTACGAGAATCTTCCTAGGGCCCCTAAGAAAGTATAGGGGCCCCACCACTAGAATGAGTCGCGCGTAGGCAACCCTGCAATGGGGGTAAGGTGCAAGCCAAGCCCTTATCTATTTGATGAGCCCCTGAGACAGCATAGGCGGGCGATAGCTCCGTAGAAAAGGCGGAGCTACCCGATGGCGGCTCCAATGGGGATAGAATTGGAGCTCCTCCCTCGGTTGATTGTGGTGAGAGAGGAGCTCCTGCACCAAGATTAATAGTTAACGACCAATAAAGTGCACGCGGGAGGGCTGGGGAGCGAAAGGGGGATGCGCTACTTTTCACTTTACTTGTACTCAATGAGGTTTGGAGACGGTGATTTTAAAAAAAGGAATTTGTTAAGACAAAAACTTAGCTAACTCCATCCGAGAAAGTTGCGTTCCGTATAGCTGGTTTTCATCGGCGAAGGAACCAGAAACCGAAGAAAGGAACTAGGAATCTTGGGTCCCTGTAACATCTGCCGATGCCCGTTGGCGCAGACAACGGGACGGATCTAAACAAGACAGTCGGCGAGTAGGCGTGGGCGCTGGGCTCAATGTATTTTTTTTTTAAGGGGCTATCTGGCGACTGCCCACTTGGGCATAAGTCGCCACAAACAAACAGCCTAGTTCTAGGCTACTTTAAAATAAAAACTTGAAAAGAAAACAACGATAAAAAGAGATGACAATTAGGAAGCAAGCTCCTGCGTCGGGGGAAGGTCCCCCTCCACCAGTGGTAGGAGCGTGCGACCTAGAAAGAAAACAATAACAAAAACAACAACAAAACCTAGTTAAATAAAAGGGAGAAGGCCGGACTCCCCCAAAAAAGTCAATCAGTCCACCAGTCAAGGTGTAGCACTCGTCCCGAGTAAAAAAGACAGGCGGTAGCGAACCCGCCCATCTCGGTACCGGGACAGGTAACCTGCGCGAAGATCACTCAGACTGGGAAATTCGACAAGAATGTGCCGAACAGTCTGGGGGACGACGCAGTCGTTGCAATAGGGCGCAGGCGAGCGCTCCATCGAATAGCGATGCGTCACACGAGTACGTCCGATTCGGAGACGACAGAAAGCGACCTGAAGCCGTCGCGGCATTTGGGGATAGGTCCATAGGAACAGTTGCGGCGCAATGGCACGCAACTTTAAGTTTCCTTCGACAGTCTCCCATCTTCTTTGTCAAGCAGTCTGAAGAGCTGCCCGTATTCCTGCCATGTAGTCAGTGTGAGGAAGAGCGTAACGCTGGTCCGGGCGCAGAGACCTCGCGGACTCTTTAGCGCCCTCATTGTCGCAATTCCTACATGCTCAGGAACCCAGCAGAAGATAATCTCGACATCAGCCCGGCTCGCCAAAACCCTGGCGTCACAGATATCGCGAACCAGGGGATGGGGAGATTCCAATGACCCGAGAGCACTCAGGGCGCTCTGTTAGTTGCTATAGATCACAATCCGGTCTCCGAACCGGGCACGTCGCGTAATCTCCCATACCGAGTGGTGTATTGCCACCAGTTCGGCCGTGAAGACAGACGCAGCGCATGGCAGAGCCCCGCTGACTTCAAACAGAGGGGATACGGCGTGGAAGTCGACCCCCTCTTGGGACTTGGAGCAATCCGTATACACTGGCACGGTTCCAGCGTGACACGAGGTGTGCTCCAAAAAGGTCGAACGCAATACTCCCGTCGTTGTACAAGCTTTGAGAGCAGAGGCGTGGGGACAAATAGCCAAATGTGGTACCCTCCAGTGTGGCGTTCCGGGAAGAACCAGAGGCGCCACCGGGCCGAGAGCTATACCAAGCTCTCGAATGAGTTTTTTGACCATAAACCCAAAGAGCTTACGGTATGACTGGAGTTTCTCGGCGGCATAGGCAGCGTCGAGCTCAGCTGCGGATGCAGTGAGATCTGTTGGCGACTGAGGAATGCTCTGGGCTCGCGCGTACTGGCGGGTGATGCACTGTACGCGGCGAATAGCGAGTGGCATCTGCCCAGAATCGACCAAAAGGCTCTCAATAGGGAAAAGTGCGGAAGGCACCGGTCGCAAGGCGAAGGCCGGTGTGGTGGATCGAGTCCACTTTCCGAAATAAACGCTCAGCTGCGGATTCATAAAACTCGCATCCGTAGTCGAGTTTCGAACGAACAAAGGATCGATAAAAAAGTAAGGCAGTACCCCTATGAGCACCACAAGCGCTGTACGTCACAGAACGGAGAATATCCATGGCGTGGGTACAAGAGACCCTAAGGCTGCGAATATGAGCCTCCCAGGTGAGGCGTCGGTGCGATTCAAACACTTCCAGGCATACCCCATTAAGAAATAAGACTGGGTCTGGGTGGAGCGGTGGATGGCGGCAGAAGTGCACCACCTTAGTCTTGGCCAAGGAAAACCGAAACCTGCGCGCCGGAGAGGGTTCGGGGGAAACCCTCTCCGTACGCGGAATCGACGATCTAGCAGAAATTCAAATATAAACATTGGGAGTGGTCCCCTCGCACTCAACGTGTGGAGAGTCTCCATGATACTGTATCGCCATGCAGATGGCATTTTCCAGTCTGAGCAGACCATCCGACGTGGAGTGGAACTTGCGGAAGCCGAACTGTGCAGAAGACAGATGGCCTCCGCTGTCCAGGAAAAAGGCTAATCTAACAGTTACCAATTTCTCCATCAACTTGCACACACAAGAGGTTAGAGAGATTGGGCGGAAACCAGCCGGAGTAGAGTGATCTCTCCCCGGTTTGCGAAAGGCGAGCACAGTAGCGATTCGCCAGAAATCTAGGTCAAGACCATCCACCCATATCCTGTTGAACAAATCTAACAGAAAGGGCCATGCCTCGCTCACCCAGGTGTCGAAGAATGGCGTACGTGACATCGTCCGGACTATGGGCGGTGTCAACGCACAAAGCAAGAGCGGAGCGACACTCACTCAAAGTAAACCTGTCGTTGAAGTGTTCTCCGCCTCTCGAGGTAAAGTCCAGCCGGCTGCCTTCCGCGACATCACGAAGTGCATGGAATGCTGGCGGAGCAGCATTCCGGCTAGAGAATGCGGAAAAAGCGGTCGCGAAGGATTCCGCCACGGACGCGGGGTCCGAGATTGCGGTCCCATTCTCCTGGAGAACGGGAGAGGGGTCCTGCGAGAACTTGCCCCGAATCCTTTTGACTCGCTTCCACACCTCTGCTAGACGGGTCTTCCCGTTAATTGAAGACATGTATGCCCGCCAAGAAGAACAGCGGGCGTGCTTCGAAATATACCGGAACCTAGCCCTAGCCCGACGAAATTCAGCGACAGTGAAATCGTTTGGGCGGCGCTTATAGCGCATGTAGGCATAACGCTTCTGTTTGAGGGCCGTCTCACACTCGGCTGACCACCATGGGAGTGGTCAGCGTGCAAAACGGCAAGACGTTCTAGGAATAGTAGTCAGGCCCGCGGCGATAAGGTTGCCGGAGAAGAACTCAACGGCCTCATCTACCGACCTAAACTCCTCGACTGAGATAGAGAATTCAGTCATTTCCTGAAGTGCAGTCCACCGCGCCCGCGCCAATCACCAGCGCGGTAGGCTCTCAGGCGGCAGTTGCCCTGAAAATGATATTTGAATGGGAAAGTGATCACTACCATGGAGGTCATCGACCACACCCCAATCAAAATCAGGCTGTGCATCCGAAGAGCACAAAGATAGGTCAAGGCAAGAAAATGAAGTTGTTCTCAGACAGTGATGCGTAAACTCATCCACCTTTAGGACACCTATCTCAAGCTCTTCGATCAGATCGGCAAGGACTTGTCCCCTGGGATTTATTGAGTTATCTCGCCAGAGAGGATGCCTGCCGTTCAGATCTCCAAACAAGAGATAGGGACTCGGCAACCGTGCCACGACGCGGCGGAAGTCCCCCACGTCCAAGTCAGCTACCGGTGGAATGCACGCAGAAGTAATAGTATACCTCCTATCCAGGTGAAGCTGCACAGCCACTGCCTGAAAGGAGGTATATAAAGTGAAAGAAAGAACGGAGACATCATGCCGGGTGTAAACCGCGCATCCCCCAGCCAGGCCATCCCGCGGTGGTGGGGTCACCAGACCCTTGTACCGCGGGATGGCGGGCAGCGGGCACGCGCCTAGCATGGTCTCCTGCAGAAAAATAGCTAACAGGGAACGGGACGAGACGAGCGTCTGCAGCTCCTCACAGTTGGCCCGGAGTCCACGGCAATTCCATTGAAAGAGTATGCCCTCCATTCCTAGCTCGGAGGAGACGCGGTGGCGCACTTCGAACAGAAATCCCTCACGGGAATGGCCAAACGCTTCCCCGAGACAGAACCCCGGGCGCTGTTGGCCAGACAAAGCGCTGAAGGTGCTGTCGCCTTCGAGGACTTATTGGGGGGAGTTTGGGCTCGCCATGCGAGTCATTTCCTCCCTCCGCCTCGAAACGTTAGGCGGGCGTTGCGGCTTCGGAGGCGGGGGGGGTCCTCTTTTCGAGGAACCACCGTCCGCAAGCCACTCGGTCCACCACACTAGGCCCTTTCTTTCTGTCCTCCTTTCGGCGGACAGCTTAAGGAACCCCGGAAGATCGCCTGGCGACCAACTTCAGGGGTGTTGCCTCCTGTGAGTAACGACTCGGTGGAGGCGCGTGGCCGTTTCGCCTTACGGGCAACGGTCACGCTGGGGAAATATGGGGGAGCCCTGGTTTTAGCTGGGGCTGGTTAGGAACCCATTTTGCCGCCAGCTTTACCAGGGGAGCGCCCGGGTTGAGTAGAGCCCGCACAAGGGCTCCGAATGGGCGCGGAAACAACCGTGCTCGTTGGCCTGGATGGGCCAGGGGCAGAGGGTGCTTTTCTAACTATTGAGGCATATGACGTCCAAGGCAGAGCCGTGCGCGCCAGGACCAAGGCCTTAGCCTCGCGGAATGAGAGTCGATCCTGGGCCTGAACAGCCAGGATTTCTTGCTGAAGGATATACGCACCACATTTCTTCGAAGAAGCGGGGTGCGGCTCTCCGGAATTGACACACTTGGCCACACACAATTTTGACTTATCGTGTGCGGCCTTGGAGCAATTTACACAGACTTCAGGTGACCCAGAATTTGCACGTCTACAAGAACGATTCGTATGGCCGAAGCGGTGACAGTAATAGCATCGCCGCTGCAGTGGCACGAATGCCTTCACGCAGTAGCGGTACCAACCAGCACGCACCGACTCAGGGAGCTTGTCACAGTCGAACGTGACGAAGAGTGTAGGGGTGGGTCTCGAGGCCACTCCCTGTTTTCTCATCACACGTTCGACCTTGACCTCCCCATGGTCGGCCAGCTCTAAAGTGATGTCCTCAATGGAGTAGTGAACGAGTTCCCTCGCATAAACTACTCCTTTCACAAAGTTCATGGTAGAGTGCGTGGTCACAATCACCGAGGTGTCATCAAGTGTCCGAAGAGCACTTATCTTGGCCGCCTCGGCGGGATTCGCCGCATTCGCCAGAAGGCTCCCGTCCGAGAAACGGGTCACCTTCGGCTCTCTACCAATTGCACTAGCTAATCCTCTCCTCTGATGGATCATGTTGCCCTAGGCCAACATGGTGCCATCAGTGGATCGAATAACGAGGAAGCGTTTGAAGCCAGCGGGCTCTAAAACACCAGGTAACCTATGAATCAGGGGCCCCGATGTCATCGAGGCTCCGCCCTGTGCACTTTTCGTCTTAGCCAGGGGCTCCGGGTCCGGTGGGGCAGAGGGGACGGATGTGCCTTTCTTGGCTTGTCGCCTACCAAAGTGGCAGCAAACCCATCCATCCCCGCAGCCCCCGCGGATGGAGAGGAGCCCTGAGTCTAATAAGTCTATATCTTTTTTGGAGAGGAGGGCGGGGAATGAACCCGCTTCTCACCTCCACCGGAAGAAGCCCGTAGGCCAGATGGACCGGCCTCAGCCAGGTCCTTCTCCGAAATGGAGACAGTCCTGGTGGTCGCAGGCGCACCGGTTGGAGGAGATCCCTCCCCTCCTTGTACTGCCTCGGAGGCCCCAGCCGTTTGAGGAGGACCTTGCATAGGGGCGGATTCGGGTTCGGTTTCCTCAAGGACCATGTCGATCACAGGAGGGGCCTCCAGTTGGCCATCCACTCCCAGGACATCGCATGTCCCCTTGGCAGCGTCACCAGTCTTGTGTGAGGAGGCACATGCCTTGACCCCGGCAAGGTTTAATATTCTTCCCAGCAGGTCTTTTGAGGGAAGCGACCAAAGGGGCCTGGCTTCCCTCTCCCCCCTAAGGGGGTTTGCCCTACCAAGCCGCTTACACGATGGGCGGTTGGCTCTGGGCTGCCTGCCTGCTCTCTTGGCAGTCCCCTTGGAAAGAAAAGGAGGGACTGCCGCTGGAATCAGGGAGGTGCACGAAAGCACCTCCAGAGAAGGGGGTGAGGGGGAGTCCCCTACACCCTTAGGCGTAGGAGAGGAGTAAGCCTCCTCTCCGGTCAAAGAAATATGGAGGGTCCCCTGTGCAAGCACAGAGGGGGGGAAGACCTCCATTTTTTTGTGGAGCTGCCCGAGAGCGGCTCCGTCGTTGGACCAGGGGAAGTTAAGGGTTGGGGTTTTTTAAGTTTTTCATCTATGGGCATGGTCACCCTCTTTTTTCCACGGGATGCAATCGGGCATTACCTCTCGCAGTAACCCGCACTGCAAGAGGTGCTTATAGGCCTGGCAGACCCAGGTGCCGCCATTTGGGACCACCCCTCCCGCCTGGTGGCCTGGCGGCTCCACCTTAGACACGGCGTAAAACTGATAAGAGTTTGAAGAGTAAAGGAAAAGGGATGTGAGGAAGGTATGGGTGGGGATGAAGCAGATTGTTAAAAAAAAAACATCCCGAACCGGAGCTCATGGGTTAGGGAACGTTGTCCCCTCCCCCCTCAGCCCCGATCCGGGACGGTTGGCTTGAGAAGAAGGTCAGCATCTACCCTGTGAAATTAGAGGCTGACCAGAGAAAGTTGTGGGAGAGGTTGTATGAAAAGCGACGAAGTAGGGAAGAAATACAGGCTATCTGAATGAAGGAAGAGAGGCTAAGCTGGGGCCGGACGGAGCGCTGGATACCGTCAGCACGGCGGCCAGGATCGGAGCGCTGGATCCCGTCAGCACGGCGGCCAGGATGGCAAATCACCGCACCCCTTACGGGGTGGGCTCTATGTAGATAAGCCACGGGAATAGGGGTTAACATGTGCGGACTGGCGGATCGTGCATGACCTATTCTGGTGTGTCGTTATCCCTTACCTCATCCCTTTTTGGTTCAAGCTCAAGCCCGATCCCGTAGACCGAACCCAGACTGTGGACTTCCATCCTTGCTTGGCAGCCTCTCCAAAAGAGGGAAGGAGATGAACTGAGAACTGCCAATATTCCGCTTCGATTCCTAGGGGGAAGAGGGGAAGAGGGGAAGGGGGAAAACCAGGACCAGTCCCAAAGAATCAGGTCTCCCCGCGACTGTTACACCTCCGGGTCCAAACTCAGGAGGAACAGCTCTATCTCGTCAAATCAAATGCTTTAAGGGAGGGTTGAGAGAGAAAATAGGTGTTAGAAGAAGGCGGAAAGGCGGCTAAGCTGTGGCCGGACGTGGCGCTGAGTCCCATCAGCACGGCAGCCAAGTAAACATATCGCCGTGGCCCTTACGGAGAAAAAGCGAAGCTAAGGTGAATCGAGTAACTATAGGCCAGTAAGTCTAACTTCAATAGTATGTAAATTACTTGAGAATATATTTAAAAAATGGTATAGTAGACTTTTTACTTTTGACTGATAATCAGCATGGATTCAGGGCAGGTATTTCAGTAAGGCTTTTGATAAGGTCCCTCATAGGACACTAGGGCCTAAATTGATTTGTTGAGTGTTACAGGGAATGTTCAAAATTGGGTGGCAGGGTAGCTGAAGAATAGAAACCAAAGTATAGTACTAAATGAAGAGAAATTTCAATGGATGGATGTTAAGAGTGGAGTACATCAGGGATCTGTTTTGGCCATATTATTAACAGCCAGTGTGGAGGAAATACAGGGAAAATTCACAATTCAAAGTGAATTCAATAGATGAGTTGCATGCACCCAAGTGTCAGATGACAATCAAACTCTAAAGGGGCAAAGATGTTCACATGGGTAACCAAGAACCACAATAGGGAATTTATTTATGAAATGGAAGGTTGCTGGTTGGAACCGCTGATGATGAGAAGAATTTAGGAATATCAATAGATCGGTCATTGAGATTGTCTAAACAGTGTCAAAAGGCTAGAAATAAGGCAAATAGGGTATTAGGCTTTATCAATAGAAATGTTAGTTATAAAAGTAACAAGGTTATTCTCAAGCTATATAACTTGTATGTTAGAGCACCCAAGGAATATTGTATTTAGATATGGACACCACATTGCAGGGAGGATATCAACATTCTGGATGCAGTACAGAGAAGAGCAACAAAATTAATACCTTCCTTAAGACACATTGATTATATGGAAAGGTTGAGAGCACTTATCATGTTTTCATTTGGAAGGTATTTAAGGGGTGCTATAGCTAGGCTTTTTAAAATATTTAAGGAGATTGATAAATTGAAAATAGCGAAGTTTGTTTAACTAAAGACTGATGATAGGACAAGGGGTCACTGTTTGAAACTTTTAAAAAATAAATAAATAAATGATATATATATATATATATATTTATTTTTTTTTTCACGGCCAAGGTAAGGATACATAGACATAGGAGGCTGAGGTACATGTGATTTATTTAGTATTAAGGAACAACGTTTCAGGCGTATCACCCATCTTCAGGTTTGATGAAGTCAGAAATTCTACTAAAAATAGAAGTTGAAATATTTTGATAAGGAAGGGGCGTTAAAAAAAGATTTTTTTTTAAATGCTAAAGTAATGGAATTCCATTAAACTAGAAAAATTAAGACAAGTAAAAATATAAAGCTCCAAAATAATGAATAAAAGTAACATTATAAAAAGAAAATTAAGATCTTATTAAGAATGTAATATGCTAAATATAAAATATAAAAAATTAAGAAAACTAAAAAGGACTAGAACAAATTTAAACTTGCAATATTAAAAATAATAAAGTTAAGACCATGTAGATAAATCAAAAATTTAAAAAATAACTCAGGGATTTAAAAGGCAAGAGTATCAAAGTATCAATCTAATGTAACCACTAATGAAACGAAAAAAAAGAAGCAAAAAACACAAAAGTAAATAATTAAAGTATAATATTGCTTATCGATGAAGTTCAGGAGAAATCACAAAGTGAAGAATTTATAATGGATATGGCTTAAAGAAGAATAGGATTTTGATTGGTTCGTTGTTAAATAAGAGAAGGTTGGTTGGTTGTTGAGTGAGGTAATTAAAATTAAGAAATAAGAAGGGGAACAGCGGTATTATCTATGTTGAGTGTAGGAAATTTTCTCTGTATCAGTAGGGATTCCAAAGTTCTTAAGAGTATATTCATTGTTATTGCGACCAATTATTTTAAAATTATCGATGGAACATTCTGTCTTGCATTGTAAAGGGTGTTCCATTAAGACGAATCGAAGTGAGCAGCAAATAAAACCGTGTTATTGGTGAAAATCTATTGATTTCACTATTGGATCATGTTCTTTGAGTCATGGCAATTATGTGGGGAAAAATAATATCGCCTAAATGTCCGCCAAGGCTTCGGCGGCACACCTCCACTCGATGGTCAAAGCTTTTGATGACGTCTCTGCATAGTTGCTTCTCGATCTAACCAATATGCCTTATTATCTCATCCTTCAGCTGTTGAATTGTTGTTGGTTTGTTAGCATAGACCTTACTTTCGAGATGACCCCAAAAGAAGAAATCTAGAGGCGTCAATTCATACGATCGTGGTGGCCAATTGACCTCGCTGTTTCGAGAGATGATGCGACCTGGGAACTTCTCATTCAATAAAGCCATTGTTGTATTTTCTGTGTGGCATGTGGCGCCATCCTGTTGAAACCACAAATCTTTGACATTCATAGAATTCAATTCAGGCCATAAAAAGTTGGTTATCATGGCACGGTATCGCTCGCCTGTCACCGTAACAGAATTCCCGGCATCATTTGCAAAAAATGCACACCAAACAGTGACCTTTTGTGGATGCAGTGGCTTTTCAACAATCTTCCTGGGATTTCATCAGCCCAAATGCGACAATTCTGCTTATTAACGAATCCACTAAGATGAAAATGGGCTTCATCACTAAAGGTGATTTTTTGCGAAAAATCATCATCGGCTTGTCTTTGCTCGTGCACCCAATTAACGAATGTACGGCGCTTCAAATGGTCAGTAGTCAATTGAATTTTGTAAGCGTATAGAGACAAATCTTTGTCAAAATTCGATGTAACGTTGGTTCGATGGCGAATAAAGGTGCCTGGATCTTCGGCCACATTCTCGCGCACTGCAGCAATGTTTTCAGCAGAACGGCGTAAACGAGCAAGCAATGGCGTTTTCATATCTGCCACCGACCCCTTTTGTTTAAATTTACGAACAATTTTCCCAATTGCATTCTCGGTTGGTCGATTATGTTGACCAAAAAAATCGCGAAGTGCCCGAAATGCGTTTCTGTTTGAACGTCCATTTTCGTAATAGGCTTCGATAATTTTAACACATTGTTCGATTGTTAATCTGTCTATGGTTGAAATTACCAAAGACTGAATTTGTTAAATCTGAAAGAAAAAGAAAAAAATCATTGGACGCTTAAACTTAACTCACATTTAAAATCGGTCCAAGTTATTGGAACACCCTTTGGTTCGAATATTTGTCGGCTTTTTCTAATCGAACCAAAGTAATGATTAAAGAGACTGCCTGGGGCGTATTGCAGCGCGAGAGGTGAAATTCTGTGACCGTTGCAAGACTACCAATCGCGAAAGCATTTTATAATATGATTAGAGCATTTTCCCCTTCCTAAATTCCACTTTTCCTGCGGCTAAAACGACGCACACAGGCACACACGACCCCACCTTTCTCTTTATTTGTCCTATCTGCGACCATTTATCAACTTGGACTTATCAAAATCCAAATCGGCGTCACCCGCTTCCCCCGGCCAATCAACAACCCAAGTTTATCACCCGCGCCTTGCTTATTAATGGGCGCGCTCGGTCTCATTTCACGCCTGATGGCGGGGGGGCGGCGATTCCTGCACAACAAGTTGATGGGGATTTCAAATTACCCCAGCTTTCGAGAATGACCCGAGGACATATCAAAATGGAAACAGGTGTGTGTGTGTGTTCAGCAAATACACCCTCCCACGCACGCACATTTGGGTTGGGGGTAATCGACTAGCGATAAAAGGGCTCCAAGATTGCCCACTGATGGTTCTCTTCATCTCATCCTCGCTCCTGCCCAGCCAAGATTCAAATCGTCGACGTGGTTCGGAATCCAATGATATCAAGATTGTCCCCTCCAAGATGGAGGCGGAATACGCCAAACAAGTTGCGAACATCCCCACCTCCCTCTTAATCCAAGTGATAAAAACAAGTTTTGAGACGAATGTAGCAATATATATATATATATATATATATATATATATATATATATATATATATATATATATATATATATATATATCAGGTTGTCTACAACTGGAATGGTCTATCCGATGAGGTTATTAAATGTAACGTCATGAATGGCTTCGAGAACCGTTTGGACAAGCAATTTTAAAAAAAAGAAGTTATTGGGCACTTCTCGAGTAGAAGTACTCGAGGAATAACACGAGCGAACAAACCTCGAGGGGTCGTCAATCAAGTTGAGTGGAGAATTGTCCTTCCGCCACGTCACCGTCGGCCTCGGATTACCCTTGACCACACAATGAAGCCAAGCCGAGGACGACCTCCGCACGAGGGTGTCCTTCGGTTCTTGCACGAATGAAAGGCTGCTCCAGCGGAATCCTGTGAAAAGGAGACGGAGGTCATGAGTGGCGCATAGTTTTATTATTATTGTGATCTCACGGCGCATCCTAACGAGTGCATCGCCGTCGTAACCCATAGTAATTAATCGTTTAAGTAAGGCATATGGCGGCACACTGGTATATAAATACACAAACAAGCAGAGCAAAATAAAAAATAAAATACCATTACAAGAGCTATAGACCAACCTGGATCGTAATTTTGCCTTTAGCAAGGATGGAAAAAAGGACGGGGTGGGCCGGGGCCGAGGGACCGGTCGGTCTATAACAAGAGCCTTAGAGGATGCGGGTCTCCTTCAAAGACTTGAGTTCGCGATCAGATTAAAACGAGCTCTTGGCTCCGGGCTGAGCTCCGATACATTGCAGGCCGCCCCCGCTGCTGCCTCCCAAAACTCCCAAGACTCGGGACAAACGGTGTCCCCCTCCCTCCCATTCGCGTAAGGTGGTGGATACAGTGCCGGCAGCACCAACACCCCCAACTCCTTCAACCCAACGGCGCGTGGTGGAGTACTAAGGATTAAGGAGGTTTCTGAGTGTAGAAAAGTGACTCGATTTGGGGTTCGAATACGTGATTTCGAGCCTCCTCCCATACCGCCAACTTATTCCCCTATAAGTCATCACACTTACTCCTTCCATTCTACCCTTTCTCTTAGCTCTAAAGAGTGGTGAAGTTAACGGAGGTGAAAATAGTGGAAGACGCATAGCCCCAGTAGGCAAAAGAGGAAAAGTGACTTAGGGAAGGTAGGGTACGTAACTCTCCTGAACTACCCTCTGTCCAGCAACGAAGGTAGGCCAGGAATCCTTGCATAGTTGAGACCTCGTTTCCTGAGCTCAGCACACCACAACCCGTATTAAACTCCGTAATTCTGGTGTTAGACTCGCTTCCAGTCATGATCCAGCGTCTGCGACACATTTTCTTTCCCTTCGCATTTATTCAGGTTTACCTCTTCCGTCGGTTATCCTCTGCACCCCCACCTCTCGCCGAATGCCATAGCGCCTTTGGCCCTCGTCACCTTTCTTCCGGGCCGTCAGGTCAATGATTGCGGAGAGCGGGATAAACTAATCTGAGAAGAACGTGGCGCGAATAGGGGCAAATTCGCGCGATTGGGAAGGTCCGGAATGCCACTCGGAACCTTCACTTCTGACGTTGATGGAGTAAGGAAAGCAGCTCCCATTCGCAGGAATACAGGACGCCTGGAGTAGGGAACACCCTCGGCGGTTTCATCCTCAATTAACCCTCAGGCAGATATAATCCAGTGAAAATTGAGGCTTAGCTTACCAGGATGGTCAACCCATATCTATACAGAGAGGGTATTTGGGAGAGAGGAACTGATGGAAAAGGGCATGACGAAACTTAAAGACGGTTCGAGACAGACCCATTCATCAGCGATGGGTCCAAGTCGAGAACGGAGCGGGGCGAGGGGATGGGGGAGACTCGGCCAAAGAAAGTGAGCCATAAGACGGGGAAGCGGGATGATAAGAATCGGAGAGATTGGCCAGACAGGAAGCGAGGCCTAAATGGAGGAATTGAATAGAATGAAAAATATCAGAAGGGCAAACCCCTTTGACCATTAAGGCACGTCAAAATACTACTCTACAGGTTGCTATAATACTCTACCACGCTACGGCATAGCTGAGTGGAAATACCCCTTCTTAGGTTGAGTGAAGCTGAACTATATCGGGTTTGGTTAGTCGCGGGATGGAGTCCCGATTCGGGTTGCCTTCCCGGCGGCTTGTCATACGACCTCTGAGAAATAAAACCCTTGCCAAGAGTGGAGATAGGCAATAAGACCCTCTATCAAGTGTGAAGATGGCCATTGAGCGTAACCCCTATAGGAAAATGGTCATAATTAACCTTCTTCATTCATGAACTTCGTCAGGTTGGACAGGAAGTGCCTCTCGTATTGATTAGTCTTTTGCAGACTCTTTTTCTTCTGATTAAAAGGAAAAGACGATCTATTTTTTTTAAGATAACAATTTAAACAAACAATAACATCTTTTGTTTATTTTAGTGACAAAACAAAAAAAAATATCGAACTGCTTGTTCAAGGGGCATTCCTTATAGTTCCCATTCACACATTTTGCATTAATCATAAATATAAACACAAAAAATAAATATAAATGACTATTAATTTAAAAGTTAACAGTTGAAAACATATTTTGATACAAATTTTCTCCCCAAAATATGAAGTAGAGTTGCTACATTTAGTTTCGTCACACTTTATTTATTTGATGGAAGATGGATTATTTGGAGTATTCAAATAAATAAATAAACTAGATAAAGTTAGTGATAGTTTTACGTTTGTACGGTATTTCAAGCGATACTGTCGAGACATTTTCAACCGGTTTTGTTTGTTTCAAAACAGGGTTGCTAAATTTCCCCCCCATTTTTCCTTTATCCAGTTTAATTAACTTTAGACCTTTAATTAATTTCATATATATATATATATATATATATATATATATATATATATATATATATATATATATATATATATATATATATATATATATATATATATATATATATATTACTTGTCCAGTATTCATCTCTTTTTTAAATGAATGTGTTTGGTAAAAAACAAACTAAATTGCTAAGTTTCGATCTTATTCGATCATCTTCGGAGCGTTTTGAAATGGAGTGAGGATCTGGCAGAAAGTGAAAGAACTTTTTTTATTAATTAATTAATTTATGAAAGTGATGAAATGTGGGGTAGGTTTTCAAACGTGTGAAAATGTTTACTAGGTTGCCCTTGTGTTAGGGCATCACTAGCATGCTTTCTTCTTGTTTGTTTCAAAAACTTTATTCCTCCGTCAATAATGTTGCTGACCGTCGATGACTGTCAGCTTCTTCCATTGTTATATATATATATATATATATATATATATATATATATATATATATATATATATATATATATATATATATATATATATATATATATATATTTAATTGATTTGTTTAATATGTTCCTCCGCCGTGGCTTTCAAGCCTTTCAATTGGTTTTTATTCTGTTAATTATCTCTTGTTTTATTGTATTTAGTTATTCATTTATTATTTTCAGTTTAAATCTTAATTTGGGCACTTCGCCTCTTTTCGTTTATGTTAATCTATCTTCCTTTTCTTATTATTATTTCGTTAATTTTGTTGATTTATTCTTCTTCACTTCTCTTTGTTTGTTAAATTTAATTTGGGCACTTCGCCTCTTTTTGTTCAAGTTAATTTTCTTTGATTTGAGTTTAATTTGAAATGAGTTTGAATTTATAATTGAATTTGGGCACTTCGCCTCTTTTTATTAAAGTTAATTTCCTTTGTATATCGCTATGTGTATATAGGTATTATATTCTCTCTCGCACAGGTTCTTCCGCTAGAGAATAGAAATGTTCTTTCTACTGCGCATCTTCTGTTTTCTGGTATGTCTAAAATGTTATTAATAGTTGGGAGTATTTCATGGTCCACTTTGTCCCAAGTCTTTCTCCCTAGCCTTTGGATCTCCATATTGATCGGATTTAGTCCGATTCTTTCATGTAGAAGGGATTGTGGAATATGGTCGATCCTTCTCGTGCCAGTTATCAGCAGTGTGGCTTTGTTCTGTACCCTTTGCATCGTCCTGAGAGAGCTACAGCTTGCCATCTGCGTGATCACAGCCGGGTACACCAGGATGGAGCGTACCAGAGCCATGTATAGCTTTTTCTTGTTTGGCACGTTGAGGCTTCGGAAACGGTTCAGTTTCTTCAGCTCTCTTTTGGCTAGGAAAACTCTGGTTTTTACGTGGACCTTGTATCCTGTTTTATAGAGTCGTAAGCCCAGGACCTTTCCCTCGTTAGAGTACGGATAAAGTTCGTTGTCGACGAGGACGTCGTCTACTTTCCGGCGGTTCATTGGAATTATAGTGAAATTCTGGCGGTTGGTCTTTATCTTCCACTTTTTTCCAGAGCGATTGATGTTATAAATCTCGGCAGCTGTCGCCCTTGCTTGAATTCCAGCGTTCCTGAATGGACTTGGGACGATTTGAGTGATGTCATCAGCGTATTGCAGATACATCGAATCGTACCTCAAGGAGAAGGGAGGTCGTGTGTACACGAGGTACAACAAAGAACTCAGACAGCTGCCTTGTGGAACTCCCGCCTCGAGTTCGAATTCTGGTCCATTGCAGCCCTCGATCGAGATTTGGGCTCTCCTATCCGTGACATACGAGGGGCGGTCAATAAGTTTTGCGAATCGGTAGGGCAAAACAGAGGAAGGGGGATGGCTGTTTGTGGGGGTGTTAGGACAACTTATGACAAGTCAGGACCTGCAGCCGCACGCTTCTGCCTCATCTATTTAAGGAGCAGTAGCTGATCGCAGATCGTCAGTCACAAATCTTTCAACAATGGAGAAGGTTGAGCACCGCGCAATGATCAAATTTTTTACCAAGGAAGGCAAGAATGCAAAAAGAAATCCATGAACGCATGGTTGCAGTGTACACCGATACTGCCCCTTCCTGTGCAACCATTGCTCGCTGGAATAGGAAGTTCCACCATGGTCGTGAGTCCCTTGAAGATGACCCCCGTCCAGGACGCCCGTCAGACGTGACCAATGAAGACAATGTGGCCCGTGTGGAGAGGATGATCCTCGAAAATCGACGGATGAAGGTCGAAGAAATCGAGCGAGAACTAGGAATATCACATGGAAGTGTTATCAACATCATCCACGACAATTTGGCCATGACCAAGGTCTCTGCCCGTTGGGTCACTAGAAACCTCACGCCCCAGGATCGACTTCAACGTCGTCAAACTCTACAAGACAAGAGTTGCATAAGCTGCCCTACGTGATTGCGGATTCGATGAGCTCAACCATCCCCCTTACAGTCCAGATCTGGCCCCTAGCGACTACTTTTTATTCCGCCAGCAGAAGGCTGCACTGCGTGGACGCCGGTTTGGGGACGATGAAGATGTCCAGTTCGCCGTCCAGGAGTGGATTGAACAGCGGTCGGGAGATTTCTGGTTGTCGGGAATTCGAAGCCTCAGGGACAATTGGCGCAAGTGTATTGAAGTCGAGGGTAGTTATATTGAAAAATAATAAAACACTTTTCCTCATATCGCGTTTCCTTATATCCGAATTGCAAAACTTATTGACCGCCCCTTGTATATACACAGGACCCTTTCCAGGATTGGGTTTAGCTGGAGGTTGAGGATCTTGAATTGTAGCCCTCTCAGCCATACCTTATCGAAGGCCATATTTACATCCCGCAGCACCACGTCTACGTACTTTCTCTCAGCTTTGCTGAATGCGAGTTTTTCCGTTAGGGGGATGCCGGCGGTTTCCTTTACGCATCCCCTGCGGAAGTCGTGCGTCTGAGGATTGTGAGCTCCTAGCTCGGCTAGTTGTTCTTGAAGCCTGTCAGCTAGGAGCTTCTCGTACTTTCGCAACGAATTGCAGCAGGGCCATTGGCCTGTAATTGACCAGTTGATCATGGGGTTTACCTCCCTTTGGTATGAAGATTATTTTAGCGATCTTAAAACCCTCAAGGAAGTAACCCATATTCAGGGAAGCGTTGAAAACGTTTGAATTCCCTGAATGATCTGATGTGGGGCATTTACCAAGTTGTTTCTGGTGATGCCCGTCCAGCCTGGTGCCTTTTGTTCAAAGGTTCTTAGAGTGGCCATGACATCCTCTGATGTTATGGGATGGCCATGGTCCGCCATCTCCCTGCCTTCGTCAACTTCATGTTGTGGGTGCGTGCGGTGCATAACCTGATTCAGTTTTTCGATCAGTTGGCTTCGAATTCCTGGTCGAACTCTTCGTTGTCTTCTGGGGTGATCCTGATGACGATTTTCCAGAAATTCCTGAATCTGTCTTCTAGAACCGCCGGGTAGTCTGTATAGTCTCCTTCTCTTTTATTCGAGCTTTAGTTCTTGCGGTTAGTCCCTTTAGGTTCTTGACTGGACGCTAGAACTTATATCCGGGTTGAGCTCTCTATCGACTTTGGCAATCAGGCTGTACCATATATCCCCCTGTTGGAGGTTGATAGCCTCTTTTAACTCGGTGTTTAGGCGCGGAAGGAGCGAGCTTCTTTCCCAGTTAGGATTTTCCTGTCTTATCTCTTCGAACACTTCCCTGTGAGCACGAGGGATCTCTCTCATCTCCTCTCCTCTGTCCACTGTTTTTTTCGGGGGGTTTTTAAGAGTTCATCGGGCGACTGCCTACTTGGGCATTAGTCGCCGTATTAAAAACTTGCAGAGTACTTAAAACTTGCCTAGTACAAGGCTATTTAAAATCAGATTCAAAAACCCCAAAAAACCCAAACCCAACACCAAAAATTTTTAAAAAAGGCGAAAGGGAACGAGGAGGAAGCACGCTCCTGTGTCGGGGGGAGGTCCCCCCTGAGCAGGAACGTGCAACCAATATGGGAAAAAAACAAAACCAAAGTGGTTAAATAAAAGGGAGAAGGCCGGCCTCGCTCCAAAAGTCTAGAAGTCCAACAATCAAGGTGCAACGCACTAGTCCCGAGTCCCAGGGACAGGGGGTAGGACGCCGTACATCCCGGTAACGGGAAAGGTAACGTGCGGGAAAATCACCCAGACTGGGACATTCAACAATTTTTTTTTTCCAGAGGGGCTATCTCGCGAAAGCCCACTTGAGCATAAGTCTCCGCAAACAAACAGCCTAGTTCTAGGCTACTTTAAAATAGAAATTTAAAAACAAAACAACGATAAAAAGATATAATAAGGAAGCAAGCTCCGGGGGGGGAGGTCCCCCTCCACCCGGCGTAGGAGCGTGTGACCTAAAAAGAAATCAATAACAACAACAGAACCTAGTTAAATAAAAGAGAGATGGCCGGTCTCCCCCCAAAAGTCTATCAGTCCACCAGTCAAGGTACACGTAATCGTCCCAGTAGAAGGGACAGGCGGTAGCAACCCCGCCCGTCCCAGTACAAGGGACAGGCGGTAGCGACCCCGACCATCCCAGTACCGGGACAGGTAACGTGCGCGAAGATCACCCAGACTGGGACGTTAGACAAGAATGTGCCAAAAAGGAGGACGACGCAGTCGTCACAATAGGGAGCAGGTAAGTGCTCCATCAAATAGGGATGCGTCACACGAGTGTTTCTGATTCGGAGACGACAGAAAGCGACCTGAAGCCGTCGCGGCATTGGGGGATAGGTCCATGGGAACAGTCGCGGCGTAATGGCACGAAACTTCAAGTTCCCTTCGACTGTCTCCCATCATCTTTGCCAAGCAGTCCGAAGAGCTGCCCGTATTCCTGCCATGTAGTCAGTGTGAGGAAGAGCGAAACGTTGGTCCGGTAGCAGAGTCTTCGCGGACTCTTTGGCGCGCTCATTCCCCGCAATTCCTACATGTCCAGGAACCCAGCAGAAGATAATCTCGACATCCGCCCGGCTCGCCAAAACCGTGGCGTCACGGATTTCGCGAACCAGGGGATGCGGAGATTCCAATGCCCCGAGAGCACTCAGGGCGCTGTGTGAGTCGCTATAGATCACAATCCGGTCTCCGAACCGGGCACGTCACGTAATCTCCCGTACCGAGTGGTGTATTGCCACCAGCTCGGCCGTGAAGACAGACGCAGCGCCTGGTAGAGCCCCGCTGACTTCAAACAGAGGGGATACGGCGTGGAAGCCGACCCCCTCTTGGGACTTGAAGCAATCCGTATACACTGGCACGGTTCCAGCGTGACACGAGGTGTGCTCCAAAAAGGTCGAACGCAATGCTCCCCGAGCTGTACAAGCTTTGAGAGCAGAGGCGTGGCGAAAAAAAAGCCAAATGTGGTACCCTCCAGGGTGGCGTCCTGGGCAGAACCAGGGGTGGCACCGGCCCAATAGCTATACCTAACTCTCGAAGGAGTTTCCTGGCCCTAGACACAAAGGGCTTAGGGTATGACTGGCGTCTCTCGGCGGCATAGGCACCGTCGAGATTAGCTGTGGATGCAGTGATAGCTGTGGAGACTGAAGGGGGCGCCGGGCTCGCGAGTACAGGCGAGTGATGCACTGTACGCGGCGTAGAGAGAGTGGAATCTCGCCAGCATTGACCAACAGGCCCTCATTGGGGGAAGTGCGGAATGCACCGGTCGCAAGGTGAAGGCCGGTGTGGTGGATCGAGTCCACCTTCGGCAATACACGCTCGGCTGTGGAAGCAGGACATTCGGTAAGAATGTGCCGAACAGTCTGGCGCAGGCGAGCGATCCATCAAATGGGGATGCGTCACACGAGTGTGTCATATTCGGAGACGAGGGAAAGCGACCTGAAGCCGTCGCGGCATTGGGGGATAGGTCCATGGGAACAGTCACAGCACAATGGCACGCAACTTTAAGTTCGTCTGGACCGTCTCCCAACTTCTTTGCAAAGCAGTCCGAAGAGCTGTCGGTATTCCTACTATGTAGTCGGGGTGCGGAAGAGCTAAACACAGGTCTGGTCGCCCGATCCTAGCAGACTGTTTGGCGCCCTCATCTGCGCGCTCATTCTCCGCAATTCTTACATGTCCAGGAACCCAGCAGAAGATAATCTCGAAATCCGCCCGGCTCGCCATAACCGTGGCGTCACGAATGACGCCAACAAGGGGATGCGGAGATTCCAATGCCCCTGGTTCGATAAGTGAGTCACTATAGATCACAATCCGGTCTCCGAAACGGGCACGTCGCGTAATCTCCCGTAGCGAGTGGTGTATGGACACCAGCTCGGCCGTAAAGAATTTTTTTTTTTTTTTTTTAATCAAGGGGCTATCTGGCGACTGCCGACTTAGGCATTAGTCGCCGTAAACAAACAGCCTAGTTCTAGGCTACTTTAAAAATTAAACAGGAAACAATAAAAAGAAATAACAATAACAATAAAAAAGCAATAACAAAAACAATAACAAAAACAACAACAACAACAATTAAACCGGGTTAAATGAAAGGGAGAAGGCCGGCCTCCCCCAAAAAGTCAATAAGTCCACTAGTCATGGTGCACGCACTCATCCCGAGTACAAGGGACAGGCGGTAGCGACCCCGCCCATCCCGGTACCGGGACAGGTATCGTGCGCGAAGATCACCCAGACTGGGACATTCGACAAGAATGTGCCGAACAGTCTGGGGGACTACGCAGTCGTTGCAATAGGGCGCAGGCGAGCGCTCCATCAAATAGCGATGCGTCACACGAGTATGTCCGAATCGAAGACGACAGAAAGCAACCTGAATCCGCCGCGGCATTGGGGGATAGGTCCATGGGAACAGTCGCGGCGCAATGGCACGCAACTTTAAGTTCCCCTCGACCGTCTCCCATCTTCTTTGCCAAGCAGTCCGAAGAGCTGCCCGTATTCCTGCCATGTAGTCAGTGTGAGGAAGAGCAAAACGCTGGTCCGGTCGCAGAGTCCTCGCGGACTCTTTGGCGCCCTCATCGGCGCGCTCATTCCCCGCAATTCCTACATGTCCAGGAACCCAGCAGAAGATAATCTCGACATCTGCCCGGCTCGCCAAAATCGTGGCGTCACGGATTTCGCGAACCAGGGGATGCGGAGATTCCAATGCCCCGAGAGCACTCAGGGCGCTTTGTGAGTCGCTATAGATCACAATCCGGTCTCCGAACCGGGCACGTCGCGTAATCTCCCGTACCCAGTGGTGTATTGCCACCAGCTCGGCCGTGAAGACAGACGCAGCGCCTGGTAGAGCCCCGCTGACTTCAAACAAAGGGGATACGGCGTGGAAGCCGACCCCCTCTTGGGACTTGGAGCCATCCGTATACACGGCCGTAAAGAAAGACGCAGCGCCTGGAAGAGCCCTGCTGACTTCAAAAAGAGGGGAGACGGCGTGAAAGCCCACCCCCCTCTTCGGAGTTGGAGCCATCCGTATACAATGGCACGGTTCCAGCGTGACACAATGTGTGCTCCAAAAAGGACGAACGTAATACTCTCGGTGCTGTACAAGCTTTGGGAGCAGAGGCGTGGCGACCAAAATCAAAATGTGGTACCCTCCAGGGTGGCGTCCTGGGCAGAACCAGGGGCGCCACCGGCCCGAGAACTATACCTAGCTCTCGAAGGAGTTTCCTGGCATTAAATTCAAAGGGCTTAGGATATAACTGGCGTCTGACGGCGGCATAGGCACCGTCGAAATCAGCTGCGGATGAGGTGAGAGCTGTTGTTGACTGAGGGAGGCGCCGGGCTCACGCGTACAGGCGAGTGATCTACTGTACGCGGCGTTGAGCGCGTGGCATCTCCCCAGCATCGACTAGTAGGCTCAAAATGGGGGAAATGCGGAAGGCACCGGTCGCCAGGCGAAGGTCGATGTGGTGGATTGAGTCCACCTTGTGCAATAAACGCTCCGCTGTGGATGCATAAAATTCGCATCCATAGTCGAGTTTCGAACGAACAAAGGATCGATAAAAAAGTAAAGCAGTTGCCCTATCAGCGCCCCAAGCGCTGAACGTCACAGAGCGGAGAATATCCATGGCGTGGGTACAAGAGACCCTAAGACTGCGAATATGAGCCTCCCAGGTGAGGCGTCGGTCAAATACAAGACCAGGGAAACGGTGCGATTCAACCATTACAAAGCGCACCCCATAGAGAAAGAAATCTGGGAAGGGGTGGAGCCAGGATAGAGGCAGAAGTGTAGCACCTTAGTCTTGGCCAAGGAAAACCGAGATGTGTACACTTCGGAGTAACAAGTGACACGGTTTAATACCTGTTGGAGTCGACGGTTCAGAGTTGGCATCTAGACAGAGCCAAACGAGATTGAAAAGTCTTCAACGTAGAGCGTAGCGAGAACATCTTCCGACAGCACCGAGGTGATACCGTTGATGCTCAGGCCAAAGAGTGTGACAGTGACGACACTTCCTTGCGGGACACCCTCTTCCGATTCCATTGGGCCGGAGAAGGTTCTCCCCACCCGGACGCGGAATCAACGATCTCGCAAAAATTCAGATATAAACATTAGGAGGCGTCCCCTCGCCCCCATTGTGTGGAGAGTCTCCATGATACCGTATCGCCATGCGGTATCATAGGCCTTCTCCAGATCGAAAAACACCGTGGCGTAGTGCTGTCTACGAAGGAAGGCATCGCAGACGGCATTTTCCAGTCGGAGCAGAGCATAAGACGTAGAGTGGAACTTGCTGAAGCAGCACTGTAGAGAAGACAGATGGCCTCCGCTGTCCAGGAAAAAAGGTAATTTAACATTTAACAATTTCTCCATCAACTTGCACACGCAAGAGGTTAGAGAGATTGGGCGGTAACCGGGCGGAGTAGAGTGATCTCTCCCCGGTTTACGAAAGTCGAATACAGTAGCGATTCGCCAGGAAACTGGGAGAAGACCCTCCACCCATATCCTATTGAACAAATCTAACAGAAAGGCCATGCCTCGCTCACCCAGGTGTCGAAGCATGGCGTACAGGACATCGTCCGGACCATGGGCGGTGTCCGCGCACGGAGCGAGAGCGAAGCGTACTCACTCACAGTAAACTTGCCGTTGAAGGGTTCTCCGCCTCTGGAGGTAAAGTCCAGCCGGCGTTCTCCCACGACATCACGACGTGGATTGAATGCTGGCGGAGCAGCATCCCGGCTAGAAAATGCGGAAAAAGCGGTCGCTAAGGATTCCGCCACGGACGCGGGGTCCGAGATTGCGGTCACATTCTCCTGGAGAACGGGAGAGGGGTCCTGCGAGAACTTGCCCCGAATCCTTTTGACTCGCTTCCACACCTCTGCTAGACGGGTCTTCCCGTTAATTGAAGACACGTATGCCCACCAAGAAGAGCGGCGGGCGTGCTTCGAAATATAACGGAAACCTAGCCCTAACCCGACGAAATTCACCGACAGTGAAATCATTCGGGCGGCGCTTATAGCGCATGTAGGCATAACGCTTCTGTTTGAGGGCCGTCTCACACTCGGCCGACCACCATGGGAGTGGTCAGCGTGCAAAATGGCCAAACGTTCTAGGAATAATTGTCAGGCCCGCGGCGATGAGAGGTTGCTGGAGAAGAACTCAACGACCTCATCTACCGACCTAAACTCCTCGACTGAGAAAGAGAATTCAGTCATTTCCTGAAATGCGGGTCACCGCGCCCCCACCAAGCACCACCGAGGTGGGCTCTCAGGCGGCAGTTGCCCTGAAAATAATATTTGAATGGGAAAATGATCACTATCATGGAGGTCACCGACCACTCCCCAATCAAAATCAGGCTGTGCATCCGAAGAACACAAAGATAGGTCCAGGCAAGAAAATGAAGCGGTTCTCGGACAGTGATGCGTAAACTCATCCACGTTTAGGACACCTATCTCAAGCTCTTAAATCAGATTAGCAAGGACTTGTCCCCTGGGATTTATGGAGTAATCTCCCAGAGAGGATGCCTGCCGTTCAGATCTCCAAGCAAGAGAAAGGGCCTCGGCAACCGTGCCACGACGCGGCGGAAGTCCCCCGCGTCGAAGTCAGCTGACGGTGGAATGTACGCAGAAATGATAGTGTACCTCTTATCCAGGTGCAGCTGCACAGCGACTGCCTGAAAGGAGGTATCTAAAGAGAAAGGAAGAACAGAGACATCATGCGGGTGTAAACCGCGCACCCCCCAGCCAGGCCATCCCGCAGTGGTGGGGTCGCCAGACCCTTATACCCCGGGAGGGCGGGGAGTCGGCACGCGCCTAACATGGTCTCCTGCACAAAGATAGCTAACAGGGAACGGGACGAGACGAGCCTCCGCAGCTCCTCCCAGTTGGTCCGGAGTCCACGGCAATTCCATTGAAGGAATATGCCCTCCAGGCCTAGCTCGGAGGAGACGCGGGGACCCTCCTCGAACAGAAGACCCTCACGGGAATATCCGTATGCTTCCCGGGGGCAGAACCCCAGGCGCTGTTGGCCGGACAAAGCGCTGAAGGCGCTGCCGTCTTCAAGGACTTATTGGGGGAGGTTAGGCTCGCGATGCGAGTCTTTTCCTCCCTCCGCCTCGAAACCTTCGGCGGGCGTTGCGGCTTCGGAAAAGGGGGATCCTCCTTTCAAGGAACCACCGTCTCCGAGCCACTCTCTCCACCACTAGGCGTGGGCGAAGGAGCCGAAGCTCCGTTGTTGTTGTCCTCCTTTCGGGGAACAGTTTTAGGAACCCCGAAAGATGGCCTAGCGACCAACTTCAGGGGTGTTACCGCCTGTGAGTCTAACGACTCGGTGGAGGCGCGTGGCCGTTTCGCCTTACGGCACGCTGGGGAAAGAGAGGGGAGCCCTGGTTTTAGCCGGGGCTGGGTATGAACCCTTTTTGCCGCCAGCTTTACCAGGGGAGCGCCTGGGTTGGGTAGAGCCCGCAGAAGGGGTCCGAATGGGCGCGGAAACAACCGTGCTTGTTGGCCTGGATGGGCCAGGAGCAGAGGGTGCCTTTCTAACTATTGAGGCATATGACGTCCCAGGCAGAGCCGGGCGCGCCAGGACGAAGTCCTTAGCCTCCCGGAATGAGAGTCGATCCTGGGCCTGAACGGCCAGGATTTCTTGCTGAAGGATATATGCACCACATTGCTTAGAAGAAGCAGGGTGCGGCTCTCCGCAATTGACACACTTGGCCACACACGATTTGGACTTATCGTGTGCGACCTTGGAGCAATTTACACATACTTCAGGTGACCCCGACTTTGCATGTCTACATGGGCGATTCGTATGGCCGAAGCGGTGACAGTAATAGCACCGCCGCGGCAGTGGCACGAATGCCTTCACGCGGTAGCGGTACCAACCGGCACGTACCAACTCAGGAAACTTGTCACAGGCGAACGTGACGAAGAGTGTAGGGGTGGGTCTCGAGGCCCTTCCCTGTTTTCTAATCACACGTTCGACCTTGACCGCCCCATGGTCAGCCAGCTCTAGGGTGATGTCCTCAATAGAGTAGTCAACGAGTTCCCTCGCATAAACTACTCCTTTCACAAAATTCATGGTAGAGTGCGGCGTCACACTCACCGGGGTGCCATGAAGTGTCCGAAGAGCACTTATCTTGGGCGCCTCGGCGGGATTCGCTGCATTCGCCAGAAGGCTCCCGCCCGAGAAACGGGTCACCTTCGGCTCTCTACCAATTGCACTAGATAATCCTCTCCTCTGATGGATCATGTTGCCCTTGGACAACATAGTACCATCAGTGGAGCGAATAACGAGGAAGCGCTTGAAGCCAGTGGGCTCGAAACCGCCAGGTAACCTCTGAATCAGGGGCCCCGATGTCATCGAGGCTCCGCCTTGTGCACTCTTGGTCTTAGTCAGGGGCTCCGCAGAGGGGCCGGATGTGCCGATCTTAGCTTGGTCGCCTACCAAACTCGCAGCAGACCCATCCGTCCCTGCAGCCCCCGCAGGTGGAGAGGAGCCCAGAGTCTTCTTGGTCTTTTTAGTCTTTTTCTTTTTTGGAGAGGAGGGCGGGGAATGAACCCGCTTCTCACCTCCGCCGGCAGAAGTCCCCAGGCCAGATGGACCGGCCTCAGCCAGGTCCTTCTCCGAAATGGAAAAGGTCTTGGTAGTCGTAGGGGCACCTGTCGGAGGAGATCCCTTCCCTCCTTGTACTGCCTCTGAGACCCTAGCTATTTGAGGAGGACCTTGCATAGGGGCGGATTCGTGTTCGGTGTTTGGCGCCGAGCCCGGATTCCCCCCCATGGAAGGCCCTACCGTCTGAGGCTGGGTTTCCTCAAGGACCATGTGTGTCACAGGAGGGGCCTCCAGTTGGTCATCCCCTCCCAAGACATCGCAGGTCCCGTTGGCTGTATTATCACTAGTCTTGTGTGGGGAGGCACAGGCCTTGACCCCGGCAAGGTTCAATATTCTTGCAGCAGGTCTTTTGAGGGAAGCGACCGAAGGGGCCTAGCTTCCCTCTCCCCCCTAAGGGGGTTTGCCCTACCGAGCCGCTTCCACGAGGGGCGGTCGGCAATGGGCTGCCTGCTGGCTTTCTTGGCAGTCCCCTTGGAAAGTCAAGAGGGGACTGCCGCTGGATAAAAGTGAGTTGCCCGAAAGCACCTCCACAGAAGGGGGTGAGGGGGAGTCCCCTGCACCCGTAGGCGAAGGAGAGGAGTAAGCCTCCTCTCCGGTTAGATAAATATGGAGGGTCCCCTGCGCAAGCACAGGGGGGAGAAGACCCCCATTTTTTCGGTGTATCTGCCCGAGGGCGGCTCCGTCGTTGTTATAGAGGTAATTAAGGGAAGATGTTTTATTTTTACATCATTGGGCATGGTGGCCCTCTTTGTTTTACGGGACGCAATCGCTCACCACCTATCGCAGTAGCCCGCACTGCAAGAGGTGCTTACAGGCCCGGCAGAGCCAGGCGCCGCCATTTGGGACCACCCTTCCCGCCTGGTGGCCTGGCAGTCCATCGGCATGGCGGCTCCACCTTGAACACGGCGTAAAAAAGATAGATTTTGAAGACGAGAGGGAAAGGGACGTGAGGAAGGTATGGGTGGGGATGAAGCAGGATGTTAAAAACCAACCACCCCAGACCGGAGCTCAGGGGTTATAGAACATTGTCCCCTCCTCCCTCAGCCCCGATCCGGGACGGTTGGCTGAGAAGAAGGTCAGCATCTACCCTGTGGAATTAGAGGCTGACCAGAGAAAGCTGTGGCAGAGGTTGTTTGAAAAGTGACAAAGTAGGGGAGAAATACAGACTATCTGAAGGAAGGAAGAGTGGCTAAGCTAGGGCCGGACGGAGCGCTGGATCCCGTCAGCACGGCGGCCAGGATGGCAAATCGCTGCGCCCCTTACGGGGTACTCATAATCAGGGTCTCCGTGCCCGGGAGGGGGGCAGAGGGGCCGGATGTGCCGATCTTGGCTTGGTCGCTTACCCAAGTGGCAGCAGACCCATCCGTTCCCGCAGCCCCCGCGGATGGAGAGGAGCCCCGAGTCTTCTTAGTCTTTTTCTTATTTTTTTTTCCTTTTTAGGAGAATAGGTTGGGAATGAACCCGCTTTCCCCTTCCGCCGGCCGGAGCCCCCTCAGCCAGGTCCGGGGTAAAAGAGATGAGGGTGGTTTAATTTCTTGTATTCCGTTTCTTAGTTCGTTTTCCACAAAATGGTTGTTATGACCCCAATGGCATGGGCCAGTTTCCTAGGAAACCACTGTCGTGATTTCAACACCACTCCCAATCCCCCCCCTTCCCTCCCTCACCCCCGCGTCTTCCTTATCAGGAATTAAGCGACTTCTCATTCTCCAATTTATCGACGCGGCACCGTGACCCGATTTTTTTTTGTTTCCATTTCTCCTCCAGGCCAAACGTGGGTAAACCCAAGTTAGCAGGGTCTCTCTCTAAACTATTTATCGAATAAGTCGTAATTATATAATTTCTAATTACACACAAATCCAATCCCGTGTCACCAAAGAGCGCCTACCGTCAGCTTCAGAGCATCACCAACCAAAACAATGAGTGAACTTGTCCTTCATCGTTTTCCATTACACTTCGATCTCCCCTTTTATGAGGCGAGTCTTCGAGTGTCTCCTAATTATCCTTACGACTCGAACTTGAATTAAAAACTAGAATCACTATCTTGCATGAATGCAAGTGACTTCATCCTTAATGATTGAACTTTACGAATAGTACCGAGTATCTCTGGTTTCAAGGCCCCTCTAAGCCCATCAGAAAAATGACGGTCCTTATTGAGATCGAATTGGACACATTGGTCGGATTTTCGCGAAGTAAATGTCATATTCGGCAACAAGAAGCAAACCATTCGGTGGATAAAGATTGGGAAGGGAGGGGGGACGAATCAGGGTTCAGGGCACCTGAACTGTAAATATGGGCGAGGGGGGGTGAGGAAGGGAAAGGGCATTAAATTTAAACCCCCAGTATACAAAAAAAAATCCGAACCTAACCTGGAGCGGTTTTGTAGGATAGCGAACGAAAGAGATAATGAAGGAGGGGTAAAAGAAAAATGAATGACGGATCAAAGACCCAATGGCAACATTTCGGAATTCTGCCGCAAATTATAATTTCTCAACATGATTTTGGGGCGCTTCGAGGCACCAATTTTATTCAATTCAAAGTAAATAAGGAGGAAGAAAGTGGGAGTGGACTCGTTACAGCAAGATGCTCTGCCTTGTAAGCGCCCTTGAATGTAAAGAAAAATAACGATTCCCAACGAAATTCACAAAAGGTAAAAATATAAGAATTATGAAAAGAAATGGACAGAATCAGATGAGAGACTCCGAGAATCAAATATGTTAGGAACCGTTTTTTTTTTTCTTTTGTGACCTTAACTTGTGCGCCCATTGGCCTATTCTCGGTGTCAAGATTGCACGCAAGAACCTCTAAGCACAGCTCGCAATGCCGTTTGAATGCGTTTGGAGAAAAACAAAACACACAATTCACAGACACACGCACATCCATTGAAGACTTTTAATTAGCAGGGCGGACATTTAGAGTACAGGGTTGGACACCAATCTATGTCCAACCTTCGGTAAAATCAAAAATGACCAATAATTATAAGGAAATCCAACCAGACGCTTGCCTGAACCTTTAACAAGTTTTGGATGCTCCAAAACACAAGGATACATCCACAAATCCACCCCCCCCTCCCCCAAGATACCTACCATACAACCCATTCTAGTTCAAAGAACAACGCCAACACACCATTGAGAGATTTCACTGTTGCGCCTCATTTACTATCAAGGGGACCGTCCACTGTGGTCGCGGGCATTCGCTCCCATTTTTCCTGGGGCTCATCTGGGACAAGGGACCCAATTACCCAATAAAGAGCAACTAATCCGATGGAGTGCGTAGAGAGCGACCCCTAACATCACGCTTATTAACCGATTTGCCATGAAACCTTATAAAGCGGGATCCACATCCACGCCTTAAGACCGGGGCGAATTTGACCATATTACTGGACTTCCTACAGGGTGTCTCGTTACGTCAGGGACCATAGGAAAAAATAATAAAATAAAAAAAGCCCCAAAATGTATTATCTAATCAGCTCAAAGTGCCCGTGGTTGTGTCGCACACACAATTGAAGCCGCAATCTCCACTGCGACAGCACTTTCGGAATTACAGTCACACACATTTCTTGACAAGACCCAATTTATCGTTTAAGGTGAAAAATGTTCTGAATTTTACTCTCGTACATTTTGGCTTTCAGGTGCTCCCCAATTTTTTTTAAGGGGCCAATCTGGCTACTGCCCACTGGAACAAAATCACCGTAATCACGTTACAGCCTACTACTATGCTAGATTAAAAAAAAAAACATGCAAAAACGAATAAAGATACAAAAACAAAACAAGAAAAGTCACAAACATGAAAAAAACACAACAAAAAAGCAAGAGTAAAAAAATTGTAGGAGGCCAGCCTTCTCCAAAAAGTCAGATAGTCCACAAGTCGGGGGGGGGGGGGGGGGGGATGGGGCAATAAAAGTCCAGGAGTAAGATGAGGGTTCCTTGGTAGAAAGAAAGCTTCCTCCTGCAACATCTTTAGGCACGTTTTAACGATTACCGTCTTGTCCAAGAAAGGACCAACGATTCAATATGTTCATAGCCCACACCAAACCATGAGGCGTTGGCAACTTGTTCCTTGGAAGAATCAAACCAATGGGGATAGATTGGTGACCAGTATAGAGTTTTATGACGGTTGACTTGCCTGGGAACATAAAACTTCGCTTCATCAGAAAACAAAGTTTGATGTGAACGTCTCATCTATCATGCATCGTTCTTCTGTTTATTCACAAAACTGAACATGCCTATGGAGATCATCTTCACTTAAACGCTGGTAGGGTTGCAGTTTGTATAGATGCCAGTGATGAAGTGTCACGATGTTGTGGATGCTGCTCATGGTGATCCCAATTTCACTGAACATTCGTCGAAATGACTTCTCGGAACTGACAACGAACCTAACCAACACAGTGGTACATGTGGCGTCGTCCGTAAGTCCTTCAAGCTCCGCTGTGAGGCTTCTCAGCAACGGGTTCACTTTCCTTAAATTTGGCTTCAACTTGCCAACACATGTTATTGTTACGCAGCCTGGGTGCATGTTGTTTAATTGTAACCACTTCCCGGGGACTGCGGATCCCGACTAGCAAAATGAGGAGACTCCTGCTATCTACTTCATGGCATAATTTACCTGCAACATAAAAAAAAAAATAGAAATCCCTATGAGCCCAAGTTTATATGACACCCAGTAGATCCCCTAAGAGCACTCACCAGGTCCTGGCGGGGCGTGTATCCCTCATTAGAGAGCGATGTATTATGTGACACGACGAGAGGGGGAGAGGAGTCTTTTTCGAGTGCCGAAGGGGCCCCGCCGGTGATGAGGGAAGGAAAAACGGAAACCCGGAGAAAAAGACTAACAACCAGACGAAATCGCCTCAAAATCACCAATCCTGAAGGCCGAGTATTAGAAGAGAGGAACCCGGGATAATCCGACGAGTGAACATTGGCTAAGGGAGAGGAAAAGTATGAACAAACAATAAACGAAAACTTACAAAAGTAAAAATGAAGACAGCTGCGAGTGCACATCCCTCATAGCTGCATTAATTAAAAGCTTACGGGCACAAATCCCTTCACAGAGAGGTTATAATAAGAGAAACATAGTGAAGGAAGATTATAATAGGGGAGACATAGGTAAGGTTCTTATTTTTAGCTAACAGGATAGAACACGTAGCAACGAGTTGAAACTGGACAAGTTTAGGTTTAGGAAAAGGATTGAGGGGAAATTGGTTTTGCAAATCGAATGGTAGATGAATGGAATAGGGTCAGTAGCCATGTGATAGAAGCGTCATCCCTGCAGAGTTTTAAGAATAGATTGTATAGATTTAGGAATGAAAATGGTAGGTGGGACTGATCCGAGTGATGGGAAAAGGCGCTTCCTCGCATAGGTTTATTGATTGGCCTTTTACAGACTACTCCTCATGATCTTATGAGAGCTAGCGGGCGAAAGCATCTCGGTCCTTTAAACCCGAATGAACCCACTCAATTGAGAAGGTGACTGAGCACAATTAAAATTAAACCCCCCAGTTTACAAGAGTTGAGCGAGACCTTTGCCTCCAATGGACCCTTGGAAAGCCTCTCTCTCTCTCATCAACCTTTGGCTGACCCCTCCCCCCCGCCCCAGGAATAGTTGCACACTCTCGCTGTCTAAGTTTATGTAGACTATGCTTCTTCGGCCTCCTTTTATTTCCAGGTCGCTTTTTATTCGACCATCGCTTTTCAAACATTTTAACAGATATACCGTTAGTTTGTTGTTGTTTTTTGAATAAATAAGTTGAACCCTCGGTACTCCTGCTTACAGGAGGAACTTGCGCTTCCTAGACAGACATTCGGTTTGTGGCCTACGGTATGGCCTATCTGGCAACGGGCTTTTGGCAAAAAAAAAAACAACTAAATATAATAAAAGGTTTCCAGTACATATTTCGTAATATTTTTTTCGGAAATTTAACATTTTTAACTCTTTTGGTTTAAAAAAGGGTCTGCTGACCAAAAGGTCGCGTGCCCTCACTTATTCTGATTTGTGACCACAACTACTAACATAATATAGCCAAGCGTATCATATTATAGCCTAGACTAGTATAGCATATCATACCCTAGACTACAATAACCTTAATAGCTTAGCCTATTATAGACCAGGTTAGCTAACCTATCGTAGCCTAACATAGTATTACCTAGCCTAGCAGAGCATAGCCCTCCCGAGCCTATTACACTTTAGTCTAGACAAGCATAGCATAGTATAGCCCTATCTAGCCTAGTATAGCATAGCATAGTATAACCTAGCCTAGCATTAACTATCCTAGATAAGTATAGCCTATACTATCCTATTATACCCTAGTGAAGCATAGCTTAGTATTGTCTAGCCTAACATACTATATGCTATCCTATCATATTATTTTATAGCCTATTCTAGGCTTGCCTAGCAGATTATAGCATGTTATAGCCTAGTCTAGTCTAGCAGAGTATCCGCCGAATAGTTATGATGTTATTGCCAAAACAAACTAATTCCTGGGCTAACCTTGGGAGGACTTTGGCAATTATAGCACTCCAAAGACAATGTAAAACAACAAAAGGTTTTCAAATTTTGTTAGAATCGGCCGAATAGTTATGATGTTATTACAACAAAAAACCCAAAACGGGAACCGACCGACCGACATAGTGAGATGTAGAGTCGCTTGCGACTAAAAATAAAAAAACATTCAATAATCATATTTATTTTTCTTAACTTCACTTACAATTCTATTTGTTTTAAAAATTCAAAAACATTCGATAATCATATTTATTTTTTCTCAACTTCACCAATATGTAATTTGTTTTATAATTCCAAAACATTCAATAGGTATATTTATTTTTCTGAACTTAACCATTTACAATTCTTTTTTATTTTAAAATTTCAAAAACATTTAATAATCATATTTTTCTGAACTACTTCATTTAAAATTTACTTTAGTTTCTAAAAATTCTAAAACATGGTTGCCAAGATTTCCAAATTTGCCGACGATACCAAGCTTGGTATGAACGTTGCAAAGGATGGAAATACTGCCCGCCTGCAGGAAGATCTTGGGAAGATTGGGGAGTGGTCGGACACGTGGCAAATGCCTTTTAACGTGGGCAAATGCAAAGTGATGCATATCGGCCACAGAAACCCCCAATCTCAGTATATCCTTAAGGGCACTGCTATTGAATCCACCGACACTGAGAAGGACTTGGGTGTAACAATCACTAGTGACCTCAAGTTCTCGAAACAGTGCATTGAGGCGGAGAAAAAGGCCCAAAGGATGCTAGGCTATATTAAGCGCCAGTTTGGTTATCGGAACCAGGAGATTGTACTGTGCCTGTACAACTCACTTGTCCGACCGCACCTGGAGTATGCCGTACAATTTTGGAGTCCTTCATTGCGAAAGGACATCGCGAGATTGGAACGCGTACAAGCCAGGGCAACCAAACTGATTCCCTCTATCCGACATAAAAGTTATGAGGATAGACTAATGGAATTAAATCTGTTCTCGCTGAAAACCCGTAGATTGCGTGGTCAGCTCATCGAAGTTTTCAAAATACTTCGAGGGTTCGACAATGTTGACTACCGGGATATTTTCACACTGAGTGAGAACAGAACGCGCAATCACGGCTTCAAACTTGAACTGAAGCGTTACAACCGCAATCAGTGTGGAAATTTTTTCACTTACAGTATCTGCGGTATGTGGAACACACTTCCAGTGGAAGTTGTCAACAGTAAATCTGTTGACCAGTTCAAGTCAAGACTAGACAAGGTCTTGAAAAGTGGCCGTTTAGGGACACAAAACAATTGAGCAGTCATGTGCCCGCTCGATTGCTAGTCCAAAGGTACCCTCCTTGAATGGACCGTAAGGTCCCTAGGGTACCTTCTTTCCTTGTTGTTACTCCTTGTTGTTATTTGTAATTCTTTTTGTTTTAAAATTTTCTAAAACATCCAATAATCATATATATTTTAAAAAAGCTTTATTTTCTTTAAAACATTGAATAATTAAAGTAACAAACATGGTCCTTTTAAAACTTGAAAAATTCTTAGGAAATAGCTGAAAAAATTCAAAGCTAAGAAAACTCCCCGTTGTTTTGAACGGGGGGGGACGAGTAACTATTTCCACCTCCGCCTCACTCCATTTCTGATTTCCGACATTTCAGCCGAATCGCGTTTATTTCCGCTCGCAAATTACGATTTACGTGCGGAGGGACCTCGCCCCGGGTCAGAAGTTTCTGTACCTGGCCCTTCAACGCCCTCCCCGCCCCCTACCCCTGGGAATTTGGGTGGAAACGCTTCATCCACACCGCGGAGGGATATCGACATAGTCCCTTAAGCCCACAAAAAGCAGGCTTGGTACACATCGATACCATATACTTTACAGCCTATCAATAAAAAAGGGAAACCAATTTTTATGGAGTTATCGGCCTTTCACACGTTATACATTTTTTGAAGTATGAGGAAAAATTTTCACACTGTCGATTTCGGTGTGCACCGAAGGCTTCTTAGACGTTAAGAGGACGAGAACATCGTCGGCATTCAAATTATCCTTCCTCTAATTTTCTCGCCTCACCTTTCAAAGTGACTTTCAAATCTATTAATAAGTATTTTTACTATTGTTTGTGTGTTAACGGTAAGTCATTTTGAGCTAATTAAGCGAATCAGATGAGTGTTACATTTGAATTTTGCCTCTTAGTTCAAGTAAGACTGTGTGTTATTGTAATTTTATTTTTTAAAATAGTTTCTGAAATTAAAGGCTATTGTTCTTCTTTGTTAGAGAGAGTAACAAGGAGTAACAAGGAAAGTAAGTACCCTAGGAGACCTTACGGTCCATTCAAAGAGGGTACCTTTGGACTAGCAATTGAGCGGGCACATGGCTGCTCAATTGTTTTGCGTCCATAAACGGCCACTTTTCAAGACTTTGTCTAGTCTTGACTTGAACTGGTCAACAGATTCACTGTTGACAACTTCCACTGGAAGTGCGTTCCACTTACCGCAGATACTGTAGGTGAAAAGGTTTCCACACAGATTGCGGTTGTAACGCTTCAGTTCAAGTTTGAAGCCGTGATTGCGCGTTCTGTTCTCACTCAGTGTGAAAATATCCCGGTAGTCAACATTGTCGAACCCTCGAAGTATTTTGAAGACTTCGATGAGCTGACCACGCAGTCTACGGGTTTCCAGTGAGAACAGATCTAACTCCCTTAGTCTATCCTCATAACTTTTATGTCGGATAGAGGGAATCAGCTTGGTTGCCCTGGCTTGTACGCGTTCCAATCTCGCGATGTCCTTTCGCAATGAAGGACTCCAAAATTGTACGGCATACTCCAGGTGCGGTCGGACAAGTGAGTTGTACAGGCACAGTACAATCTCCTGGTTCCGATAACCAAACTGGCGCTTAATATAGCCTAGCATCCTTTGGGCCTTTTTCTCCGCCTCAATGCACTGTTTCGAGAACTTGAGGTCACTAGTGATTGTTACACCCAAGTCCTTCTCAGTGTCGGTGGATTACATAGCAGTGCCCTTAAGGATATACTGAGATTGGGGGTTTCTGTGGCCGATATGCATCACTTTGCATTTGCCCACGTTAAAAGGCATTTGCCACGTGTCCGACCACTCCCCAATCTTCCCAAGATCTTCCTGCAGGCGGGCAGTATTTCCATCCTTTGCAACGTTCATACCAAGCTTCGTATCGTCGGCAAATTTGGAAATCTTGGCAACCATGTCACCGTCAATGTCGTTGACGTAGATGATGAATAGTAGTGGTCCCAGGACAGAACCTTGAGGCACCCCGCTAGTAACGGGCACCCACTCAGAAGACTGTCCATTTACCACCACCCGTTGCCGTCTGCCACTTAGCCAGTTCTCGATCCAGCCGGCTACCTTTCCGTCTATGCCAAGCGCTCGCACTTTCCGGAGAAGGCGGTGGTGTGGTACCTTATCAAAGGCTTTCTGAAAGTCTAGGTACACCACATCCACCGCCTTGTCCCGATCGTGCTCAGTGAAAACGAAGTGGAAGAATTCCACAAGGTTCGTCAGGCATGACCGTTGCCTTCGGAAGCCGTGCTGGGAACTCCTCAGTAGCAGGTTTGACTCTAAATACGACGTCACTTTGTCCACCATGATGCTTTCCATGAGTTTACCGACTATCGAAGTCAGACTGATAGGTCGGTAGTTCGACGGTTGGTTACGGTCTCCTTTCTTGAAGATAGGAGTCACCTCCGCCTCACGCCAGTCTCTAGGAACGCATCCGGTCCGGATTGACATGTTAAAGATAGCGCACAGATGTCGTGATACTTCATCGCACACTTCCTTCAACACTTTAGGTAGAAACCCGTCCGGTCCAGGGGACTTATTCGTCTTTAGGTCAGCGATCTTTTTCTTTATTTCTCCTTCGGTGAAGTCCATTGCCTCCAGCTTTTCCCCCGAGTAGGAATCCGTCGGCTGGGGAATGGGACTACACTCTTCAGTAAACACTGAAGAGAAGTAGTCGTTGAGGAGGTTAGCATTTTCTGCATCTGAATGCTTTAATGTCCCCTCCTCATTCCTCAAAGGGCCAATCGTTCGACGGATTGGTTTACGGCTGTTCACATATCCAAAAAACTCCTTGGGATTCTCTTTACAGAGTCTCGCCACTCGGAGTTCCTCAGACCGCTTAGCCGCCCTT